>CM060882.1:62987699-63587699 GCA_030762935.1 Hymenopus coronatus
AAATATATCCCATGGTGCTAAAACTCACCTGCCAACCTCGTGCCCATGTATGCGTGGGAAAGGTGGCCAGTCATCCAAAGGATAAGGAGAGGTGATGTGGTCAGCATCATGCATCCCCCAGCTGTAAATTTTGCTTTCTTGGCTGGGACTGCTGCCTATCACAGCTCCTCACTTTTCCTTATGATGCTGAGTAGGCACTGTTCCTGTAACGGACTTAAAATCTGCAACACCATGGATGGGATCAAACCCTAGCATATTTATTCTATAGCTGGGAACCAGGTGCAGAACTGAAATCTATACTGAGTGGCCATAAGTTATGGAAAGGCACTGTATGTGATGTTAATAATAATTGCTCCTCTGTGATCCCTCAAAACTGCAGCAATATGTCAAGGTTGTTGGAATTGTTCTGGAGGGATATGGACCCATGCATTTTGCAGCGCTACCTACAATTGATCTTGGGTAGTTGGTAGTATTGGTTCATGGTGTGCACACCAGCACCGGCAGCATCCCATAAATACTCATTTGGATTCAGATTGTGTTATCTAGAGCCAAACCATGTCAAAAATGACTTCATCAAACCACCTGCATGATACCAAAGAGGGAAGTCATGTGATATTGTCCTTTTGAAACATGGCATCTCCATAAGGGTATTCTAGTGCCAGAAGTGGATGCAGATGGTCTGAAAGAGAAGAGGTCTGTGAGGAGGTGTCAGCCAAGGGACATGAGTTGGTTGTCAGCTATTGAAGCCTATGTGGTTATGCACCTCTATATAGTCCTGGTGGAAATGGGTTCCCAACATTCAAGTGGGTGGTGGTCTAGCTCACAGGAGCCCTTTAGGTGTCCCATATGGTTCTACTAAGGGATATGTCTGTTAATCACCTTGGTATTCCTGTGCAATGGAAAAATATTCTCTCTGCAATATTGAAGATCCACCTATACACTGTTGACCTTAGAAACTCAAATTATTGTGTAATCTCCGATATGCTATGACACATGTGTTGTGCACAGATTATCATCCTACATTCAAAGCTAGTTATCTCACAAGATGTTGCCATATTCATTACACGTCTGTTACTGCTGATATAATGCATCTACACTTTTGCCATATGCTGCATCTAGCTACAGCACTTGGGAGCCATGCAGCACATTTTCTAATGGTACAATCCTTCCCATGACTTCTGGCCACTGAGTATATTAAAATATGAATTTGTAAGTTGTCAACAGGAAAATCAAATAGAGGTTTTGAGTCGGTACTTTTCCTTTCTCTAGCACAGGAGTTGCAAATTGGTTATCATAGTTGAAGGAATGATAACATCAAAGAATTCAACCTACCATGCACATGACGTATGGTTCAAAGGAGAGAGTTCCTTAAGCCACAGTGGTGGTATAGGGAATGGAGCTTCTCTAATACAGGCTGATTTTATTATGCTTAATATATATGTGCACACATACAAAGCCTGAGAGGGATTTTATATAAAGTTTTCATCTTATTCTTTACTCCAGTTGAGGTGTTGCAGTTTCATGTATATTTAATGTTAATTCATATGTATTGATGCACAACACAAAATTTACATCTGTCAGTTGCGATCTGCTTTTAGATTTTACAAAAAAAGTTGCCATATATGTTGAGCCAAGCATAGCACTAATTCGCATAGCAAATGAACAAAGGGGGAAATGTTGCCAAATTAAGTTCTCTAAATGTATCTAAATTAGCCTTATTTTGTAATTGTGAGTTTAGTTTATTTTTGTCTTTAAACTCACAATTTCAAATTGTGGTCTTGCATGAATGTCCACAGCAGTTTGCAAAAAGTTGAAAATCAGTTTTCATTGCTTTAAAGTCATGAAACCTTTGGTCTTCAAACTTCTTTTTTAACTTTCCTAACATACCTACATATTTATTTAAATAGATTTGACTTCCAGTCATGTAGCATCATTGCAGAGAATTGCACCATGTCATACATATGCAGTATCATAGGCACTGACTTTCCATTTTGGACCCATGTAATTTTGGGCAAAATTACATATTGAAATACATATTTTTGTTAAAACTGTAGAGTAGGGTTCCAAATCCTTTGAAGATAGTGAGATCACTTAAATGCATTATCAAGTAGGCGGGCATATCAGGTCATATAGATTTAGTAACTAAATATATTATTTTAACTTATTAACCTAGGTTAATTAAATACCTTAAGTAGAATTTTATGCAGAGTTTGCCTATTTAAGTCTATAATACATTTACTTTATTGAATAAATTATATTCTTAACTTAGAATATTATGATAGGTGTTAATTCTTCAGCAACTGACAAGATAAGCCATCCATTTTAAAACTAAATGTTATAAATAATCATGGGTGTGAATGCATAAATATATAGAGGCTAACATTTCTGCAGCACATGCTATTTACCTTTTAAGATAAATAGTGATGCAGGATGTTTAGTAGATCAGGTATGTAGGAGCCAGGTGGCTTTTCCTATTATGGGTCGTTCTGAGAAAATATGAGGGCTATGAGATCATCTCCTTAAGGCAATGTGATGGAGATGAAAAAAATCTTGTGTATTACACGCATATGACTTTTCTAGTTCTACAAACTTCTTACAAAAGACTATTCTTCTTTCTGCATCATGCTAATGGATATAAACATTAGCAGAATGCTTTTATCACCTAGTTCCTTATAAGTAGAAGAGTATTAAAGGAATGCACTTAAAATGATAGTCAAGTGTTTTAATCGCTAAGCAATTTTCATGAAATTTGTTTCTTTGCTTGGTCAGGAGTAAAACAAAAGGTATACTGGCAACTTCCTGTCTGAAAAAAGTTTTAAGTATTTTGAAATTGAAACCATTAACAAGGAATATCTCAACCAGTACTTCCACAACAAAATGTAAAGGACATAAATTGTGTGCTCTGACAAGATCTATATTTTCTCTGTATTTTTTGTCTTATTTATGGATTACCAGTTATGCAAAACTCGTCCAGAATGAAGAGGACCTCAGAGGCTCTTCCCACGAAATTCAAGTTATATATTTTTTCATGCAAATATCCTTAATATACAGCATTTTAATCAAAATCGTTAAGCCTTTTTTGGGAAAATCAAAATTTTTTATGTAAAGGGTAGTTTGGGGTGGGGGATTTTCTTTAAAATCTTAGTGTCGCATCCTTTAAAGATACTAAACTTAAATACCAAGTTTGATATTAAGACTTTTCGTTTTTTTGAGTTAAGCTGTAGATGGACACCAATCATTTTCTAAAAATACTTTTTTGAATCCAAGGGATCCCAAAACATATATTGCCCATGAAATCTCTGTATCAAATTTTTGGGTGGAATACGATACCTTTTCTATTATTGATTTGCTACAACATGGCATTACAGACCTTGAAGGGCCAGAGCCCTATTGAAGTCCATGCTTAACTATCTTGCATTCTCTTCCTCCATTTTTATATATCCAGCTGCTCCTTATTGTCTTCTGTGTTCTCTGTCTTCCCACACGCCTTCTTCCACTGGTTTTCCCTTCTATATTCATTGCAATAGGGAGCCCTCCTTACTTCTTTCTACATGTCATGCCCAACTAAGTCTTGGACTTTAAATAAAGCTCACAATTCGAGCGTCATTATAAAGCTTATAGTTATTTATTAGTTCTAATTTGAAATTCCTCATTTTCATACTTGTGTCCATAAATTCTTTGTAATATCTTCCTTTCCTGTTATATAATGTGATTTAAATGAGAACTAATTCCTCATCAGGCTGTTCAGAAAATGTCTCTCTTTCTTCGATGCTTTTAACAACCTATTTCTCCCTATCTCATCCCTATAAACTATTGAAAAAAATGTTGTTTTATTTATGGATGCTCTTTAACTACTTTGGCTCTCAGCATCCCATTCTAAATTGGGCATGAAAGACCGCTTAATTTTGCTTAGAGGTCTCTCTATCAGGCTTGAGGTTCTTTTACGTGCCGTAAATCTACGACACAGGAGCAACGGCTTTACTTCCCTTCCGAAGGAGCAACGGCTTTACTTCCCCTTGGGTATATGAAGTTAGCATGGTAATCATTACACCGCAGAGAACGATATAAACTATATAAAGGTCGCATTCGCGACTGTTAACAAATTAAACAACACATGGTGCAGAAACTGCATGTAGTTAAGATGGGGACAAAATTTGTAATGGCAATGTGAACCTTGTCTTAACTTGAGCTCTTGGGCTAGACAACTTTTATAATTTTATCCCCTTTTGTATAGCTAAATTACTGGGTAAAATTCAGCATGCAGTGGACAAAAAGATCCCAATGGTGGGAATATTTTTAGATCTTACAAAAGCATACAATGTCTTAGACCACAAAATCTTAATAACTAAGCTATATAAATATGGAATTAGAGGAAGCATGAATGCATAGATTGAATCCTATCTTACCAATAGGAAGCAAGTAGTAGATCTACAACACAGAGAACAATCGAGAATGAGTAATTATCGATCTACCACAAAAGAAATTACATGGGGTGTTCCCCAGGGTTCAGTACTAGGGCCTCTGTTGTTTCTCATATACATAAATGATTTACAGAGCAGCATTGAGGATGCTGATGTAGTCCTTTTTGCAGATGACACTAATATTCTTGTTAAAGGAGACAATGAAATTATACTCCAAAATAAAGTACACACCATAATGACTAACCTCAGCAACTGGTTTAAAACAAATGAAATAATTATAAACAAAGAAAAAACTATTGCAATGGCTTTTCGTACATGGCAGTGTAAAAACAGCATCAAACCTCAAATTTCCGTGGATGGAAATAATATTGACTACAAAGGAGAAACAAAATTCTTAGGTATATACGTGAATGAAAACCTTAAATGGGATAGTCACACTCGTCAATTAGCTACTAAACTTTGCTCCATATGTTATATGCTTAAATGTCTAAAAGGTGCACTAAACTTAGCAGGACTGAATTTTGGGGAGAAAAATGTAATAGAATATTTATAATCCAAAATAGAGCATTAAGAATATTAAATGGAATAGACAACAGAACATCCTGTAGACCATACGTTGGGAAACATAACATTTTACCATTAGCATGTACATTTATAGCAGAAGTTGTAAAACATATTAAGAAAAATCAAGGCGAATTATACACAAATACAGACATCCATTCTCATAACACAAGAATAAAAAATGACCTTCATGTTGAGATATGCAGAACAAACATTCTAAAAGATAATCTCACAAATTTAGGAATTAAATTATATAATAAACTACCAGCAAACATTAAAAAAATAGCAAATATGAAACAATTTAATAAGGAAGTCAAATCCTTTCTACTACAGCATACCTTTTATTCAGTAAGAAAATATATGACAATTCAATTGTAAATAATACATTATAAACCTTGTATAAGTATTGTGCAAATTGTATATAATTATTGTTCTGTTGACGAAGTCCATGTCACGTAACATGATCTAAATGGTGAATAAAAATTATTATTATTATTATGATTTGACTATGTTTAGATATTTTGTGTTTAACTGACTTGATTGGTTTAAATTTTTATATCCTCCTTTATTCCTATTGGCTGTATAGTTTAGTGGACTTTGCTGTCATGATGCTAAGTCATTTTCACATTATTATACTTCAGTGACTTTACTGTGCTCATCAGTGCACACATCAAATTAGGCTTTTCCCTATACTGTTCCCTCATGTTACTTTAATTACTTTCAAGGCATCATTCACCTTTGTTCTTAATGAATGGGTTTTTCAAAAATGGCTATAATGATAATAATTAATATACCATATGTTTACATGGTGAATAAAGTGTATAACATTAATTTTCTGGTAATAGCCTGTGAACTCATCTTCATTCAGCAGAAATTTTGTATAACTGGTAAACTTTAAGTGAACAAAACATGCACCACATAAAAATGTAGACATATTTAAAACACACAATTTATCAAATAACTTTTATTGTGGCATAATCCATTTCAAGAATATCCATTATTGATAGTTTAAATTATTTAATTCTTAGTCATTCTTTTAAAGTCTTTCCACATTCAGTTGTTTCTTGAGATTGTATGGCAAGAGTATGGAACTTTAAAGCCAGTATATAGCATCCAGTTTTGACTTATCACTATTCCCTTTGCATTTATAACAATTTAATGTAGCTATTTCTGCAAATGTGTATCTTAATTAAAATGAAACAGGTGGTAAACTAAGCATTTGTAAGAGTAATTTTTGTACCCATTAATAAATGATAAAGAATAGAAAAGTTTAGTGATTGTATAATTTAAAGAGTGTATTTTTGGAGAAATCTTTATATCAAATTTTTAGGTAAAATGCAATGTGCACCTTCTGCATTTGCTAGGTATGTAGTAGAGAAAATAAAAATTGATATTGCTAAAATAATCTGTTTTGTTGCAGGATATTACCATGCAAGTAAATGGTAGAGATCAGGAATTGATAGAAAGACCCAGGTAAAACTATCCTTTTACATATACTTGTTTGAGTTTATTGCAGTATTTTAACATGATGCTATAGTAATAATAGTAAGGTTATATTGCACAACAAATTTTTCTTTTACTTAATGTTTTTTAAAGTCAGGTCAATAACAGTTATCTTATTTAATTTCTTAATGTGTTTGCTTCTTCTCTTCTTTTTATAATTTAGTGTTGTTTAACTACATATTGTTTTCAAATGATGAATGAACATATGAAATTAAGGTTGGTTCACAGCCCAATAATGAGAATTCAAGCTATACCATGGCCAAGTGGTTAGACAACTCGCCTCTCACCAATGTGGCCCAAGTTTGATCCTAAGCAACTGCATGTGGGATTTGTGGTAGGCAAAATGGCACAGGTGCAGGGGTTGAGTTTCTCCAGGTTCTCCGGCTTCATTCCATGTATCAATGTTATCACCATTTGTAGTAAAAGCAGTCATTAAACACTACAAAAAAGGAATGAGAATGCATTCAATAATTGGATCTCTAAATTGAAAATCATTTTTGCACATTAGAATTTAATTTGTTTTTAACTGACCAATGATATTTTTAGCTGCTTCCAATTCGGCCAACATAATGTGAGTTTGTTAACATCAAAATTAAAGAAAATTGCAGCTCTAGTGACCTAGAATAATTCTAGTAAAGAGTCTTATAACGGGTGCACAACTCACATTACTGAGGGGAAACACGTCAATCCTTCCAGTGCTGTAATATAGCAAAGCCTCCCCTGCTTTTTCAGGGGCAAACTGTGTAAATCACCTTTGCTCAGCAAATGCTAGTTTGTGCACTAAACCATGGAAGCTTTGTAATGCATTTGTTATTCAGTTTGTATGAGGGGCATTTTATTTACTTCTCTGTGTTGACGAATGCACACATTTTGATCTGACTAATGCCTCAATATCCAGAGAAAGACATACTAACCAAAGTAATGACCTAAATGTTTGTTAGTTAATGTATACCTTGCATTACCTTCTATTAAACTCGTTTTTTAAAACGTTTGTTCACATAAATACGCCTTGCTGAAAA
This sequence comes from Hymenopus coronatus, assembly GCA_030762935.1. Lineage (NCBI taxonomy): Eukaryota > Metazoa > Arthropoda > Insecta > Mantodea > Hymenopodidae > Hymenopus > Hymenopus coronatus. The sequence goes on from CM060882.1 coordinate 62,995,204, forward strand.
TTATCATTAGTTAAGCGCAAATCAGTGTAATTTGGGGGAACTTTCACCTGATAATTGTCTGTAGAAAGCAAAGTTTACTGCTTTTGTATTTCTATCATTAACTGTGGCCTCTAAATACTTTAATCAATTTTTCAGACCAAACAATGAAAATGAAAATTGTAAGGGTTCGTGAATAGACAAAGTTTCATTTCCCAAATCTATTAGATCAAATGTTAGTCATGTCGTTGTTTCATCAAGGGCCAGAGAGAAATATAAAAATATTTGATTTTTGCTTTTAATTGATATGTTACGTAATTTTCCATTTCCTCAAATCTAGGAGTAAACTGTATCTCTGGAAAGACTTTTTATTAAATAAATTTTTGCAGTTATTCAGGGCCTCCTGTATAAACTGGCCTTCACTAAGGGATTTTAAATGTTTTGCTATATGGTGAGCTAATCGGTAGTTTGCATGCACAGACCTTTCTTGGTTTTTATTTGTCAAAGTTCTTTCTTCTTCTTTTACTTCTGTTATTTGTTTCTTTAATTCTTTAAGTTTATTTGTCCTCTCCAACACTATTATAGAGAGATATACATTAATAATACCATTACTCCTATCACCACTCCTGCCACCAATGCGTACCTGAAAGCACCTGGGCTCTGTGCCATGTGAAATCCTTTGTACACTGAACTGTGATGTATATAATAGTTTTGAACAAATGAGGCATTTAATTTTGATTATTCTTAATAGCAAAATAATCATTTCCCTACCTAGCATGGAACAGTCATCACTTTGACATCCTTTTCCCCATTGTTTGCATTTGATGGTTCATGTTGCCAGTGCTGTTCATAACTTGGATTTTCTGGGAATAGCCTCTAAAAGACCTTTCTGGATGAATTTTGCGTAAGTGTTAAACTGTAAGAGATAGCAATAACTTGTTACACAAAAAACGAAGATCTCATTACAACACACTGTCTATTTCATACTTTTTTTTATGGAGCTGACCATTGCCAAGGTAATCCATATTATTGGTTTCAGTTATAAAATACTTAAAAACTTTTCTCTTAACCAAATTTGTTAATTCTTGGCCATGTAAAGAAAGCAATTTCAATTCATAGCAACCAATTTAAAAGATATTTCCCTTCTAATTACAAGGAAATAAGTAATAAGACTGTTTATGGTAATGTTTATTTCGATTAATATGAAGAATATAAAAAAATAAGTGTTTTTTAATGATAATTTGTTACAGAATGTAGAGAAAGTCATGTGAATGGAACACATCAGATTTTTTTAAACAGAAGAGGAAGGAATACAACATAGCTATTTTTCAGTCACATTACCATCTCACTTTGAATACTTATTTTTCAGAATATCAAAAGTTACAGCTACAAGTACTGAAAAATAAAGAAGTATTTGTTACAACTCATCGCTGAATTTTAATGACATAACTTCTTGTACTAGCATCTGAGAATCAAAATCCTGGTCAGTCCTACAAAACTGAAAATATTTAAGAGAAAATACTGCACTAAGTTTCTTTATATTAGTGTCAACAGTCATTACTCTGAATGGGAGCTGCAGTATGAAATAAACAAGGTCTAGCTTAAAGTTTCTTTTTTTTAATTGCTATTTTTGATTTCAATAGGATTTTCATATCAAGATTACTGAATCTCAAATACACTTTTGATTTACCTGCAACTCCAGTTTGAAGTCTATGTATCTGGCTCCTAGTTATTACTGTCAGATGATGTTGGACAGTTGTAGTTTTGACTAGATTGCTTTAAAATTTTTGTTAATGACCTATTAAAATGAACACGGAAAATCAATTAGATCCTATTATGTTTTAGATCAAGGATTTATCATTAAAATTGAAACTTTATTTAGATGTACACCAAATTGTTTTGAAAAATATGTATGTCCATAGTAGCATTTGCTGGTGATTTAAAGTATTTTTGTAAAGGTTTTATGTTAAAGAAGACAACACTTGAGAGCACCTCCATGGTGTAGGGGTAATGCATCTGCCTCACATTCGAGAGGTCCCAAGTTTGAATGTCAGTTAGGGCCTTATTCTAAAAAAGTGAATGTCTATGGATCCTGGGCTCCTTTGAGCATAATTTTACATATTTTATTCATTCACCAACTAAAACTTTAGAAGATCAGGTAACAATTTCACAGTAGATATGAAAACATTGTCAATGTTTTTGAAGAAGATGTATAATAATGCAACATTGAATTTTGGTGAAATGGTAGAGCATCTATACTCCAGCACAACTCTACCTAAAAGGAGAACTAAGCAGTATCCAAACTTCCATCAGTTATCCAATGCTGGATATATTAACTTCCAAGAGGATATAAGTAGTTTGAAAAAATAAAATATATGGTATGTATTCTTAGCTTCCGGAGAAGGTTGTGCCATCAAATCTAGACAATTACGATATGACCTCATAATCAAATGACTTTAAAAGAAATTGCACAGGTTGAGGCTACATTAGCATAAACCATTGTTGAAATATTCTGAATTTTGTATTTATCATATTTATATTCTGTACGTGTAATGTAAAGTATGAGGACATTATCTATAGCTTGTCCTGAAAGTCTGGTAACATTTTTTAAAGATTTATTATGCAAAAATTACTGTATGGGTATGGTCAGAAAATAGTAATGGGAGTCTAAAAAGTGGATAGTTAAAATCTAGTGCAGTGAGATAATTTTTGGACCACAGTTGGGAAAGAGAAACTCAAATGATTGGCTTAGATTTCATTGTTCTGCTACTAATGAGCTAGTAAAAAAAATATGAACTGGCTGCGCAGTGTTTGGCCTGTCTGCATCTTTGGCACTTGTTGCTGTCCTCCATTATCATAGAAAGGTGCAGATGTAACTATACAACATTTTTAAAACCACTTTTAAAGGCTTTGCTTACCAACTTTATGAAAGCAGAAATTGAAACTGGCCACCACCATTGTTGGCCATACATATTTGGCACCTTTTAAGGAAACTATCCATCACTCGCCATAGTTCACCTTCAGAAATGCTGGAAGTTCCCTGGTAGAAATTTTGTTTTAATTCTTTCAGGGTGTGCAGATTTATCTTGTACACTTTATGTTTTAAGTTACTCCAGAGACAGAAATTGAAGGGGGTTAGGTCGGGGTACAGAGGTGGCCATAAATCTCTACTAATAATTCTGTCCTTAAACACGCTTTGAATTATTTTCGTCGGAAAGATTGGCCTATGAGCCGTTGCAGAGTCCTGTTGTAAAAAGACAAAATTTCTAAAAAAAAAATAATGGAAAATTCTATTCACATATGTACAGCGTCAACTGTTGACTGGAAAAAAAATTGGACCAATAACTCTCTCTGATAATGGCACACTATACACAATTTTTTTTCATCATGAAAGGATATTTCATGGACAATATAAGGTTTGCAGGAGCTCAAGTAATTATTTTGGGTACACGTATATCCATGTAGGTGTAACCAAGCCTGTGAAAAATATTAAATATGGTAATATTTTGCCATTGTATACACTATTAAGAGTCCATTCACAAAATGTGTGACAAATTACTGGATCACTGGTTGAAGAGTGTGCCACAGTTATTTTATTTGGTTTTAACTTCAGCAATTTACTACACCTCTTCACACTGAGCAATAAGAAATGCCTACTTGTTGCGAAAGATGCCTTAGCAATTTTGTGGGTAATTCTCCAAACAATGACTGATGTTGTCTAATGTTGTACACTTGTCTTTAGATTTATTAGCCTGGCTTTTGCCCTGAAATTTAATGTAAACTTCATGGATTGTTGTATGGTCTGGAATTTTTACATCTGCAAATCATACTTTCACTTGGTGAGCTGACAGAGTAAACGCATGCAAATTATAAATAAATACTCGCTGTGCAGTAGAAAACATATGCTGAGCCGTAATATACTTTGTAACTAAGTGCAGAACAAATAATAAATTCCTGAACTACACCATATCACTGCCAGTTCAATACTGCAGTTCCAGAGCAGAACAAAACTGCATCAGAAGCATGACCTTGTTTATCACAGCAGTGTGGAATCATGTGTCCACATGCCCAGTGGAAAAACACAGTGCAGTTTTTTGGCTCACTCGGTAGTTCACCCATTCGTTGCAGTTGGTTGGTTGTAAAGATTGTGATATCATGTGCAGACTGTTTCTCTGTGTTGAAATTTGATAAAAAGAAGCATGATAAACATGCACAATGGAAGTTCAGTACTAATTACAGCAAAGACATACAATAGTAATTTATGGCAGGAATAAATTGTAGTAGAGTTGCTTGGCTCCTGCAAACAAAAATGGTGACCTACGGCAAGTGGTGAACAAATCGTGTCACAGAAACATTGGGAATGAACTATTGATCAATTTCTTTGAAATGCTGTAATTTGGTTAATTACTAGCATTGCCAGTGAAAGCCAAACATAAGATTAAAATTTCTTTAATATATAATGCATATGAACATTTGTATTTTTTGTGTAATACATTAACCCTTGTGTGTCAAGATCCAGCATGAGGCAATGTAGTTTGCAGTCATAAATTGCTATGGAAGCTGTTTTTACTTTCAAATAATGTAAAATTTGTGCAATAGATGCCATAGATTAATTCTTCTAGCTAACCTACAACATTTAAACTGCATGTTAGTAGAATTTTCAGGCTGTATTTACTATTTATTTAATTTTCTTTGTGAGGTAATGCACCAGCTTTTGTAGCACACTGCAGAAGTGAGCAGTAAACAGACCAATATATGGTGGTGTTTGTTTTATGCCAGGCAGTAAATAATCATAAAAATAAATAGTAAAAGGATAATGGTTGAAGGAATTTTATTTGAATAGAAAAATATTTCATTTGAATTTTTTCATGTGTTTAGAGTGGTTTATTGCAGTTTTTATAAACTGTATGTACACCTATTGCTAAAAAATTAGTTGTGTCTGGAATGCTAAATTCATCTAACTCCCTCAAGGCTTAGCACCTGTCTACACCATCTGCGATACAGTTGTATAGTGGCAGCAACAAGTTTTCACAAGTTCCAAATCTTAATATTACTAATCCATATGAGCAATCATAATCAAATACATAACTTAAGCTTCTTCAACAACAAACTATCAATATTAACGACACAAAACATGGTGCAGGTTGGTTTGTAAAACCTGCCCCTTTCAATGTGTGTTCACTGCAGTGCTGTGATAAAACGTAGGTTGCTCCTCTGTTCAGGGTTGTAGATTCGCTTCTCACATGTAGCAAACGTTTTTTTCCTTCTCTTTTGATGATGTAGGCAACATACACTTGCAAAACATGTCCAGGTAATTTATTACTTAGTGAAGCAATTCAAGTGTAAATTCGACTCATTTTATAACCAATGTGTAATTATGTTTCACTGTGTACCACTTCCAGTATTTTGATTCTTTTGAACATAGCTGCTTATTTATTTAACATACTTATTTCATACAAAACATTAGGTACAGTTAATATGATGCTTCTTTAAGGGTTTATTCTACTGAACGAAAGCATGTGGTGCCATAAATGCTAAAAGTATTAAGAAAATCAATGTTCTGAAGCATTTTTTTTTTTTAACACAACCTTCACATGGCACAAAGTGACATTTTCTTCCACACGTAAGGGAAAGGTGATTGTCTATCATCCAAAGCGAATGCAATATGATAACAAAATACAAGGCTTCACAATTTCATCATAGTCACATCTGTATCGTGTTGGGGTTGGATATCAAGGGACAGTTTATGTGTGCTTTGGCAGCTTGATGGTACAATGAATGCTGTGCAATACACAGTAATACTCAATAATATTTTGATCCCCTCAGTTAAAATGTAGGGGCTGAGGTAAAAAGGGAGCTATGCTCCAATTACCTGTAAATGGGCGAAGGACAAAAGATGTCATCTGGACACAAATTCAAGAAGCCTGGGCTCTTGTATCTTCTCGTCCACATTACTGTATGCATTTATTTTGTCTATGTCCTGAAGACTGAGGGTAGTTATTTGGGCTGAGGTTTCATACACTCGATATTATGTTTATTTTCTGTGTTTTAGTTGTAGAAAATAAGTTTATTTATACATAATTGTTAATAGAAATTATGTTTTTGTGTCCATAGATAGGCCTATAACTTCAAATGCCAAAGTTATATTAATGCAATAAAACAAAACATATCCAGTCATAAAATTAACAAACATAAAACACTGACAAGCAGTGTGAGATTTGAACCTAGGAACTTATGAATGGAAGCAAGGCCTTCTTAACCTCTTGACCACCATAACATTGTTCTGTGATATGTTTTCTTACTCAGAGTTAATCATTGCGCTGTCAGTCACAGAGCACTGTACAGTTCTTTTGTGTGCATTGTGAACACAGCTTTTATGAAGATATCTGAAGCTCTTAGATCGACACATGGAATCTGGGGATGGCTCATTTTTTGTGTCCATGGGTGCACTCACATCACAGAATGACATTGTAAAGTGAAAAGGTACTGCATCCTAATTGCTTTTTGGATAAGTGCTCAATGGTGTTTACCAAGAAAGAAAGTATACGGTTATAATGAAAACAAATAACTCTCCATTTTGACTGTTTTAAACATACAAACTTCAAGATTTGGAATTTACAGCATAAAAGGTTGTTGAACAGCAACAGCAAAATTAATATTTATATTGCCAAAAGTAAACTAAAACTTGAAATTTTAATAATTAAAAACTAATAATTAAAATATATTTAAAAACACAAGGACTCAAATAAGATCCTTAAAAGTGTATGGAATGGGAATAATATATCCAGAGCCACTGTAAAAATTCTTGACTTAACAGTTTTAAAATCGAAATCAGACCTTTGTGCAAAACCGTTTCATGTTACTTAGGGCTGACAAATAGTGGTATACCATTTTATCTTGGAAGTGAAAGGAGTAAGAGAACTATTACCAAATTTTTGGAATTTTAGTGTACTGGAAAGTAGGATCTCCTACAAAACAAATGCAACTGTATTATATTCTGAATAGGAGTAATATTTAATGCTGTATGTATATCATAAGTTAGAACTAGTGATGTTAATTTAAAAATGCATTGTCATTTGATTTTTGCCATTATTATAATCACCATTCCATCATCATGTGGTGGCTCTTTGACTTAAGGATCTTTTGTCAATCCCTTTATCTATCATAGGAATATGAGCTCCTTGGGTTTCGTCAGCTCCAGGACTCCTTTTCCAGAGATAGGATCTTTTAATCTATCCAATTTTAAAGCCCCAAAGAAATTATATCTTATCCCTGGGGCCTCGCAATCCAGTAGCAAATGACTGGCAGTTTCTTCTCACTGCCCACAGAGCCTGCAACTGGTAGCTCCATGAATGATGCCCACAGTATGCAGGTACTTTTTAAAGAATCCATGACATTTAATAAACCAGCAGCCTTTCTAAGTATACTTCTACTATGTATTTACATAGTAATTGACCAGAAGTGTTCATCTTTATTCTTTCCTAGTCCATTTTCTGCGATTCCAGCACAAGATTTGCTTGTAACACAGAAAGGTTCAGGTCCATAGTGGGGGAGTTTTGACTACTTTCTTGGTTAACTGGTCAGTTTTTTCGTAGCACCCATCCTAGCACTATTGAGTTGCGCTGTGACAGGGTTTTCAAAGTTTGGAGGCATTCCCATGCCAGTTTTGAATTGAGTGAGTATGAGACAAGTGTTTTTAAAGCAGCCTGACTGTCAGAGAAGATGAGTAGTGCTTACATTTGCAGTTCTTTTCTAGTCCTCTTTGTGCATAGGCTAGGATTGCAAATATCTCTGCCTGAAATACAGTGCACTATTTACCGAGACTGATGCTAAGTTCTGTCTTTGGAAGATTCACTGTATATTCCTGCATCAGAATGTACTCCATATCTTGAGCCATCTGTAAACCTTGTCAGATGTTTCTGGAATCTCTCTGGAATTTGTTTACTAGACCAGTCTTGCAGATTTCCAATGTGTTTCTTGAAGGAGTAATGTTCAGTTATCATGAGATCAGATCTCATTGCTGTAGCTGTAATTTTTTTCACAAAATCTTGGATCAGGGTATGTCCATAGATATGACTACCCCTTCTCCAATTATTTGTGTTAATCAACCTATAGGCAGCAAGAATGGCTTCTGCTCTAAAATAAAGATTTATGAAATTCCCAATACTGTTTCCAATGCAGTTGTTGGGATGCTTTTAAAGGTTACATTTAAATAGGCAAGTCTCTGAAAACTTGCCACTGTTGATTGCTGTGCCTTAGTCCACCAGATTGGGGGAATCATAAGTCACCCATAGTCTGAAAACCAATACATACAACCTTTGGCAGGTTTGTGGTTTTAAGTCCCACAAAGACCTGAGAGAGTATCTACAGTTATCAGTGACCCTTTGGCTCTGTGGATAATGTTATTAATGTGGGTATTCCAAGACCATTGCTTATCTAGGGTTATCCCTAGATATTTGACAATCTCCACACTAGTCTCTCCGATCTTAAGCCCTCTAAAGGAATCAAGGTTCCATTTCCTTGTGAAGGGAATTATAATGGTTTTTGAGGGATTGATCCTATGACTCATTAATTAAATTTAAGCAGACATTCATGATGTCATTTACAATATTTGCAAATTGGCCACTGACCAGCAAGGCTAGTCATCTGCATAACTTTGCAACTAATATCCTTCTTGGTTTAGGTCCACCAGGAGGATATCCATCACAAGGCTCCACAGTAGAGAAGATAAGATAAAATCTCTCCTTGCAGGCAGCCTCGGGTGGCAGATCTCTCTTGTGTTATTCCAAGAAGAGTTACTGAATATTTCTACACTTCATCATCATGCAGATCAAACTGGTGACAGTGTTCTCTACACCTCAAATCAATGACCATAGATTGATATGTCATCAAAAGCTCCCTTAATATCAAGGAATGCAATAAGTGCATTTTCCTTGACCATCCCGGAGTCCTCAGTTCTGGCCACCCAACTATGTAGGGTCTAATCACAGGATTTCTGGCAGATAGGTACGTTGATTGTGGTGAAGCGACATGTCTCCCAAGTGTCTTTCTACCAATCTTTCCATTGGCATAAGTAAAAAAGATAATTGGTGTATATGCCTTAGCACTAAAATGGCCTGAGTGACATTGCCTAGGAATAAAGATTACTCTACTGCTCCTCCAGAGCTAAGTTACATAGCCATAGGCTAGATTTGTCCTGAAAAGATGACAAGAGTACATTCAAGAGGGAATCTGGACCTCTCAGTAAAAATACAGGTAAGATTTGGTCCTCTCCCAGTGATTTAAAAGGGTTAAATTTGAGGACTGCCCATTTTATTGGTTTATTAAATAGATAGTTGATTGAATATTATTTCTTAGGAACCATGGCAATTTGATGAGCAAGCCTCCAGCAAATGTCTTGAGCCATGGGTTTTCTACTGTAAGACTGGAGTCTTTACTCTCTTCGTCTCTGAATACACAACCCGAAAGTGTACCCTTAGAAATACTTCAAGGGTTTCCTCCATGGTGTCAGTGTAATTGCCCATAGATTTATTTATAGTCTATGGACTGAACCATCGCCATTATAACTATTCTAATTTTTGTGATAAAATATGAAGCAATGTTGAAATACCTCAGGCTGCCACAATAGTGCATCATAAATCTTATATATTCCTATTCTCTGCAAGGTTTGAGGCATGGTTATTAAGTAACCAATCAGACTGATTTTTTTTTTGCCAACTCCTGTGCACTGCTCTGGTGGGCAAGTGTAATCTGTTACCCCCCTCATCCTCCAATCCACACTGACATGGAGCCAACAGTGTAACTATAGCAGCCATTCGTGTACCTGTGTTCCGTTGGAAAGATGTTGAACATGAAAGTCAAGCAGTGTGTGAATATGAAATTCACTGTAAAACTTTGGAAAATCTGCCACAGAAATCTTCAGTTTGACTAGCAAACTTTAAGGTGATCAATGTTTATCCTACACACAAATTTTTGACTGGTTCAAAACTTCAAAGAAAGAGGAGAAGTGATTGAAGATGATCCATGACATGAACACCATATCAAGAATAGATGAAAATGTTGCAAAAGTTTGTAAAATTCTTAGGAAAGATGGGCACTGAGCCATTGATGAATTACAAAGGTGTTTTAGAAACCCACCATGAGTGGGTGAGATGGAAAAGACCTAAAATTGGAAGAATCACTCCTGGATCCTTCATCAAAACAATGCCCTGGCCCACAACACACTTTTGTTAAGCAGTTTCTGGAGCATCCACCACACTCATTGAATCTTTACCTGTGACTTTTTGTTACTCAAACTCAACTCTGCATTGAAAGTAACCCAGTTTGAGTCTCTAGAAGCAATGAAGCAGGTATTAGGACTTTGAGAAGTCTTATTTTGAAGAGAAGAATAGTTCTACTATGTAACTGTTTTCATAGAGGATTTTATAGCCCCCATCCAGTTACTTTATAGTCACACATAAGAATTGCAGTTAAATATTTTACAGCTTATAAGTTACTGTTTAAATTTTTAATATGTGTGTGTTTCTCTCATTTTTCAGATTGCATGTGGAAGCAAACAGTATCCCATCTTTTACTTTTGTGGGAACAGAGCCATTCCAAACTGAAGATTGTGTTAATATGATTGAGTCTGAACATCCACAAAGTTTGATTCACAACAATAACAACAAAGAAAAAAGCAAGGAAAGTGGAAAGCAGTGTTCGGTAGATTACCATGATAAAAGGCCTTACAAGTGTAACATTTGTGGCAAGAGCTTTACTCGGGTATCACATTTAAAAGACCACAATTTAATTCATGAGGGTATTCGGCCATTTAAATGCACTATTTGTAGTAAAAGCTTTACTCGGGTATCGCATTTGAAGGTACATAGTTTAATCCATGAGAGCGTAAGGCCATATAAATGTAACTTATGCGAGAAGACCTTCATGTTGGCATCATATCTGAAAATACATTCCTTATCCCATGAGGGTAAAAGACCACATAAGTGTAACAATTGTGAGAAGAGCTTCACAACAGTGTCAGATTTAAAAAGGCATAATTTAATTCATGAGGGTAAAAGACTACATGAATGCAACATTTGTGGGAAGAGTTTTACTATGCCATCTGATCTGAAAAGGCATATTTTGATTCATAAAGATCGAAAGTTACACGAGTGCAACATTTGTGAAAAGAGCTTTACTCAGATATCTTATTTAAAAATGCATAAATTAATTCATAATGGTGAAACACCACATAAATGTAGTACTTGTGAGAAACTGTTTATTTCAGCTTCAGCTCTGAAAGCACATAATTTAATTCATGGGGACATTAGGTTACACAAGTGCAGAATTTGTGAGAAAAGTTTCGTTCATGCATATCATTTAAAAAGGCATGGCTTAACCCATGAAAATAAACAACAATCATACAAATGTGAATTTTGTGAGAAGATGTTTGTCCATTTGGTGTCTTTGAAAAGACATAAAATCCTTCATGAGGGCAAAAGGCCACACAAGTGCTTAATCTGTGAAAAGACATTTACTCATATGGTGTATTTAAAAACACATGCATTAATTCATGAGGGTAAAAAACCACACAAGTGCGAAATTTGTGGAAAGTGCTTCACTCTGGCATCAAATTTGAAAGCACACAGTTTGATTCATGATGGCAATTTGTTAAACAAGTGCAAAATTTGTGAGAAGGGCTTTATTCGGATATCACATTTGAAAGAACATGAATTGATTCATGAGGGTAAAAGATTACATAAGTGCAACATTTGTGAAAAGAGTTTTATTCGTGCTTCACATTTGAAAACACATAGTTTAATCCATGAGAGTAAAAAGATTCACAAATGTGAAATTTGTGACAAGAGTTTTGCTCATCTAGTTTCAGTGAAAAGACATAAATTACTTCATGATGAGAAAAGCCCATACAAATGTAACATTTGTGAGAAGAGATTTTCTCAGGCATCACATTTGAAAAGACATGAATTACTTCACGAGGACAGAGGGCAATAGTAATGAGGCATTTTCAAGATTACTTTAAAATCAAATTTGAAAATCTATAATTTAATTCAGGATTATGAAGCTAAATTGAAGTGTCATCTGGAACAACATTGTAACTAGCATTGAGAAAATTTATGAATAGCATTAAAAACACTTTTCTGCCTATAATATTTCTTTAAACTTGCTAAAATCTTTTAATTTTACTTAATACAGCTGTCCCCATTGTTAAGTTTACAGACTGAAGATTATATTCACCATTAAAATGGCAATGGCATACAGTTTTTTCCATAGATAAATGTTACACAAGCATTTCTGCTGGAACAGTATGAAAGTGTAATATGTTTAGTATGTCATATTATATTTCTGGTACATTTTTAAATTGAACTTGTTATTTGGTTTTATTTTGGAATATAAGTTTTAATAAAATATCCATTATTGAAAGAAAATGACAGTAAAAATTACATTTCAGAGAAGAGTTTATTATGAAACAGTACTCTACATCACATGTCATAAATTTAGAAAAAAATATGCTCTTACAATGGCTTGTATTAAGTATATATCAGAGGAATATAATGGAGTCCTCACAGATTTAAGCATGACACAAAGCTAAACATAGCTAAGTTACATGGTTTCACCCACCTTATTTATTTATTTATGCTAAGTTGTATACAGGTGAATATGGCCACTGTTCAGCCCTGACTCTTTACTGGTCATACTCATATTTTACAATAGTGTATTAATTCTAGTTTATTACTCCATTTTGTCTATTTACTGTCCATACCCATTTATTTTTCACTTTGTATGAGATTGTCCAATCTTCTTACTGACTTTTTTAAACATTTCAACTACTTGATTGATGTTTGGAGGAATTTAGTAACAGTGACGGTCAAATTATATGTTTTATTAATTTGTTGAGTTGTTTTTTAACACTACGTCACTTACATTGTTATTATGAGGGACTAGTTTCGAAAGCCTATGCTTTCATTTTCAACCTCACGGGTCCAACTGCCATTGCTGGCTGTATTTACTTGTACATTCTTCTCTGGTGGCAAAATGATGAACTTCTTAACTAAGCTGTCTACTGGCAGGATTTCAAAGTTTATTAGCCGATCTTTGTTTTTCCATATGAGGATGTTTTCCCAGGTTGCGAGTTCATTGTGGCCTGACATGATTTTAAGAATGTTGGATTTGGGTCTAGATTGTAGTTTTCTTTCCAAAAGTGAAATGCTACTGCCGATTTATCTTCTTGTTTCAATTCTAGGTTTCTAAAGTGCTCTTTGGATCTGATTTTTAAACTTCTTTTGGTTTGTCCTATGTAGAACTTTTCATTTTACTAAAATTATATTCACTGCACCTAAAACTAATAAGAAATTTAGGAAACATAATATGGGAAAACATGGAAAACAACCTTTACGAAATTCTGAACAGAAAAATGAAAAACAAAACAATAAAACTAAAAAGGAAACTAGATAAATTATGTTTGAAAACAAAGAAAGAAAAAACCACCAACTAAACCAAAACATAACCTAAAACCACAACAAAGTAAAATCACAGATAATGTAGTAAACTTATCAAATCAAATTTCACCAAAAAAGAGTTAAACTTTCTGAACCAAGGGTTAAAAACGTGTGTGGACTATTCAAACCAAGTAGAGGATTATATTGCAGACATCCAAATCGCCACAAAAAACTTAAAGGAAGAAAATAAAATTATAATAAAAAGTAAATGTTCAAAAATAGTTGATCAGATTAAAAATGAAAAGAAATCCAAATGCAATAGCCAAATATTAAAATCACTAAAAGACAAACCAGTCATATACACTAAAGCAGACAAAGAGAACATGGTAATTTTGGACAAAACAGAATACATAAACAGAATGGAAAATTTATTACAGATTGACCAATACATCACAGTGGAAACCAACCCACTAAACTCTTGCATCCAGACATTAAACAAAGCAGTAAAAGAAAGTAAAATCATCAAAAAAGCAGAATCATATAAAATAAAAGTAGACAGTCCAACATTACCCAGAATTTATGGCCTACCAAAAATTCACAAAACAGGAAAAACAATGAGACCAATCACCAGTAGTATTGATTCTCCAACATATAAATTAGCAAAATGGTTATTGAATAAATTTGATTCGTTTCCAAAATTTGAAAGTTCCAATCTAGCAAACTCTTTGGAATTAGTTGAAAAAACCAAAGATCTAAAAATAGACACAGAAGACACATTAGTTTCATTTGATGTTACAGCACTATACCCTAGCATCCCAACACAAAAACTACAAGACCTATTAAAAAACTGGCTAAATACAACAGAAATAGAGCCTGCAGAAGTAGAAGATTACATACAACTAACAAGTTTGTGCATTGAACAAAACTACTTCACCTTCAATAGTAAATATTACAGGCAAAAATCAGGACTCTCTATGAGCAACCCTCTATCTCCATTTTTGGCAAATTTATTTATGAGCAAATTCGAAACGCACATGAAGAAAGCATTCCCATGGATTTTCAAAGTGTGGTACCACTATGTTGACGACATATTTGCAATAGTACCAAGTAGACATTCAGATGATGCCATAAAACTATTAAACATACAGGAAAAAACAATAAAATTCACAATGGAAACAGAAACCAATGGAGAACTCCCATTCTTAGACCTAAGAATCATCAGAAACGACACAAAAGTAAACTTTGGAATCTACAGAAAACCAACTCAATCAGAAAATTACATTAAAAATGAAAGCTACAACCCATTACCACACAAACATGCAATGATAAACAGCCTCACACATAGATTAGTAAATGTACCTATGAGCACAACTGAATTCAACAAAGAGTTAAAAACCATAATTCAAACAGCAGAACAAAATGGATATAGCAAGAACCTTGTGTACAAGAAACTAAACAAAGCAAAGCAGAAAAAAACCATAAAAGAAATAACTAACCTAACAGCAGGAAAAAACAATATCAACACATTCAAAAAATTCACTTACCACCCCCGAGCATTTAGAAAATTCAAAAAAATCTTCAAAGAACAAGACATCACCTAGCTCCAATAAACAGATTTTCTGTCATAAAATCACTAAATTCAAAAATAAAAGTTGAAATTCCACCAGAAAATAGGTCAGAAATATATCAAATTAAATGCACAAATTGTGAAAAGTTCTACATGGAACAAACCAAAAGAAGTTTAAAAATCAGATCCAAAGAGCACTTTAGAAACCTAAAATTGAAACAAGAAGATAAATCGGCAGTAGCATTTCACTTTTGGAAAGAAAACCACAATCTAGATCCTAATCCAAAATTGCTCATAATAACAATGTAAGTGACATAGTGTTAAAAAACCAACTCAACAAATTAATAAAACATTTCAACTACTGCTACAATTCTAACTATTTTAAACCATTTCTTGTTATTATACTCTTTTCTCCAAACTTCAGCCCCTTCATTTAAATAAAATGTGTTTCATATCTTCTTTTTCGCCACATAAATTTCATATACCTTTTATCAACTATCTTGTCCTTGCTGTATATAATCTTCTCAAGTTTCTCCAATATATTGCTACTCATCCAGCTATTTCCTCCATTAACATCATTTTTGCCAATCCTAATGTTAAAATCTCCCATTGATATAACCTCTGAATTGACATATTCTCCTTTAATTTTTCTATTGCTATCTCTAGGTGTTTAAGGAGGTCAGGATTATGAAAGCATGAGGGAAGGAGGAGGATTGAATACTATACCTATAACATTTTCAACTATTTGTTTCTCCTCTAATACAATTCATAGTATTTCTTTTCTCCTCGACCAATTTTCTTTATCTCCTTTACTTAATGTCTTCTCTCCAACATTGTTTTTACAGTTCACCAATTTTACTTTTCTAAACCATCCAATTATTGCTCTATACACTGTAATATCCACTCCCATCATGACTTAAATCCTTCTTCCTTCACCACAGGAGCACCTCACAAAAAACAATCTTCCTCTATTACTGCTGGCTTAGCACTCGGGATCCACCTTATTAGGATGCTGCAATGGTTCTTTAAGGACATTTCTAGCAGTTGCATATCCCATGTCAGTGTCTCTACGCTACTAACATGACATGTCCATGTTTCACAAAACACCTCGGTATATTACCTTTATTTAAATCTTTTTAAGTTAATGGTGATGCTGTTACTTCTCCTACATCTGGCATGTTGCAAACACGTACAATTTTGTTCCATGATAGCCATCTTTTAATGTAATTAAATACTATGTGAAAGGCACAATATCATTGTAAGATCATGCGAGCAATTAAAGATGATCATATACAAGGTTTTTTCATGAGAAAGAGAGCATTTCAATATTTACATGTTGTTCTGGTTGATGCTTCTATTTCTAAGAGAGGCACTGCTCTTGCATCGAATTTGAAAACAATTGCAGATGGTTATACAAGTAATAGAGCCACACTACAAAAATATGATGCTGAGGGTAATCTTTTAATTAAAGTATATTTACTTTTTTAATTGAAGGTGGTGATATTTATTGTGTACGGTTCCAAGGAACCCAATTATCAGTGAATAAATTACTTTGTAATACAGAAACCATATTACACCATGGAGAATGTATATTCCATTTACAGCACTCCATGTACCAAAACTATGTGATAGGTTTTCAAATAGAGCTGAATTGAAAGTAGTTGTGTTTCTCTAGATTTACTATTAGGCATATTTACCTATGCAGAATATGTTTTGGATGTAGCTGGCCCTGCTGTCAGTTTTGATTAACTGAAATATTGGAGAGTTTTTCATGTGCCAAAGGGTGGAATATTATCTTTTCTTACTAGTTAATGTCCAGTAGTTTTTAAGCTTAACGTGGGGTTGAAATTTTCATCAATTAAATGAAAAAAATATTTAGGGATCTCCTTGATAGGCTTCTTACTTCTGAACTTGAGTGTTTGTATTGTTTTGTTCATCACTATGTTAATATCTGTGGGTAACCCTTAAAACCCTGGCTCATAAAAGAATAAAATATGTAAGGGTCGCAGAACCAAAGGAGCATGGAGAATCTGAGGCATCAATGGAAAAATCTACAAAAGCATTTCATTTCAAGAAGTCATTCTTAAAGGCAATAGTTCCCTATAGAGGCAAGTTGCCTCCAAACTGTTGGGTATAGGTAAACATGCCTAATAGTGAAGTCAAGCAACATAGTATGGTCTAAAATTTGTTAATGCATCACATTGAACTCCTCATAGAATAATGTGAATTAGATTGTAAATAGTTTCACATAGAATGCATTATTGTATATGAACACTTCAATTGTAAATAAATGTTTTTACATGATGTTAGCATTTTATTTGTCACCTAATATCATTAAAATTCATATTTGTAATTGGAGATAATTTTGCAAAAGCAGCGGAGTGACAATTCTTCTGATTCCCACATTTTAGAACTGTCCAGTAGACTCTGAGCTCATGCAATCTTGGAATGCTTTTATATCCTTACTTCATTTATAATCAACCATTTTTATTTTCAAAAAATTCATTTTAAGCTTAAATCTTCATCACAATATTTATTTTATTATTTTACTTTGTATAATATTCTTGATATAGGCTTTCAAATAAGTTTACCGTAAATTAATTTTGAAATACCTATAAAACGGCTAACAAAATTGTAAGACATTAATAAAATATTCAACATTAAATATCTATATTAATATGACTGAGAAAGGTGCGCACACATGCGCAGGATAAGATAAAAAAAAAACTCGACTAGTTTTGATAATTCTTTCACTATTGAAAAGACTAATTCATTCTGATAGCCATGGAGCTATAAAAGCCATATATCATTTCATAAAATACTAAAACATTAAATAGGTTTTACAAAGCCCTTGTATTTGAATACAAACACAATGGAATTATAAAAACATGCTTCAAAGAAGGTCTTGACATTTAGTTGAAAATGCCATGGAGCAGAAAATAGTTGCTGCACAGAGCTCCTTAGAATAAAATGCAACTGGTCTTTTTTACATTTTATTGCAAGGAACATACACAGATGACCACAGTGTAGCACTTCAGCAAATAGAGTTTAAAAGTGACAATCAATCCTGTGTTATTTTTCCTTAGTTAGCATTTATCAAATACTGCAGATGTATGTGTAATAAAACAGTGTAAAGTGTCAAAACCCGTATTCTAATTATGCATTTGTGTATAATGAAGTTTCTGGTTGCCAAAACCTTCTAGTATTCCTCGTGTACAAATGTTTTCCTTTATTTTTTTCCTGTTTATGTTGTAATAAGTTTGTTAGCAAGACATTATGCTGAATAATAGCAATTTAGAGAGAAAAAAATCTGATAGGTTCCATTCACAGAACTATCTGCAAAGAAACTATTCTTACAAAAGATTATTTTTTACCATAAGTAATATAATGAGAACTCCAACTTTTTTCAATAAATTTGCGAGCAACTTGTCTTATCTAGAGAAAATTTGTAGCTCGAGTTGCATTTAATAAGACTATTTTGTGAATAAAATGACAATGATTAGTCTATATGAGCACGAAGATAAACTCCCATTTGTCTTGACATATATTATTTGCATCGAAATCATTGCAGCTTTATGTCCATATCATAAATTTCATATCTCTCTGTATTGCTACATTCTATTATTACTTTCTCCATACGCACTATGTACATAGTGTATAGAGAAAGTATTGCACTCCACCAAAAATTTGAAACCGAGATTTCACTGGAAATATATGTTTTAGGGTCCCCAATATCCAAAAAAAGCATTTTTACAAAAAGGTACGTGTGTCTGTGAAAACGATAACTCAAAAACGAAAAGTCGGCAAAATACCAAACTTGGTATTTAAGTTTAGTATCTTCCAGGGATGCGACATGAAGATTTTGAGAAAAATCCCCCCACCCCCAACTACCCTTTACATGGAACTTTTTTCGAAAATTTTGATTTTCTCAAAAATGGCTCTTAACGATTTTGATTAAAATTTCGGATATTAAACATATTTACCTGACAAATGAAATGTATATCTTGAATTTTCTGGGAATAGCCTCCGAAGAGTAGTTTATTCTGGATGAATTTTACTAAATTTTGAAAAACTGCTAAACCGTAAGAGAGGGACAAAAACTTACTACACAAAAAATGTAGAGCACATTAAAACACACAATTTATGTTATATACATTTTTTTCATGGAGTTCGTCGTTTTTGTGACATTCCTTATTTTTGGTTACTGCTATGAAAAACGTATACTTTTCTCATACTGGAACTTGTCAACTCCTATCCATGTAAACAAAGGAACTTCATTGACATAGCAACCAGCTTTTGACTATCACTTTAACCTACGGTTGTCCCTTATTTCGCTTCTACTTACAAGGATGCAAGAAATAAGACTTTGCTAATTTTTTATCTGATTAGCATAAAGTAAATAGAATTATAAGTTTTTTAAGAATTATTTGTTGCAGGGATATGGAGAAAATCATGTGAGTGGTACACATCAGATTTTTTTTGCTTAGTAAAGCATGATTGCGATTAATGTCTATTGGAACTTCCGCCATTATATACAGGAATATCACTGCACACTGATATTCAGAGAGAAAAACAAATACAGGTGGGTGTGATATATTTAGAAAAACAATTGCAAGGGGATACAATAAAAAGCAATTAAAATGCAGAGATAATTGTCATTTGGTTCTGTATCCAAGGCCAGGAATAAAAAAAAAGAAGTATGAAATGAAAAATAACTTCCTGTTTGAAAAAAGTTGAATTAGTTTAAAACTGAAATCAATGACAAGGAATATCTCAAACAGTTAATTCTTTAAAAAAAAAAAAATGTTTATAGCATAAATTGTGTTGTGATAAGATCGACTCTTTTGAGTAGTAAATTTTTTTCTATCTCTTACGGTTTATCAGTTATACTAAAGTCATCCAAAATGAAGAGGTCTTTAGAGGCTATGCCAGAAACTTCAAGATATACATTTTATTTGTAATAAAAATATCTTAAACATTTGGTATTTTAATCAAAATAATTTTAATATTCATCCAATAAGATTAATTGATGAGAAAGATAAAATTTTACGAATAGAAATTTGATTAAATCAAGTGCCATTTTTGAGAAAACGAAAATTTTCGAAAAATGTTCCATGTAAAGGGTAGATGGGGATGGGGGGGATTTTTGCTGAATATTTGGTGTTTCATTCTTGGAAGATACTGAACTTATATACCAAGTTTGGTATTGAACCAACTTTTTGTTTTAGAGTAATCTCTCTCACACACACCTCTCACCTTTTACTATTTTTTTTTTTATCTATTCAGGGGCCCTCAAAAACTTTTATTTCCAGTGAAATCTTGGTATTGAATTTGTGGTTGGAATACAATACCTTCTCTAGCTGCTATGTACATTATTAGAGCATGCAATGGAAATGCATTTTTATATAAATATATAAAGGACAATGCATATTCTTTATATATTTAAAAGTATTCTGAAATTATATATTTTGTTGGTTGCACTTTTCCTGAAAATTCGATCAGTATTCGTTTATGTATATTTTCAGAAAAATGCATATTTTAAGTTTTAAATAAAAGTGCATGTTTTGCTCTTGAACATGGTATTATAATTTTTGCCTTAAGACAATAATTACTGATACTTGCTAAGAACAAGTAAGATATATATATATAGGTACATACATATTTATTTATAAATGAACGTGTGGTGTATTTAAGTATGTTCTAGTAAAACTTGGAATGCTGAGAGCAAACCAGACTTGGTAAAATATACACAGAGTAATTAGTGCTTGTTTACATCCATGAACAGGGGGATATACAAGGCATCTTGTGAAATAATAATATACAATTAAGATGAGGGATGCAGCCATAAAGTCAAAGGAAATCCAATAAGTATCAGGAATGTCTTCACGTGATTTGGTGCTTATGTATAAGTATCAATGATAAAACATTGTTCTGTTTGGTATGTGAGAAAAGTGTTTCTACGAATATACAAAGCTTGAAGTTGTGCAATAAATATAGCACATAATAAGGACCAGGTTAAGAAATCTACTTTAAATCAATTGATTACAAGCAAAGTAGGCAAATGATCAAGTTTTGAGTGATAATTTTTCTATAGACTTGTGTTTAGCTTTAGTGAGTGCTAACTTTCCATTATGGAAACCGAATAATATGCAGTTTAGGAGTTTATTAGAAAAATACAAACAAAAGGCTTCTGGATGAATTACATTGTGCAAAAATTATGTACCAAACTTTTTTAGAATGTAATTTGTAAAATGCAGGATAATTAGGACAAGAAAAATCTGGATTTCAATAAAAATGAAATGGTATTTTATTTATGGATGCTCTTTAACTGCTGTGGTTTTCTCAGCGTCCCATTCTATACTGGGCGTGAAAGACTGTTTAATTTTGCTCAGAGGTCTCTATGAGACTAGAGGTTCTTTTACATGCAATAAATCTATGACATGGGACCCACAGCTTTACTTCCCTTCTGAAGGAAGCCATGCTAAAGATTTTTACACCTGAAAAAATCCATCATCATCTGCCGGATTTATAGACCTAGGGTATATGAAGTTATCATGGTAACCACTGCACCACAGAGGGCGACTGGATTTCAATAGACCAGATACTGCAGTAAGACATGTAACTATTGCTATAGTCAGTGCAATGAAAGGGGGTCAATCAACAGAAATCCACCACTAAAAAGGAAATCGTATATACACTTATTTTTATCAAAATATAACCAGGTATAGTATGGTGTACCACAAGGTACTGTTTCAGGTCTCTTTCTTTCTATACTTTTTATAGTATAAGGGTATCTTCAGGTACTACTATAGTGTCTTACGCAGATGATACTATGGCAATATGCTGTGAGTGAACAATGATGTCTTGCATAAAAATATGGAAAATACTTTGACTTTTTAAAAACATTTTTTGAATTGCTTAACCTAAAGTGAAACCTAGAAAAATTTGCAACAATAAATATCTGTCTTTCATGGAAAATAGTAACTCGTGCTCGTGATAATATAAAAAATGTAAATTCTAGAATATTTCTGCATATAATTATAAATAATAAATTAACCTGAGTAGATAATATACATTATGTGTGTAGCAACATTAGTGTATCTGTCTATTATGATATTTCAAATCTTTCAATAGCTTGACCTTGCTGGAAGAAATGTATTATGGAGTAAATCTATCCACATGTAACTTATGTTATCAAAATATGGAGTATTTCCTGCAAAACTCATAAAACAACTATTTATAATGCAAAAGAAATGTGTAAGGATATTGTATCATTTAAAACCCACTGATACACATAAACGCATTCATCAATAATAGCATATTGACACTATATAGATATACCTCAACAATATATGTTTGCATAAAGTGGATGACTTGTAAATAAATCTTAAAGCATATATTTTTTGTTTTCTTGTTTTTCAACTAATTTGGACAATGTCAGAAATTTGTAAACAAATAATGAAATTGACTAATAATAATAGTAATCAATAATTAATCTTGAACTCACAAGCACTGATAAGTAAATCATAGCACAGTTACATTTTTAAATTGCCCGCTGAAATACAATATGACAATGTATTTTTATTTCTCAGTGATGATGCTCCATATATGGTAAAAGTGGAGTAGGATTGAAAGTTCATTATCCCAAATTAATTCTTCTGACTTGCCTTGCTCACGGTTTACAATGTGCTGCTAAAACTATTAGAGCCAAATATAAAGAAGTGGACTTGCTTCCAGTGTTAATAAAGTGTATGTTTAAAAGTTTTGTGAACTATTTCCAAATCTGTCCTTATTCCCTGAGCCAGTTTTAGCTCACAGGGGCATGTGATTACAAGCTGTGTCATACTACGCAGAACATTTCAATGAAGTGAAAATTATAATAGACTCTTTAAATGCAGAAGATGCAGTTAGCTCAGAAATATTTTCTGAAAATGGCATTAAGAAAAAGATTCAGTACATTCATAGCTGGTTCTCAAAATTACTTGAAATTATAACAGTTGGAGGCTTGAAATAATTCTTTAGAGTATTCACTTTCTCTGATAGATCAAATTTTAAATATCTCTGCATAAACTTAATGTTACTAAAATTGCGTTTAATATGCTTAGTCAGATAATAAATAAAAATCCTGGTTACAAAACAATCTGTCAAATCAGCAAAATTTAGTCTGGTGATGGTGAAAAACCTGTAACAGAAAAGGAATTCACTGAAGAAGAGTTGTGGTGTTTTTCACATGCACATGGGAAGTAATACTTGAAATGATGTTAATGTGACTATGTCTTTCTGGCCAGAATCGCAGCATGTGTGTGAGCAGCTTGCTTTGAAACTCATTGTTAATTGTTGCCATTCTCCTCCCAGCTTCTTTTCATTAGCTAATGCATTCTACACCTCTGTGAGTGAATATATGTGCAGTCGGCAAGCACTTTACATCAAAGCTCTAACAGTTGTAAAGCAGTTTGCAGGTGCAGCAATAAGCACTACTACTGCCTGTTTTTTTTTTCTACATGATTGACAGTGGTAACTTGATGTAGACTGTCAGTTTTTGACAGGAAATCTGAAAACTTACGGTCATAGCCACACCTAGCACCGAAAGAAAACTGTACAGTAGGATTGTTGCAAAATCCTCAAGTAAGGGTGTTTATTTGCAACAGATTTTTTATTGTATACAGTTGGGAGAAATAAAGTTATTTGTTTGAATAATAAAGAGTAGTTTTGTTACATTAATAATAGTATGTAAATATGCTGTAATTAAATAATGCCAAATAACATGCAAAATAAAAACTAAAACCGTACTTTTTTAAAATATCACCATTCTAAGCCTAACATGAATAGGCGACTATCACTTACCTGACATTGGGCTTGAGGCATGAGAAGGGAACACTACAATCAACGAAAGACCCTAACTATTCATTCTATCTGGTAATATGTACTCATGTTTGTTTCTATTAAACCGAAATCAAGTATCTTCAAGTCGTATTCTTAGTTTACCTCTTACTCCTGAGACCAGAGTAAATAACGAACAAGGCTGCACCGTGGCTGAGTGGTTAGACCACTTGCCTCTCACCAAGGCGGGCTGGGTTCAATATCAGGTGACCGTATGTGGGATTTGCAGTGGACAGAGTGGTGCAGGGGTGGTTTTTCTCCAGGTACTCCAGTTTCCCCCACCATCGCATTCCACCAGTGCTCCATCTTCATTCCATATATCATCAGTGTCATTGCCTGCAGTGCCATAAGTAGTAAAAGCAGGCATTAAACACTATCAAAAAAAAAGATGAGCATCACAGGACAAAATAGTCTCAAATTTAACCAACGATAGTTATAAAAAATAAATAAATAATAATAAAAAAAAAACTACTTGACCATTCCAATCAATAAATTTTTCACATGCCAAAAGGTTGTGAATTATTTCCAAAATTATTGTCAAGGGGAGGTCATGTAGATGTTTCACATCTTTTACATAAATTTGGGAGAATTTTCATCTATTATTTGAAATAGTCATGACTATGAAATTACAAAATTTACAATCATTGTACAATAATTTTACAAAGAATTGGGAGATAAAACAAATTAATGGGCTACTGGAATTACTTTCTGTAACATTGTTTTGCCGTAAGATATATTAGGAATATAAATGTTATAATTTTGAATTGTGCTTAAAACACCTTGATATATTTTAACCTAGATGATAACATTGAATCAGAGGTGGCTCCTAAGGGGAGTGTACACCCTCCAGCAATTTTCACAAACCTTCAATTGTATTTTCACATTACATACAATTTTATTCCCGGATTATCTGCAGGTGAACTGGACTGCAGGGATATCGGTTTGCAGCTGCATTGTAATTCTCATTAAGGTTATGCAATAGGCTAGTTGAGAGAAGGACCAGGAGAAAAGCATAATGAAACTCTCTTTACAATAAACCTTGACACTGTTTGTTAAACTGACAATGGGTCCAATATAATAGCACAACTGTTAACTACATAGCTAAATAAGATATTTGTCCAAAGAAATAAAACTGGGAAAGCGGGGAATTTCACATGCTCTTCGTATAGCTGTACAATTCTCAGTGCTATTACCTTTTAATTTTTAAATTAATATTTAACAGCCACAATCCAACATTAATTCTCTTTTTACAGTCTGTCTAAGTCCATTAGAAGGAACAAACAGGAAAAATAATATATTTTACATTCATGAAAAGTTTGTGCAGTTTCGTTCTATTTGTGCACTAAGTTAATAATAATGATCATCATCATTATTGTTGTTATTATTAGTATTATTTATTATTATTATGAAACATTTCAGCAAATTCTATTTTACTTTCATTGCTCCAGCCTGAAAGGACTTTAGGCAGGGGCATTATTTATTATATTTGTACAAAAATTTGATGTTGAGATTTTAGCATGTTTTGGGGCCCCTAAATCAAAAAAAGAAGCATTTTGGAAAAAGTTCTAGGCGTGTGTCTGTCTGTGTATGTTAACAGCATACTCAAAAACTGAAAGTCACAGAAATACCAAATCTTATACTTAAGTTAGTTTTCCTACCAGGATAAAGTGCGAAGATTTCTAGATAAATCTTCCCAACCAAAACTACTCTTTACAGAGTAACATTTTTAAAAGTTGAGGAATACCTAATCTCATACTTAAGTTAGGTATCCTCTAAGGATATAAGGCTAATATTTGCAAATAAATCCCCCCACCTAAAACTACCCTTTACAGAGAAATAAATATTTTTTTGAAAACACTCACACACACAATTTGTATTAAATTATGAGACATTACATGGTTAAGACCACAAACAAAATGTACACCTTAAGATTTCTGGGAATGTAAACCTTTTTTCACTTGTAATAATTCTGTGTAATGTAGAAAGCTGTACCATAGGGCAATTCCTACTGAAGGAAAAAGGTAAAATTCATAATTATATTATGTGAGATTTTTGAAGCTTTAACATTTCTGAGATAATAAATTTTGTGTTTTAAAGTTGTTATATATTTCAAGAACAGTAAAAAATAGCAAAAATCATATTTAAGAAAATGGTAGGCATCTCTAAACTTTGTGAAAAGCTCAGATTTATGCTACTTTGTGACTAATTTTTCCAAGATATTCACTTTCATTTGTTTAAATGTTAGCAATTAGTTGCAGAATGGATAGAAGCATCACAGTATTTCCTAGGCCTCAAGTTTAGATTTACCTCGATACCTGACATCCATCCATAGGTCTGTTAGAAGCAATGTATAACAATCCTTGATATTGAAAGCAAGGTTTCCATTAGTAGCTATATACTGCTTATATACTGTCTTTCAATTCCACAGATTTAACCTAGATCTACAGTATTTTAGTATTATCTATGAATATACAGATTTTAAAACAGAATATATGTGTTTCTTTACAATAGCACAACAGCCAGATCTGAGAAGGTGCATTGGCTGTTTCCTGAAAGTAGATAATTCTCCAAGGCTCCACCAGAAATAAAATCTGGGACCTCAAGTTAATGCTAGTGATGGGCACTGTTCAATATTACACTTTTGGTGTAACATGGAAGTTTGTTTTCAAATGGCATCATTTTCAACTGACATAATAAGTCTGAGGTCAAAAACGTGAATTTATAATTTTCTCAACCTCATTTTCTGAATGATACTTCACTGTAGTTGCTTTCTGACAAATCCACTAATTGCGTAGAAAGTTGGTGGCTAAATACAAAATGTCTGGAATTTTTAAGACACAAATGAAGTAAGGACGGGAAATGAGACATTAAAATAAAGTTGATTTTATTTTGTATGTTCCTAGCATGTAAGTTATCATGAATAAGGATGTGAATTGACCCACCCAAATGTACAATGCAGTCTGGCTTCATATTAATCCAACCAGGAGCAGGCTCAGGCAGGCAGACAACACAACTGATTAGTGATTATTTTATTCAAGTGCAAAAACTGATTTTTCTTGGCAGATTAATATGACAATTCAGCCTACTGGCTCCTAGTTCTTGAGGAGTCCATTAATATCCTGGCACACCAGCGATATTGATATCATCCTTACAATCAAAAGTATTGTTACAGACCATTAATAAATACAACCCACAAGATACTCACTAGTTGCCACTGCACTGAGTAAAAAATAATATTTATGACAATAAAAGTAACATAAAATTTTAAATTCTCAACTATAACCCTGTGAGACAAAATATGATGGTGATTACTATTATTATTATTATCATCATTATCATCACCCCCCCTTCTGTTGCACAAACATTTCAAATTTTCATATGTATATTTTTTAGGAAAAAAAAAATACTTCTGCTTCCTCAATTTTGAAGTTTGTAACTAGACAAAACCTACAAAACAAACTGAACTATACTAATACAGATAGTATAAACAAAAGTATAAATGCATACAAAGAAATTTACACAAAAAGGTAAAAAATTAAACACTGCAAGGTAAGCATAATAAACAACTAACAAATTAAGGATAAAAATATGTTGAAGCATATAAATTTTTATATGGTTGACATAAACCAATTTTTCAAAATTGCCAAAGACCTTTTGATACAAACACACACACATGCTCCATATACAGGGTGTATATAAATGAATATCGGGGTTTTAACTCTTTATAATATTTATTACATTCAATTTACAGTTATGAATGATATGTCAAATGAAAAAGCAGCTCAAAACAGTTTTACTAAATGTTCAATGTGACTACCCTTTGTCACACGGCACACATCAAGTCTATAGCAGAGTTCTTCCCAAACGTTGATAAGTGTGTATTCAGTAATTGTAGCAACAGCTACTTCAATCCGGTTTCTTAATTCAGGGAGGTCAGCTGGTAGCGGAGGCACGTACACACGATCCTTGATGAAGCCCCAAAGGTAAAAATCCCATGGCATTAGGTCAGGAGAACACGGAGGTCATGCATACCAAGCCCTGTCATTGGGGCCCTTGCGGCCTATCCAGCGCTCGGGTACAGTGACGTTCAACCAATCGTGTACTTTGTTATGCCAGTGAGGTGGCGCACCATCCTGCTGGAAAATGAAGTTCTCTGGCTCATTTTCTTCCAACTGAGGGAAGAGCCATTGCTCTAGTGTATCAAGGTAAGAAGTGCCAGTTACAGTAGGTTCACCAAAAATGGAAGGCCCATAAACTTTTCGCCGGGATACGGCACAAAAAACATTCACTTTAGGGGAATCTCGTTGCATTTGTACCATCTCGTGAGGATTTTCTGAGCCCCAGATGTGCACATTATGAGTGTTAACATGTCCGTTAAGGTGAAAGGTCAATTCATCACTGAAGACAACACAATCCACAAAATCGTCATGAAACAACATGTCGTTTGCGAATTTGGCATGTAATCCGTGGTCTGTCGGCTTTAGAGCCTGTAATAACTGTAAACGGTAAGGACATAGCTGTAAGCATTTTCTTACAACTTTCCAAACAGTCGACACAGGAACTTGTAATTCACGTACTGATTTCTTTGGGCTACGAATGAACGACTCTCTCACTCGCTCAACAGTCTCTTCACTTAATCTTGGTCATCCCGTGCTCTTCCCTTTACAAAGGCAGCCGGTATCTTCAAACTGATTATACCATCTACAAAGGTTTTTATCACTAGGAGGATCACAACCGAACTTACTATGGAACGCACGTTGCACAGTAACTACAGATTCGGTCTTTGCAAACAGCAAAACCAAAACACTTTCTGTTTACTAGTCGCCATCTTTGCTACTACCGCTGTCTAGCGGATTGCGGCAGAAGCATTGCACGCACATGCGCACTTGTGCCAACAAACAAAACTGTTTGAGTTGCTTTTTCATTTGACATATCATTTATAACTGTAAGTTGAATGTAATAAATATTATAAAGAGTTAAAATATCAATATTCATTTATGTACACCCTGTATAATTATATATAATTTACTGTTTCCATCTTGTTTCAATTTTAAAGAGAAGAAACAATTTGCATAAAGATGTGAGGGATGCTCAGAAAGTTTCCAGAACTAAGTAATCTGTTTGCAATAATATTTAGGTATACCTAGCACAATACAGGAACCCTCTATGTAGTCTTTGGCAACAAAGCACTTTGTGCCAAGACCTGCAATCTATTTTTAAAAAATCTGATGTGTCTCCTCAAGATAGTTTTCTCTATTCTTATACAAATGCTTAATGTTCCATGTCATCATTAATCAATATAAATATATGCAGAAATTGTCTGCTTGCATATTTCTTTATAGGTACCAGGGCAGGTTGTAAGCTATAATCAAATCTTTTAAGTGCAGGTGCTATGTAATGAGTTTTCTTCTCTGCTTTCTTTGCACGGTCAAAAGAAAAAAAAAAAAAAAAAAAAAAAAAAGAAAAAAGAAAAAAAAAAAAGACCAAAATGTGACCTTCCATTTGAGAAAAATCTAATGTGTTACGTTCACTTGAGAGAGAGCGCACTAAACGGACTTTGTGCTGTCTTCTGCATGGAAGAAGCCATATTAGACGAGTCGACTCCATTGTAAAGTTGAGTGAAGTATATGTCTTTAACCTCTTAATGCCAGAATTATGATATAATGTATGGAAAAAATATTCCTGGCTGTTTTCAAGTTATTTGGTGTTGCAATAAGGCATTTTAGGTTTTGAAAGGAAATATTTATAGGAATTTAAAAAAAATTAGGTTTGTAACATATATAATACAATAGGCGTCAAGGAAATAATATATTTATATCAAAATGAAAGATCTACATTCAATCATACAACTTTCTTACATATGAAATTGAGTAAAACAATTTCTTCCTGTTGTGAAGCACAAATGTACATGACATTTGCAGCACTGTACTGCTGTCAGTCCTTTACAACCAGGATTTTTGCACCTTTTGCAATTTGTGTCCATTGTCGGAAAATGCCCTACTTGGTCTCACCTAATGTTGAATTCTGGCACAGGTTTCATTGGCCCCTCTGTGTCTTTTCTGCTCAATTTTATTTTGAATCTCACCAAAAGAAGGGTGTCCCCTCTTTGATCCTTGAGGTTTGCCGGCACTGCACAAGGCTGCTGCTACATGTGTTCGAAACTCCAAAAGATCAATTATGTCCTTTTTGCTGTAGTGATGAATTTCACAGTGCTGCCTATACAGCAGCCAATCATTGACTAAGACTATGTCCATGAAATGAAAAAAAAACAATCTATGGTAGTATATTTTTTGAATGGACTGAAATCCTGTAGTAGGATATCAGCCCATCTAGTAAATCTACTCCGCCCATAAATGAATTGTATGTCTTTTGGCAAGATATCATAATGTATGCTTTATGCTTTCTGTCAAAACGTTTCACTTCTGTAAAAGGTTCAGCACTATCAAAAGTTGTTGCAATGGTTACTCCTCGATTATCAAACCATTTCAGAGCCCTTACTTCCTCTCCACCAACTTCGGTGCTCTTTTCTTCAAAATATCCTCTTCCTTTCTTTTTCATGGCACTGTCACTTGAAAATTGAAGACCAGGAAATCTGTTCACTCTAATTGTTCCAAGAGCTTCAATCCCAAGTTTAGAGAGCATGATGAACAATTTTAGTGAAGAAAACTAGTTATCAAAATATAGCAAGTATCCTTTATCTGTAGGAATGCATTCTATAATTTTCAAAACAATATTTGGGCTGGGACCTAAATCCAGAAGACCAGCAACTGGAGTGACGGAACCAGTGTGCACTTCAAAGTTGTGAACAAGACCTTTTAAATCGCAAAGTACAAAGAGCTTATATCCCCATTTGTTTGAGAGACGAATGACATTTGAATGGAACCATCTGCTCATCAACACAAAGCATCTGATGGTCCAAAGGTAATGATGCAAAAGTAGTATTTAGTTTATCCACTAGAGGACGAATTTTGAACTTGTCACAATTTGGGTCGTCTTGGGAAGGCAAGTTATTATTGTCGTTAATGTGAATATTAGCTTTTATGCACTCCCATCTTTCATGGGGCATGGCACTAGCAACATGGTCTACTCGTGTATTGGCTGCCCAGTAAATGCGTGATCGAGGTAATCCATAAATTGACATGTATATCCAGTTCATTTGTATCCAGGCCAAGGGGTTTATGTTCTTTTGCACCACATAGAGATTAGATTGCTGTATGATGAGTTCCAAAAGGTTTTGATCAAAAAACTTTCTAAAATAGTCAATTGGTGTGTCAACTTCAGCATACTGTATACCACCAGACCAAACTGGGAGTTCTTGACTGGTACTTGGACCTCTAAAATCGTGCCACTGCACATTAGGTTGTTGCCCAGATCCTCCAGTGGCTAAGTTTTGTTCTTCTTCCTCTCCATCAGAGCTATCTTTTGAATCATCTGAAGATATAAATAAATATAAATTCTTGGGTATAGAGAGGAAACATTAAATTGTACTGAGAAGGCATATTATTTTATTGAATTACCAATAAAAGTGATTTTACCTGTGAAATGTCTAATTTGTTGTCTTTCTCAGTCGAAGTACCAGGTAAATATTCAGGATCTGCATCACTATCAAAGAAATTAGAATCATCACTATCCTCAGGAACTTCTACACACTTTGATTTTTGTTGGTAATGCCTTAAATCCATGTCAAAATGCTAAAAAAATGGTAAAGATATATGTTATAAATCAGGATGCAAAACATAACCTTACATTATTATTGACTAATTGCTGATGTATCATATATGATACAAAGCAATTTTCACACATTTTGAAACACACGTGTGTATTATGTACATGAAAATAACACAAAAAACACCTTAAACAATACTGGTACATATAAATAATTTTGTATAAATACTTCTTACCTCCAAAAACCTCCATAAAGTAACTAAATAGGTTGTACCACAAATGAGCCACAGAGTAGCTTTGATAGATAACTATAAACAAATAGATGATTAACTCAATGTTAAAAAATTGGACTCACATCCGGCGATCGACGCGACTCCAAGGTTCTCACACTGCAGGGCACAGAAACTTGACCAACTATGGTAGCTCAATCACCAAAGTAGCGTCCTGCCCTGCACACTCACCAAACCATCCACTGCAGGATTTCAGCCAGTTTTCTCGAGTTTACAGCCAGATCAGAAATCTTTCGAGCGGTTCTAGCTTTTCCTCAAAAAACCTAAGTACCGCTCTTAAGCTTCTGATCTGACTGCAGCCTAGAGAAAAATTTTATATGCCGTTATTATTTCATTGTTTACTTGAGAATTCTTGGTTTGTTTGCCAGTTACCTTTTATTCTTATGTACAATGTATATATACAACTGTCATCAATGGTGAGTAGAGCCTATTTAACAAATAGACATTCCTGCGCATTTGTTGTTCTTCGTTTTCTTTCCTTATTTGTTTATATTTAAAAATGAAGAGTGCATGGAAGGAAAGCTTACCAAAATAAATTACACTGTAGTGTAATGATAAAACAATGTATTTCGAAAGTTAATGACAGAACTATACAATATTACTTTAAAGCTATGCATGAAAAAAACCCAGGGAAAATTATGTAACTTTAGGAATTGGCTGTCTCCAAGGTCGAGTGGTCTGTGAACTGACTCCTCCTCACCCAGAGGTGCTAGGTTCGGTTCCCAACTGAGGCGGGCAATTTTTTTTAACCAAAATCATTCCCTATTCCACAGATTCTGAGAGAGAGAGAGAGAGAGAGAGAGAGAGAGAGAGAGAGAGAGAGAGAGAGAGAGTATGTGTGTGTGTTGTTTTTGAAGAAAACAAAATGTTTAAAAAATCCAACGTTTATGAACCGACAATCGAGTTGTTTCAT
Organism: Hymenopus coronatus; assembly: GCA_030762935.1. Lineage (NCBI taxonomy): Eukaryota > Metazoa > Arthropoda > Insecta > Mantodea > Hymenopodidae > Hymenopus > Hymenopus coronatus. The sequence continues at coordinate 63,027,931 of CM060882.1, forward strand.
AAGTTAAAGCCCCCGATATCACAAATGACGTTAAATGGGGTTACATAAATGAGACAATTAAAAAAAAAAAAAAAAAAAAAACTTTAAGATTGCAGATATCATGTAAAATATAACAAGAAAGGAATATAAATTAGCTGCTCATAGCACAAATAACATCAAACGAACAGTTTAAAAGCAAAATAAAATCAATACAACCACTTGTGGTTTATATTTGCAGATATCTTTATATTACTAAGATTATGAATCAGACACTATCATTTTATCATTTGGATTGTGGAATTTAAGGTGTCGTAAATTTAATTTGGAAAATCTGTGTTTATGTAGAGTGCTTGTCAATTCCTAACTTGAATATTAAATTATCACATTAACTGTTGAAATGATTATGGTGTGAAATTTTAAGCAATCATTAGCAACTTTTGCTAAATGCAAAGTAAAACCACTATAAATTTATAAACCATAAATTGGTATTTATTTTACTAGTATTTTTGCTATAATATAGCTACAATTAAAAAATATATTTATTAACACTCTTAGCCCGTTAACAGGCATGTTACATGCAAATACATGAATTGTGAACTGAAATAATAATATTCAGGGCATATTTTATTACTACTTCTGTTGCATCTGAAGCAATTGTTTTCAGTGTTAAAACACCTTCTGTTGGAGTGTGAAGCTCTAGAAAAAAGATACCTCATCCTTGAAATGGCTAAGCATTCCTCAGAAGGATATGAACTTGTAAGGCAAATAATTGGGTCACTGAATGGGCTGAACTAAACCTCTAACAAGCTAAGGAGCCACAAAAAAAAAAAAAATATATATATATATATATATATATATATATATATATATATATTAGGCTGAGGTGATTAGTGGGTTAAAATAACAGAGATGCTCACAACCAAATTTACACTTCATACATATAATAATAAATAACTACAGCAAAATACAAGAACATGGAGTAGTGTGGGAAGGAAATGAATAAAGGTGACAAATACACATTTGTGAAAATGCTACATATTATTAGGTAATAGGCATTCTGAACTATTCAGTTTTCTGCAGTGAAAAATTAGACACTAGTCTATAATTTTTCTTGATTTTATTAAACATTAAGTGCTAATGTCAATATTTCCTGAAAATCTTTGGTTCTGAAAACAAAATTGTAAATGTATGGAAAAAAAATTAAAATGCAGAAAGTTTCACGCTATCAGTTCTATTTTGATTAAAAACAAATTGAGATACTTGAAATCATATTACACTGTGATAAGGCTCCAAAGAACCATTGCAAAGAAAAAATTATGTGCTAAATTTAACATTCATTTTTCATAATAAATATTATGCATCAGATTAATGGCATAAATCACACAGAGTCTGAAAAATTAATCATATAATCTTCAAATATATAAAAAGGATAATTCAATATTTTCTATGCAACATGTAAAGGGTTTTAATTAGGTGGTATTTGTTTCTTCCTAACAGAATAAACATACCTAGATTTTGAAGCTATACAAATATGAAACAGTTATCATGTTCGTAATATTACCAACAATAATTTACTAAAAATAGATAAATCTATTCAATGTAATATTTAGGTATATACCTGTTTATTCTATAACTTTTACATAATAATTGCCTTCATCAAATAATGCACCATGTTGCTAGTGCCCTTCCACTGTTTTTTTCTCTCATACACACACAGTAGTAAAGCAGCCTTTCAAAAAAAAATAATAACTAAAATAATGGCAATTTCCTTATTGTAATTTCAATTATTGCAACAGAATTTGTGAATATAAAACAAGATTTTAAAACATATTTCAGCTCATTAGTTCAAATTTAGCATTTGACTTTATACAGTTTAGAAAAACTAATCGCTACACAACTCTCCTCTTAACATTTTTATGGTTTTGCTGTTCCATTAATTATTGTTGTAATGACAGAGAAAATTAGCTCATATACAGAAACTGAGGAATTACATTTAGGGTTTTTGTGCATAATATTTTATATTCTATTAACCATATCATTTAAAGTTCCAAAAATCTTATGCAATTTTAGACAGTGTGTAATACGTAACTATTTAAATATAAATTATTGTATGTTCTTATTGGTTTACTTAGTAAAGTGGAGTTCTTTCTGTAAAAAAATCTATATGTTTAGATAAAACATTTTTTAAGGAATTGCTTATTTGTATGATTATAATGGCATAGTCTGAAATTGTTTAAAAGTCATTTACCTGATATTATAATAGGCACACATACAATTAATTTTAAAATCATTGTTGTTACTATGATTGCAAGATCCCCAGAACGATCTGTATCTAATAATGGTGTAAATGTATTTGTAATATAGCAAATTTGAAACCTATGTATGAGTCTCCAAACCACAGAACAGAGCTTCTGAAATTTCTTACCTAATACGGAAGTGTGCCTTTTATAAGGCTTAAGGTTTGATATTTTGTCCTGAGATTTATTATGTTTATTTGTATAACAATAATATTTGAAAATGTGCACGGTGAAGTACTTCTGCATTCTCATGTAAGGCATAAAAATGACTCTAAATTAATTTCAATTTTCATTACTGTTTTACGAGGTAGTATAGTACTACTTAAGCATTTCACTTGTACCGTGCTCTACTAAAGTCCTCCTAATAACAAAGAGTTTTATTTTTAACAATCTCTAGGCACTCCTAGACCATACTAATCTTCACAAAAAGTAATATATGTGCATCTTCCAACATAGCAGTTCAACACGTGATATTTTCTGGAACTTCATAGTCAGTTTTATATCTGAAACATGTATAATACCTTGATTAGTACATAAATAATAATAATAATAATAATAAATAATAATAATAATAATGATAATAAATTATTGTTATTGTCAGATGTAAACTCTGCCAACCAGACTGCTAGAAAGACTGACAGATATACTTAAGGAAATTTGTGAGAAATTCAATTTTAGAAGGTGAAGACAAGAATAAGCTTTTTAAAATATTAATAATTAGAATGTAGTCATCCGTGGCTTCTGGGGTAATTCTTACCTCCACAAAGAAGAGGCAAGCTTGTGAAGTGGAAATAGAGGAAAAGCAATGCATAATGTGCTTAGCAGAAAGGATTGTAGGTAATGCATTCCATCAGCATCATAATCATGAATTAGGAATTCAGAAGCATGCTTTAAATATAGGCATTATTATATTAAAAGGTTTATATTTATATTATAAAGGTATACAATTTTTTCTCAACCACCTGCACTTAAGAAAAATATTTAATTTGCCAGATGCTGTGTGGTAGGCACTTAAATTCAGTTAGCACGAAAACTATTATATTAACAGATTCTGTTTACTCCAGGCTTTTGATTTCAGTCTTAATCTTTCCCATTATTTTAAGAGTATGTCCTTATTTTAATCAGTTTGCAATATAAAGGCAGTGATTTAGGTTATGTTTGTTCATCTGATATACCATTTTCTACATCTTTTGCCATTAATTAATATGTGCAACTTTTTAAATACATAATGATAAATAGGTATTGCTTACTGATAATTAAGCTTATAAACATTTACATTGTCTGGCTTTATTTACATTGTTATAACAGCAGCAAAAGTACTCAATTTTGATGTAGCTTATACATAATGGTGAACAAAGCAGGTAGTGTCAGCATCAACCTCTATGCCTCTACGGAATGAACACATTGCGGCTTATACTTTTAATATAAATACGGTTTCATGTGAGCTTTAACAAGTTTAGAGATTGACAGTAACCGCGATCTGTGTGGATACATGCACATGTACATTTACTTTACAATATGTACTTGCACTGTCAATTTTGCTTTCAAATACGTATTAATTTAAAATTAAATTGGTAGTCACATACCTTAGGACTAATCTTGATACTATTCACACATTTCTTTGGTGCTCACAACATCTTTCTTGTCATTTTGCAATACATAGTTGCATTCTCATGTATCGTCATGTTTGCGATCGTTCTTGAAGTTATATATAAAAGAAAGTCGTGTTAGTTACCTATTTATAACTCAAGAACGGCTGAACCGATTTGGCTGAAAATCGGTGGGGAGGTAGCTGAGATCCAGGAAACGGACATAGGATACTTTTTATCCCGTTTCCGTGGGACGTGATATAAAACGTGGTATAATAAAACGCAACATACAGAAAAACGCATTGTTGTCTTGGTGTTTGTTTCGAGTTTCTATTAGCTTATTGTGCCGATATTATCATTAACAATGCCGCGACCAAGACAATCGAATCTTTCCCGACAAAGCCGTAATGCAACTAGGATTCGAAACATTGCGAATGAAATTGCACGTGAAGAGCAACTATCCAATTAAATTTTTAAACTCTTTGGATGTGCCTGGCTTACCACCGCACAATTTACTACTAAAGTTTGGCTCCGTAGTAATCATGCTTCGAAACATAAACCAACCAAAACTGTGCAACGGAACGCGTTTGGTGGTAAGTAAATTGATGAACAGTGTGATTTACGCGACGATACTCAAAGGAAAATTCGAAGGTGAGGAAGTTCTCATTCCGATGATCCCAACCGATTTGCCGTTTGAGTTTAAACGACTTCAATTTCCGATCCGTCTTGTATTCGCCATGACCATTAACAAATCACAAGGCCAATCCTTGAAAGTTTGTGGTCTGAATATAGAAAATCCACGTTTTTCCCATGGTCAAGTATATGTGGCATGTTCACGGGTCGGAAGACCATCTGCATTATTTGTTCTTGCGCCTGATAATAAACCAAGAAATGTCGTCTATCACAAGGTGCTTGATTGAAGAGTGCAACCCATGCACCAAAATACACGGCCAATGAATAATCATTAAAATACTTGATTTTTTGTATTTATATTTATTATCCTAATAAAAATTGAACTTAATAAAATCCAGAATCTGCTCATTTATTGCTTCTAAGGTGGAAGAAAGCTCGCCGGGTCAGCTAGTTGTATATGAAATATAATTTCAAATATGGCGCAACATCCATAGAATAACAGGAAACAACGACGAAGAAAGATGGAATGCGCGCAGGTAATTATTGGACGTCCTCTCAGGCACACTAGCGCCTCCAACTGTTCTTACACGGCAGCCAGCGGAAACATATACGAGTTCTATTCGGTCAATGGTAGTAACTTGGTGTCTATCTCTTATGATTTAACTGTTATGCAAAATTCTGCAAAGTTCAACTAGAATAAAAAGCTCTTCAGAGGCTATTCCTAGAACATTCAAAATATACATTTTATTTGTGATGTGAATATCTTTAATATATGGTATTTTAATCAAAATCGTTTCAGTCAATTGGGAAAATAAAAAACTTCGAAAAATGCTCCATGTAAAGGATAGTTGGGGTGGAAAATTTTCTTGAAAATCTAAGAGATAGACAAAAACCAATTACACGAAACATGTAGATCTCGTTAAAACACGTAATTTATGTCATATAATTTTTTATTGTATTAACGGTTTTTAAGATATTCCGTGTTGCAATTTTAAGCTACTAAAACATTTCTCCAACCGGAAGACCTTCCTGTCCCACTTTTCTCTCTCTCTCTCTCTCTCTCTCTACTCCAAGCAAGCAAAGAAAATGGAACAATGGCGGTTGCTGTGTAAGAGCACAAGAGTATGGAAACACCCTAGCTTTTGACATCTTGTAGATTTATTTGGCTATTTTTTCTTTCAATGCAATTAAACGTAACGTATATGTGGTAACTTAAAATCTACGGCGTTTGAATCTGCTGAGCTACTTCTCTAAACTCGATAAGACGTGGCAATATCGCGCACCTAGCACATCATGGAACGTGCACATTTTAGGAGCTTTTGCGCATGCAAAACTGATATGACTTTACGGGTGAAATAATACAACTTATGCACATTATTAACTATGCTCATGTTTACGATGCATCTCTCAATTACTAGTTCACGTCAAAGCCACTAGATGGAAGCACACTATCAGAAGCTCTATACGCGTCAGCTGCAGGTGAGATTCCAGATTCTAGTTCAGTTTTAGACCAAGACTCATTCCTGAGCCTTTCCTATTGGTTACGGAGACAGTATGGCTGACAATTGAACGACAGGTTTCGAGAATTCGTCCAAGTTAGGCTACGTTAGGTGTATGTAAATGAACTGGTATGAAATTAGGGGTAAAATGGACTTTTTGAAAATCAGTTCTGCTTTCCAATGCGAAATGCACAATCTTTCGTTCGTTCTGTCTGCTTGCACATGGGCAGCCATGTTGGTCAATCGACCAATCGTAGAGTCAAATCTAAAACTGAACTAGAAGTAAATTGGGCGTGAAAGACCGCTTAATTTTGCTCAGAGGCCTCTCTATCAGGTTTGAGGTTCTTTTACGTGCCGTAAATCTACGACACGGGACCAACGGCTTTACTTCCCTTCCAAAGGAAGCCATGCTAAGGATTTTTACACCCGAAAAAAATCCATCGTCCTCCGCCGGGTTTGAACCCGCGACCTTGGATATATTCGGGTACGATACCAAAATTAAATTCCGTTGAAATTATTTTTAAGTGCCACTTGGCCGTAAAGGAACTTGGGCCTCCCAGACCAGCTCTTGGTTGAAATAGTGACGAAATGTAATAAGTACGAATACATGCAAACATTCAACAAAGAACTGCACAATAAACATAACTAGTTGTGTGGGGGGTTAATTCGTGGACTTAACATATATTTGCCCAACAGAATAAATCAGCGCCAAGCGCGCGCGCGCACACACACACACACACACACACACACACACACACACACACACACACACACACACACACACACACACAGAGCGTCACAAAATTCATATACATATCCTCTCCAGGCTAATAGATTACATACAGTTTTTAAGACTTGGTGAATGCTAATAAATTAGTGGTGGACAACAGAATGCAAAGGGAGGGTTGTCTTAAAATATACTTAATTATGTACAAAACAATAAGAATTCACAAAAACAGTTTTGTCAGACTGTTTCATTATTTCTTCAGGCAAGATGATATAATTATTGTTGTTGTTTGTTGTCAAGAGCAATTGCAATTATGGCAATTCCTCGTAATTATAACTTATGCTGTTGATATAGTTCACATTTTCGAGAATCTAAAATTTTGTGAATCCTAAAATTTAAACTCACGAGCCACTACTGGAACAGAATTTTAATTATTTCACATACTGATCGGTTTTTAAAAGATTTGGTATTGTTTTAGCCTAATTTATTCCCTTATTTCCCTTCTAGTTACAAAGAAGCAAGTAAAAAGACCAATTTTGCTAATGTTTATCTTGAATAACATAATTTAAATGAAAGGGTATTCTTTGTAAGAAAGTTTGTGGAACAGCTGGAGAAAGTCATATGAATGGAACACGTCAGATGTTTTAAATCTGGGTTGCCATCTATGAATAGTAATTATTTTATGTTTAAATAGGATAGAAATTCTTACGGCACTTTTAGTTTTAAAAATTATGTATAATTAATTTTGACAAGAAAGGAACAAGTAATTGTGTATTAAAGCTACATCAAACAATTCCTCCTTAAGATCAAGGCACTAGTTGTTCACATCTGAAGATAAGTCTAACAAAGCAGTTTAATGCTTCACATGTAACTTCGGGTTTTTAAAATAATGTGTGAGTAGAATGTTTAATTTTTATCAGTGAAACGTTACATATAATTCACTTCCTTTGCCTATAAAATGTTGAGGGGATAGTTCAGTGTTGAGTAAGACTGAGCATTTCCTACTCACTTGCACTAATCTAGTCACTGAACATAAAAGGAGTAATGCTTAAAAATTGTATAATATAACCCTGGATTTCAGAAAATTTAGGAGAAATTATCGTTGCAAATGATATTAAATATTATTCTAGATAATGTGTATTACAATGAAAATAAAGTTACCTCCTTCACATGTACATTAATAGAATTACCTTTCTGCTTTTCAGACAGATTTATTCATAGAATGATCATGAAAATGTGTTTGGCTTTGAATTTTGTACAATAGAATCTTTTTGATCAATAACAGTAGGGAAATTAAACATTCTACTCACACATTATTTTAAAAACCCGAAGTTACATGTGAAGCATTAAACTGCTTTGTTAGACTTATCTTCAGATGTGAACAATTAGTGCCTTGATCTTAAGGAGGAATTGTTTGATGTAGCTTTAATACACAATTACTTGTTCCTTTCTTGTCAAAATTAATTATACATAATTTTTAAAACATTTTTGTATTGAATGTTCATGTATTCTTGACAGAGCAGCTCAAAAAGACACATTAGAGAAGCTAAGCTAATGATAAAGGGATAAATTATAAAACTATGAGAGATTAATTTACCTGAACAGAAGTTAGTAGTAAAGTTGTTGCTCACTGATAGTAACACAGAGAATCAATGAAGTTTTGAATTAAAAACATTGTGTATAATCAGGATACAAGAAGAATACAGTCATCAAACAACTGTGAAGTATATGAAGTAAGTAGACAGATCAATTACAATCCAGTTTTAGTTTGTCATGTGCTGAATGTAAAATATGCATTTATGCTTACAGGTGTGGTTGCCCTGATTCTGCCATAAAATTTAATATTTGCGAAAGGCAAAATGTAAACAGAATCTTCCACAACTTAATGATATAAGAATAATGAAAACTTGGAGCAGAGAAAGGCAAAAATAATGCAACATTCTAAAAACAACATGGACAAATTTCAGTGTGATGAGCAGCTCAAACTAATTGAGCAATTCAGACTTTAAAACCAACAAAAGAAGGCTGTAAATTTAAAAGATTTCTTCCTTCAGTCAAGTTCAAAATCAGTAAAATTTGAGCATCAATAAATTTTGTTATTTAAATATCAAGAAAAAGTTTTCCACATCAATATAAAGACTCAGTGAGAGTAAAAAAGATGTTATTGGTGCTTCATTGTTAGTATAATAGTGGGCACATTTGTTGCAAAGATCCCCCCTTCTTCTAGAAATTCTGCAGTGTGTAGTATAGTTGTGGAATGAAACTTTTTAGCACTGAAACTTCAAGTTATCTATTCTGAAAAGATATTAAAATTATGAGATTAATGAAGTGATGTGAATATGTGTCAAGTGCATATAAGTGTGAAATCATATTAAAAACAGCAGTCTCAATGGGTATACAAATTTACTGATTTTATGTTCACTGTTCCGATTTATATATTTTGTTTTCATAACATAGCTACTGGTGTTGCATTTGTGAGGTAAGGATAAATTATCTGTTAGCAGAACAGCTGATGTATGTAACAGATTGGCTATGAAGATACGGAGTATGCTGATTACTAACCCACTGTCAGTTTCCAGCCATGAGTAACATATTCTTTCTGAGAAGAATGGATACACAAATTTTTTACAGAGCAGACTGACCATGTGCTATTCTTAATTCAGGTGGAACACATACATTCCAGCTAAACTGGGTGAGCTATTGGTTTTTGCTGGAGGCAAGCAGTAAGGTAGAATGTTTTATTTGCTCAATGCCTTTAATGTTGGATCCTTCATCAAAACAGAGATTTGTGCTGTCATGCCTTGAAGTTTTTTAAAGTTTGAACACAAAATCTAATCAAGTTTATATGTAAATTGACGATAATTAGAGGAAGTCTAGTCCTACTAGTCCATTGATGTCAAGCGCCTGGATTAGGATAAATGAGGTTCCAGATCAGAACATTATAAGAGCATATTGTCACAATTAAGGATGTGACTGGGAGAATAGCTAAGTTGAGGTTTAAGATGGTAGAACAATAACAAATACTTGGCTTATCAAAACAATATAATGAAGGATTTGTGCATAATTCCAATATATGGTTGTTTGTTTTACAAAAAGAGGGGCTTCATGAACTTAAACACTGAGAATATTATTATGCTGAGTTGGATAGCAAGTTGTAGATCTTACCTTGAGAGCTGTATTGACAATGAGCGAGCAAGTGGGTGGTTGCATCTGGGGATGCCGTGCCAAAGGTGCCGGCCAGAATCACATGCCAACCAGAGAGAAAGAGACAGCCCTCGAGTCGGCCCTTGCATCCAGTTATATAGTTTTAGGCATTTCTGGAAGCGCTTTGCAATATGGCGAGGTAGTACCAAATATAGCCTGCCTTGCCATAATTTTGAACTGAAGCAGCCAATCGGTATAGCACATTTTTATCGTTCCAGAAAATCCTATGAGCAGGAGCAAAGCTCCATGTTGCTCTGTGGAACTTTGCATGTAGACCAGGGGAAGTCGACGTCATTGTAATTTCCATGGGATTTGTCACTGGAAAGAAGAAACTGCAGTCTTCCTGTTATTTATGCAATTTAAGAAATCTTCTGTACTTTAAGAAACAGTAAAATGAAATTCCAATTAAATCTTGAGCTTCCCGAATAAAATACTCTCAAAATAATATAAGTTACAGCATTCGCCAATCACACATGTGACAATATCATTCATCCTTTATCAAGACAGCCAGAAAATAAAAATAATTATAACACAAAAAATTAAATTTGATAAATGTTTTTAGTTTGAAATTCTGTCAGAGTTCTGTAGCATAGCTTTTGATGTTGCATGAGGAGCATATTCTTTTTTAAGAAAAAACTTAAGGTTAAACTAGTTTTCCTTTATGTTAAATGATTACCAATTTTATTTGAATACATTTCATTTAAAAATAAAAACAATGGTTTTGGTTTATTCCTCATCCAATTCATTCTACAGAAATCATTACTTAATGAGATGATTTCAACATGTATTTTCCTTTAAATATAAATTTATATACTGTATTGAACATTAGTCAAATTGTGAAGGGATTACTTAAAATTTGGTTCTCACATGGAACCTAAACTTTAAACTTAGCCTTATCTATTTTTATTCAATCCTGTAAGAAACATTGGGCTATTAAAAGTCCCCCTCATGAAGCAACTTTTACCTCACCTAGGTAATACAAATATTTCTTAGAATGCCTGGTGCTGTGCAGAGTCCAATTAAATTCTCATTCAGCCTCACCTAGCCCTGTCCTTGCTTTACTTATATTAAACGACTGCTTCTAAATTTTAAAAAAAAAAACAAAAAAAAAAAACATATTTTTTTAAAAAGTGAGCCTAAGATCCTGATATTTTGTATACAAAATATTGATTTACTATATTAGCATGCTTTGAGCTGTACATTAGGCCATAATGCAGCAGTCACATGTATAAAACTTGCAGTATTATTGTCATTTAGTTTCTAATGCATTTTATTGACGCTTGGAATTACAGCTTCTATCACTATTTCTGCACTACTTCTTTTTAGGAACAGAAGAGCTTTTTTCTCAATCTTGTAATTATAACATTTCCTTGAACATAAATGTTCAATTTAACTAAATACATTCTTTAAGATGACTAATCTGCTGGAAGCATTCACAAGTTATATCTGTACCTTGAGAGGTATTTTGCATACACTTCCTCGCCCTCTTTTAATGCACAGACTTAAATATATACTACATTCAAAAATTTCCTGGAATGTGTATTTACACAGAATAAATTACCATAAGTCAATTTAGACAACATTTGCAGCAAAATAGTTCCCTTCCGCAGTGACACACTATTGAGACTGGAAGCACTATTGAAAGTCATTTTCAGACACCTGTCGTAGTGCCCTTCTTGCATAAACTAATTTTGCCAGCATTCAAAATTCTTGACTGAAACATTTATGCCATTAATATACCAAAGTTTTCTTCATTACTGCTTTACTATTAGCTTCTTCCATCATTCTCAATGTCTCTGAGGGAACAAAACACAAAACTTTTTGTTCGTACGTGTTCTGTTGCCAACATTATAAAACTTTATAAATGTACATGCATACACAATAAAAACTGCTTGCCAAGCAAAGACAACAATCATTAATAGCATAGAAATTGAAATGAAGTCTTCATGGATGTTACCAACACCTAAAAATAAAATATCCTTCACTTTCATATACATTAAAGAGAAAATAAATGATTTTTGAATGTAGCATCTAATGATGCTTTGAATCTAGAGATTATTTCTAAGCTTGTCAACTGTGGTATACAGAGTCGTTACCAAATAAAATCAAATCTGCATAATCATGAAGTTTCAGCTACCAAAATTGTCAAGACCCTCAGGATACAATAAGATAATTATCCATTCAGGATCTGCTGGGTCTTCCAGGAATGAAATTCTTTGTCAGTGATCCAGTTGTAGAATAGCAATGTTCTGGAAGTTCTGTTGAATGATCATATAGCCCAAGAGCACAAAACATAATCAATAGTCCCACTTTACTGCAAAAGAGATAGCATGCTAAGATGATGTTCAGAGGCTTGGGTTAGATTGGCAACGCTAGCTAGCATACCCCATTTTACTTTCTTGACCATGTCATAGTGGATAGAGAAGGTATTGTATTCCACCCAAAAATTTATTTTCTCTACATGTACTATGTACATAATAGGTAGAGAAGGTATTGTATTCCACCCAAAAATGCAATGCCAAGACTTCACCAGAAATGTATGTTTTGAAATCATCTGGATCAGGCAAAGTATTTTTAGAGAAGTGTGTGTGAAATATAACTCAAAAACAAAAAGTCAGTTAAATACCAAATTTCCTATATAGCTCAGCATCTCCCAAAGATGAGACATGAAGGCTTTCAAAAAAAAAAATCCCCACCCCAAATTACCTTTTACATTTAAGATTTTTCCAAATTTTTTGTTTCAAAAATATCTTTAAGAATTTTGTTCAAAATATATATGTTTCAGACATCTTGAGTTTTCTGCCTTTGATGATGTCTTCATTCTGAATGACTTTTGTATAAATAGTAAGCTATAAGAGATAGACAAACTCTTATCATACAAATATGTAGATCTTGTGTTTAACAAGATCTACATATGTCATATACATTTTTTTTTTGTCATTCCTGTTTCTTTTGTATACTCCTGATCATGGAAAGAGAACTAAATATTATTCATAGAGCAACTAGTTTTTAAAAAATTTACTACCACTTTAGCCTAGTTCCTTTCTACTAAGTAATAAGACAATTTCTGGTAATGTTTATCTTGATTAGCATAAAGTATATAGAAGAACAAGCTTTTATAAGAATAGTTTGTTAGAATAGGTATAGAAAAATCATGTGAATAGAACACACAGATTTTATCTGCTTTTTGTTGTTCATTTCTTCCTTCTTTTTTTCTTCTCGAAGCTGAAAAAGCAATTAGGTACCTGACTTCAGTAACAAACACCCACGCCTTGCCTTCTCTCCATTTTTCAGTCATGTGAAAAAGTATACGATAATGGTGAAATTCAATGAAATGGTGAAGTGATAAAAGTCAGCAGAGTCCCCCATAGATTCTGGAAGTATGCATGTAAGAGTGTATGTGTTCAATATTAAACAACTGGGCGGGGGAAAAAAAAAAAAAAACAAAAAAAAAAAAACCCTAATGTGTTCCATTCACTTAACTTTCTCTACATCTCTGCAATCAATTATTGTTAAAAAGTTTATTCTTCTATTTACTTAATACTAATCAAGAAAAGAATGACATAAAGGGTCTTGTTACATGCTTCCTTGTGAGTAGAAGGGAAATAAGGGAGTACTATAGGCTAAATTGATAGTCAAATCTTTTAAAAGCTGGTTGCTATGTGATTGAAGTACTTTTGTTTGTATGGACAGAAGTTGACAAATTCCCATATGACAAAAGTATAAGTATTTTAAAGCTGAAACTAATAACAAGGAATATCTCAGAAATGGTAAACTCCACGACAAGAATATATGTAACATAAATTGTGTTTTAAGAACTCAACATTTTTTGTATGGTATGTTTTTGTCTATCTCTTACTGTTTACCAGTTATTCAAAATTCCACAAAATTCATCCAGAATAAACATATCTTCAGAGACTATTCCCAAAAAATGAAGATATACTTTTTATTTGTCACATAAATATCTTACATATAAGAGATTTTAATCAAAATTATTAGAGCCATTTTTGGGAGAATCAAAAATTTTGAAAAATATTCCATGTAAAGGGTAGTTGGGCGTGGAGTATTTTCTTGAAAATCTTTGTGTCGCATCCTTGGAAGATACCAAACTTAAATACCAAGTTTGATATTTAAGTGTTTTCATTTTTGTGTAATGCTCCCCACAGACACATGCACACACACACACACACTTATGGACATTTTTTTAAAAATATTTTATTGGATTCAGGGGTCTCAAAATATGTATTTTGATGAAAGCTCGGTATCAATTTTTTTGGTGCAATGTGCATTATGTACATAGTATGTATAGAGAAAGTAAAAATGTATATGACATAAATTGTGTGTTTCAACGAGATCTACATATTTAGTAAAGAAAGTTTTTGTCTATCTCTTATGGTTTACTAGTTATGCAAAATCCAGCAAGACTAATCCAGAATAAGGAGGTTTTCAGAGATTGTTTCCAGAAAATTCAAGATATACATTATATTTGTCTTGTAAACATCTTTAATATATGGTATTTTAATAAAAATTGTTAGAGCCTTTTTTTTTGAGAAAATGAAAGAGATTCCCCTCAAAGTCTTAGTGTCACATCCTTGCAAGATACTAAACTTACCAAGTTTGGTATTTTACCGACTTTTCACAGATACACGGACACACATACACACACGGACCTTTTTCCAAAAATGTTTTTTATGATTTCAGGGAACCTTAAAAGTCTATTTCCGGTGAAATCTCGATATCAAATTTTTGGGTGGAATGGAATACCTTCTCTATACACTATGTACATGGTACATGTAGGAAAGTAAAAAAATAAAACTAACGTTAATAAACTTACAGTTCAGCGAGAAAAATAGTTGTTTCTAAAGCAAAGCCCCCAATGTGACTTTGGCAGTAGAAGTTCTATATTAATGGGGGGGGGGGGGGGAAAGCAGTCAGCAAAGCTCACATTAACCTTTTCTGTAAGACAATTTTGCTCTTTCAAGATTGACAAACAATATTTTTGCAATCACCAGTACCCCACCACTTTTTATTTGTCCTGCAATTACATTAAGCTGTTAGTCCTAGAGCACAATGAGTGCATAATGATATGTACTGATTCATTTGTTTGAAATAGAATATAAAAAGCCTCATTTTTATTTTTTCTACATAGTACATGGTACATAATTGGAGAAGATATTGCACTACAAAAATTTGATACAGAGATTTCACCACACATTTCAGATTCCTCTGTATCCAGAAAAAAAAAATTACAGAAATGTCTGTGAATGTGTGTGTGTGTGTGTGTGTGTGTGTGTGTGTGTGTGTGTGTGTGTGTGTGTGTGTGTGTGTGTGAACATGATGACTCAAAAACAAAAAAGTTGATAAAATACTAAACTTGGTATTTAAGTATTTTCCAAGGATGTGACAACAAGAGTGTGAGGAAAGTCCCCCACCCCAAACTACCCTTTACATGGAAAAAATGTCAATAATTTTGATTTTCTTAAAAATGGCTCTAATGATTTTGATTAAAATACCATATATTAAAGACATTTGCATGACAAATAAAATGTATATCTTGAATTTTCTGGAAATAGCCTCTGAAGAACTCTTTATTCTGGATGAATTTTTTGAATTTTGTGTAACTGGTAAACTCTAAGAGGTAGACATAAAATTACTACACAAAAAATGTAGATATCATTAAAACTCACAATTTATGTCGTATACACTTTTCTTTTTTGTGGAGCTGACCATTTTCAAAATATTCTTTGTTATTGGTAACAGTTTTAAAAACACTTTTCTCATACAGGAATTTGTCTACTCCTGGCAATGCAAAAAATCAAATTTCAATACCATAGTAACCAGATTTGAAAGATTTGATTCACTTTAGCCTAGTGTATTACCTTATTTCCCTTCTACTTACAAAGAAGCAAGTATAAAACCATTTGCTAATGTTTATCCTGATTAGCATGAAGTAGATAGAAGAATAAGCTTTTTAACGATAATTTGTTACAGAGATGTAGAGAAAGTCATTTGAATGGAACATATCAGATTTTTAGACAAGTCATATCTTCTAAATTACTGAATGACTCAAATGACAATTTGGAAGATAGATTCTAAAATTCATTCTTGAAGCCCAGGTTTCCATATTTTATGGAGATGGCTAAAACTGGCTGTTGAAAAAGTAGCCATTCATCCACACTGCTGAGGTTTCAGCTAAGAATTGATGATAGGTGCCAGAGGAATATATAGGGGGATTGAGCAAAATATGGCAGCAAGCTGACTTTCCAAATCCCATAGATAATCAGAACTATTATTCCTTTTTCTTATAATAAATAAGATGAGTTATTCATAATACATTAAACTTAAATATGCTAATTTACACAAGAAACTACGTTAATTCTGACTTCCCTATTTCTATCGCTATTTAGGTGAGATGATGAAATTTAGATGGTATTTTTCTTTAATGGAAAATGGTTGAATAGTTTAAATCAATTGCTTAGTGCCAATAAACATGCAATGGTTGAAATTATTTTCAGTGTAGAAGCAGGCAAAAGAAAAAATTTAGTTAACTCCTCTACTATGTAGAATTTCTGTCCTGTTAATGATATCCTAAAAGAAGAAAACATGAATAAATTAGCAGGGTGTATTTTTGGATTTATTGAATCAAGTTATTTCTTTAAAAAATCTGATGTGTTCCATTCACATGACTTTCTCTACAACTCTGCAATAAATTATTGTTAAAAAGCTTATGCTTCTATTTACTTCCTGCTAATCGAGAAAAAATTAGCAGAAATAGTCTTATTACTTGCTTCCTTGTAAGTAGAAGTGAAATAAGGGAGTACCATAGGTTAAAGTGATGGTCAAAGGTTGGTTGCTATGTGACTGAAGTTTCTTTGTTTGTATGGACACGAGTTCACAAAGTCCTGTATGAGAAAAGTATGTTTTTTATAGCTGAAACCAAAAACAAGGAATATCTCAAAATCAATCAACTCCACGAAAAATATGTATATAACATAAATTGTGTGTTTTAAAGTGCTCTACATTTGTTGTGTGGTAAGTTTTTGTCCATCTCTCAAGGTTTAGCAGTTATGCAAAATTCCGTAAAATTGACCCAAAATAGTCTTCAGAGGCTATTCCCAGAAAATTCAAAATATGCATGTTATTTGTCAGGTAAATATCTTTAATATACAATATTTTAATCAAAATTGTTAGAGCCAGTTTTTAGAAAATCAAAATTTTTGAGAAATGTTCCATGTAAAGGGTAGTTTGGGGTGGGGGGATTTTTCTCAAAATCTTCGTGTTGCATCCCTGGAAGATACTAAACTTAAATACCAAGTTTGGTATTTTACCAACTTTTCGTTTTTGAGTTATCGTGTTCACGGACACACACACACGCCTTTTTGTGAAAATACTTTTTTTGGATACAGGGGACCCTAAAACATATATTTCCGGTGAAATCTTTGTATCAAAATTTTTGGTGGAGTGCAATACCTTCTCTATACACTATGTACATAGTGCGTATAGAGAAAGTAAAAATTACCTATAGAAATACAGTACTGCTAAAAAGAGCATTCCATTTAGGACATTTAAAAAATAAACTAAAAAAAAAAGGAAAAATAAAATAAAAAGAATAAAGTATATGACATCAAGGCCCTTCTAACAAAAGTACAGTGTTCAAGATTTTAGCTATTTTTAACATACCTTTCTTTAGGTATTATTATTGAGAGTTTTAAAATTATTTTTAAAATACAATCCTTTATTCTAAATATTTCAATTAAGCATATCAGAACTCATTTGAAATAAGGCTATGTTTATACCATTGTCACATACAAGAGTCATGCTGTAAGTTTTTAGCATAATTCCCAGGATAATATAACTGCTTTCTTTTAAAAGAGAAATCTTTTATGACTTTGAAGCATGTGTACACCACTTCTTCTTCCACTGAATTTCATTCCTTATCCTTTCAAGAAAACACAGAAGGTGCTGAGTCAGACTCAGAGTAAGATATGTCTTTCTTGCCACAACTTTCAGGCAATGATTACTACGATTATAATAGGCATCTAAATGACATTCGTCTTTGATACATGTTTTTGGTGAGTCTGCCTCTTCCAGGGCCACAGCTGGAAATTGAATTTTAAGGTGTTGCCAGTATTTTGGAGATGAATCTTATTCTGGTTGCCCACCAACAGCTGTGACTCAGGAAAATGTAGATGCTGTGAGAAAAATTATGGAAGAAGATGCACACAGCACATTTACTGATATTGAGGGGACCCTATATATTCGGTAACAATGGCACAAAGCATAGTTCACATTTACTTGAGCCTTATAAAGAGATGTGCTCTGATGGAAGATCAAAAGGACACCCAGGTGGACTGGTGTCATTTTATGCTTGAAAAAAGTCAATGGAAAGCAGTCCAAGGACACATGTTGTCGCATATGGGTCATGATGCTAAAAAATAGACAGTCTTTTGTATGGTGCTTTCCAGACACCAAAGTTACTAAAGTCAGAGTTCTGGAAGGAACTTTTTTTCTCGTGTTCTGCTAAAAACATTTGGCATAACCTGATATTGTGTTATTCATTTGGAACCTTTAGCTAGATATTCTTTCCTTTGTTGCTTGTAATTATTATTGGTCTTACATAATGCAATTGCTTTCAGCAGTTACAGAAGTTTATTATTATTATTATTATTGCTATTAAACATTGCTGAATGCCAGAATATGAGCTTCCACCTAAAGCTGTTTTGTTACCTACTATGAAATTGAATTTATCCTATTATCTTTATAAACTGTTAGAGTACAGCATCTTGATAAAGAATTGTATACCCAAATATATGCTCCTTACTAATAAATTCTTGAAGTTTGATGTCAAAGCTTTCAAGTTTAGAGAGAGCTTACAGCAGCTGGAAGGCCACCCTTATGCAAGGTTTTTCATTAAAATAATTATTACAGCAACGTACTATTGTACACTTCATTTAAGGCGAGGAAATTTCCTTTAACATCTTGCTCTCACTAATTAAACCTTATCAATTTGCCTTGTCTATTTCATTCTTAATTTTCCATAAAAATTCCTGTAAATCTCTAAGTTGCCCTTGGTCCTTGAAGATCTCCTTTATCCCTTCTTCATTATCTCTCCCTAACCACTTCTGTTTAATCAACTCCACTCTCCCTTCATTTGCTCCTTTACATTTACTGAGTGAGATGGCTTTGCAGTAGCATGCAAGGCTCAGATTTGGGAGATCATTGGTTTGATTCCCATGGCTGAACTTCCTGATTCACCTTCCTTCTGAGTTTTTTGGGGGATTTTTCTGGTCATTATCTCCCCTTATCTACTTCTGTTTAATCAACTCCACTCTCCCATTTGTCCTTTTGCATTTACCAGGTGAGATAGCTCTGCAGTAGCACGCAAGGTCGTGGGTTCGATTACCATGGCCGACCTTCCTGATTCATGGGTTGTTTTAGGGGATTTTCCTGGTCACCACGCAAATGCTTGGGAGGTTTCTTTCATCCTCCAAATTTCCCATTCCTTCATTTCATTTCATCTTTCAATCCATTCTTTCCAAGTGGAGGTGTTGGCAGTTGTGCTGTGGCCAAGGTGAAGACAGTTTACTTTGTAACTGCTGTTCTCACTGCATGATGGTCCTGTTGTGAGGGGGGGCAGTGTTGAAACCCATGTGGGCTCACAGCTGTCTGGCAAAACCTAGCAGAGGGATAAGAAATACTATCATCACATAAAAAAACCACCTCAAAGTGCCCTTGCTTGGAATACCTGCTGTCTCCCTTATCTCGTGCTTCCACCCAGGGGTCTGACAAACAATAGTAACATAGTGCTCAGTGTGGAATCTCCCCTCTCAGTAGTCTAGTCTAGTCCAGTCCCTTTACATTTAAACATTATGTGCAGTTCATCTTCCTCTTCCCTACAATTTGGACATAGTTGCTCTCACTCCTCCTCTCAAACCTTTCAGCTTCCATATTCCTAGTCAGAACCATGCCACTCCCAATCTCTCATTTCTATTGCAAACTTTAAGATGCTCTTCCTTTCCTGTAGTTTCCTTCACCTTATTATACCTCATTTTTTTCTCTCATTTGTGCATAGAGAGTCTCCCTAACCACATCCTCCAATCTGTCTCTCATCACCAAATCCAACCTTTCTCACTCTTCCTCGATCCCCCAAATTTCAGCTCCAGATATCCACCTAGACTCAACCAGTGCACAATATATTTTCTCAAACCACTCTACACTTATAGAACTTAAATATTAAATTTTGTTTTTGAGTTATGCTGTTTGATTTTCTCAAAAATGTTTCTAAAAATGTTTCTTAAAATACAAAAAGTTTAAGATATTTTCATGACAGAAAAAATGTAGATCTACTTAAAGCACACAGTTTATGTTAAATACATTTTTTTTTTGTGGAGTTAACTGTTCCTGAAATACTCCTTGTTATTGGTTTGAATTTTAAAAACTCACTTTTTTCAAACAGGAACTCATTCATTATTTTTTCTCTGCTGATCATACAAAAAAAAATAGTATATCAAAGCCATTACATATGACCAGCTCTCAAACACATTTGTCTCACTTAATGCCTATTGTAATTGCCCTGTTCCCATTGATGTGACCCAAATACATCTGAACCGCTGTGCAGTGTTTTTCCACTGCACACGTGGAAACATGAGAGAAGTAGCTGCTGTACACAAGGTCATGGTGTTGACTCGTTTTTCTCTGCTCTGAAAGTGTGGTATTGAGCTGATGGTGATATCGTGTCATTGAGTTATTACCAGTGTGCTTTATTATTTTGTCCTGTACTTAGTCACAAAGGGTGTTATGGCTGCACAGTGTGTATTTATTTATGATTTGTATGTGTTAACACATTTTGTGAGTGGACTCTCAATAGTGTACACAATGGCAAAATTGACCCACATTTAATATCTTTCGTGGACGAGGCTTGATGCCACCTTCATGGATACGAGTGTACACAAAATAATTGTTATTGGGGCTCTGAGAAACCTAATATTGTTCATGAAATACCCCTTCATGAAAAACTGGTGTTTGGTGTGAATAAATCACACGCGGAAGCTTAGATCCAACAGAATTTGACTACGTTGTGGTGGCTGAAACATGGCTAAAAGAGGAGCAGATTTATGCATCTAAAGGGATTGAATACATTGGGATAAAAGGAGAAATGATAGCAAAGATATGATATTAGCGAAGAAAGAGTTATAGGTCCAATTTTTTTTGAGTCAACAGTTAACGCCCATACATACATGAATACAATTTTGCCCCTTTTATTAGAGAATTAACAGATGGGATGGTGATTTTGCCTTTTCTTCAACAAGACTCTACAGCTAATCTTTCAATGAAAAAATTATTGAAAGTGTGTTTCAGGACAGAATTATTAATATAAATTTGTAGTCCCCTCTGTCCCCCAACCTAGTCCCCTGCAATTTCTATCTCTGGGGTAATCTAAAGTATAAATTGTACAAGACAGACCCACACACCCTAGAAGAATTAAAACAAAATATCTGCCAGTAAATTGTCAAGCCTTTAAAAGTAGCTTTAAAATTTTTGCATGGTTTCATCCACGCCTTTCTATGATAGCGGCAAGCGACAAGTGCCGAGGGCGTGGACAGGCAAAACACAGAACAGCCTGTTCGAACGGTTTTGGATCACCCAGTACAAGGAAATATGTAACAAACTACTTCTACAAATGTTTATCTTAATTATCTTAAATCAGATAGAAGAATTGTTTTTGTAAGAAAAAATTCGGTAGAGAAAGTCATGTAAATGTAATATATCAAAATTGTATATTTTTATTGTTTTATTTGCATAGCCCCCTTTAACTTCTTTGGTCATGACTTTCAATTGAAAAACAAAACTATATGCTTGCTAAACATAGGGTTTCTTAACATCGTCTTTATAATATTTTAGCATTAAACACACTCACTTTCACTCTCACTATCATACTTCCAGACTCTGTGCTGGATGTGGAATAATTCTGGTTAAAGAATATTTCTCATCTCACCTCATTCAGCCTGGGGTTGAGAAGCCAGAATGCTGATCACTTGACTGTTGAGGATGTTTACATCACTTTTATACCTAGTATCTGCGACATGTGCAGTTTACAATTAGGAAGATGAGTGTTTATGTGAAAGTCCTCACATTGTTCATAATTTTAGGTATTGTGCTGATGCATAATGTTGAGATCTATGAAATTTGCATCATAGAGATAATGCTCCCATTGCATTTAAACCTATGTCTGTAAAAGCTTGAAAATAAATGAAACAGTTGGTGTAGTAGACCATGTAAAGGAATAATTCTGTAGAACAAAAGCTATTGCTACCTACCTCGGTAGTGTGGGGATAGTTTGTCTGGTTCATGTTGAGTAACTTTAAGCTCCATGGACCCTGAGATCATTTGAGCATCATTTCATTCTTCGTCCAATATAACCAATCAGGTTAAAGGACATTAAGTTAAAAAAAAACAAGAGCTACTTATATATGAATATTACACAATATAAAAACCCAAAAACTCTTCAAGAAAGAAGAGTAAACTATAAACAAGTTAAGAAATAGCTATCAAAGTTACATAACTGTGTGTACTGACCCATATAACAAAAAGTAATTTTATATTATCATTGTGTCAAGTTTTTTAATATGAAATCTAAAGTATTTTCAAAATCAAAAAATTAGACAGTACATTTTTTAGTTAAAATGGTATTGGCAAAGGTCATGTCAGTAATGATGGTGTGCTGGAATTTCATTTCACAGAAACTCTTTACTTGCTAGTAAATCTATTGTCATGATATTGTTGCATTTAACAAACTTAAATGCCAAGGCCTGGGCTGGATTGAAACACACAACTGTGGATACAGAAAGCCAACTCTCAACAAGCCAATAGGATACTGCTCCTCATTAGGATGTCAGTCTTTCAAATTTAGTCACTGTAAAATATAAACATATTTGATAATATACTAGTATTCTTTTCAAACAATTAATTAATATTGCACTAAGCTGAAAAATTACTTTTCGATATAAATTCTATGGTTTAAATATTACTTAAAACTTATATTTTTGCATTGTGCCATGGAAATGAAAAGAGCATAAATAGGTGCAGTTTATGCAGATCATAGCGGATGTTATAATAAATTTTAGGTGCAAGGATTAATTTGGGCAAATGAAAACAACAACCCTAGCAACTATTTTTCAATTTTAACTGTATTTTCAACTGACCACTTGATAAAAGGTAGAATTTCCAAAGGGAGTAAAGATCTCAGTCCATCACTGTACAATGGATATAGCATACATAGTTCTACAAGAAAATACACCATCTCTCTCAAAACAAAGCTCAATAATAAAAACACTCTTGGAAGAAAAACCCACAGAAAAATTGTTGCCTAAAATACAAATTCGTTCACGCAAACATTGCTTACAAGGGAAGTATGCTAGTGTTTTGTTTTCATGATTCACTCTGCACATCATCTACAGGGATTAATAAAATATTTCAAAGATAAAAATACATTTAATGAGAAGTCACCACAAAAGTATGTTTACAGACCATGATAATATTATACACTCTTGTACTGTGGCACAGAGCACTTCCTCATAGAGAGAGGGTGTGGGGTTTTGTATCCAAAACCAACTGCTGAGGTCTTGGAACTATTATAGCACCTTCTCTCTATGTTTTCCTTTTTATGGAGGGGATTAGCATTTGTAAAACTTATCTAAAATATGTTCATCACTTATGTTTCTCATTTCCTTGTCCATGTTCAATGTCTTAATTTCTGTGAATTAAAAAAGAAGGAAAGCAAATCCCTTTTGAGTGTGTTTAAGTTAAGGACACCAGATTCTTCGGTTCTTTGTGTCTTTGTGGCTATTAATTGAGCTTTGAAAGATGTGGAATGTGTGCAAAACATCCCCCCCCCTCCCTTAACGCTTCCAACAAAGGCAAACTTGTTCCCCCCTCCCCCTTTACTCTGTGCTTGGCACATCAAGTTATTTTATTTTTATTTTATTATTAGTATCATTATTAATATTATTTTTCCTGAACGACTGAAGCTATGATATGTTTGCTGAACTATGAAGAGTCAAGTTGCAAAAATCTATCACATATGACTGAACTATTTTGATTTTATTAATAAAGTAATCAGCAATGCTGAAACATTTCTTCCAGCATCTACCAAGTATAAAATGAAGCAACATCAAAACAAGCCTATTAGGGAACAAAGAAGCCTTTGTGGCTGAGCTTAGTTTCTAGGTTCATTTAAATTATATCTTCACAGTTAATCCTTTCTTAACATCAAATTACTAACATACACCATCTTATCAGCAAATAACAGATGCTGAAAAACACAAAAATTCATTGTTAAAATCTTTGTTGTGACTTGATTTCTTGCATGATACAAATATAATGGTATAGTACTCATTGCTAAGCTTTAGCAAAAATTTTATGGTGTCCGAATTAAAATACGTATATTTGGAGTGAGTATTATGTGTTAGGCCTATAAGGAAATATAACCATTCTGGAAATTTGCTTCAGAGTTAGTGAGGTAAAAACCATATGCAGTTCACTGCTGTTCAGCCCTTGAATAAAACTTGACTTTGAGAGTTGCTTCTCAAGAAAAGTGCTGTAGAAATCACCTTGCAATTAATGTAATGCTATCAAATAAAGGTTAAATGCAGATACTCATAAAATGTGTTAGCTAAGTAACTAGCTGAAGAATATACAGTTTTTATTTTAGCAGTGGAAGTAAACTGTGACCCTTAGATTCACATATGATACTTTAATTTGTATAGAATTAAAATTATAAGCAAGCACTTAAATGACCATGAAGCTACAACAAATTAACAATTTGGTAAAACTAATCACTTTTCAAAGCATTTGATAGCTGCCATCTTGAGAATATAGGTCCTAACTGCATTCCAACCTTTCCTCCAGTAAGAAAGTCAATTTAAACTCAATTCAATCACAAGTTGTAGAGCAATTTGGATAATAGCTTGCTTTGTTAGGCCCTTATCACTGATTCCTAAATAATTACTGAAATGTCATTGTTTTTTGGACTCAGACCACTAATAACTAAGTAATGATTAAATTTATATATTATCCATAAAAATGAGGGGATTAATTTTCTTTTTATAGTGCAGCCTGCCCATTCAGGGCATTCTGTTCCCAGTGCAAACACTGGAAGTGAGGAAACAGCATGGTCCACTGATCTTGATTACAAAGCTAAACACCTTCAGCTTTAAGTAGAATAATTCAAACTCTGTGATGGTTTGGAAAGGAGGTGTATTCTTTTTTACCAATTAGGTGAGATATCAGAATACCTGAAGTATGTATGTAATATGGAGTGCCACTCAAAAACCGGCATTTCTATTGTACAAGAGGATCAGAGCACAATGATTGAGGATCTAAGGAGGGCTTCGTAAATGAGATATAACCCATCACAAATTATAGCTGAAAGTTCATAATTTATGTCATTTTAGTAGGTCTATATGCACAGTATTTCATACATGCTTGAGAAGAGATAGCATAATATAATATCCTTGTTTATTTATAGGTGCATGTTTTGGTGTATGGTGAGTTAGTGTTTCTTTCATATGCTAGCACTTTTAAAATTAGTTATTCTTCTGCATGATTATATTGATCATTTTTTAGAGTTATTTGTATACATACAAAGATTTGCTTGGGAACAGGCCCTCTCTACGACTGGCAGTGCTTTGGGGGAGACTCTTGCCATGCCTGACATAGTGAAAAAATATTTATGATAAATAAAGCTTCATATATTTTCTGCCAATGCTTTTAATACACAGAGATGTTTTGATCACTCCTAACCTCTTATGTGGCTTTTGTGACCAGGAGCTACTGTATGTCTATCAACAGCTCTTCGGTTGCTCTTTATGAGACTAAGTGCATCCTATTGCTTATCTCACAGCATGCAAAAAATCTGATAGTGATATCAAGGATTGACATCAGGTTTGTAACCATGGCAGCAGATGGTGAACTTAATAGTCCATTTTGAAATTATATTTTTATCCATAAGCTATATTGCACTATGATAAGTTGGAAGTAGAGACCTGTAAGGAGAACCACAAACTTTTGCTTTGCTGGCCACAAATTCCCAACAATTATCACATATTAGTGAACCCTAAAGGACAAAATGCCATCAGATTCAGGTGTGTGTAAGTTTTAGAGGGTAAAACAGAGAAAATGCATGAAGATATAATAGAGATGGTAGTGTTATAAAACTGAGATGTAAAATCACTTCATAATTTTTGTTTGATAGTGTTTAACACCCGCTTTTACTACATATTACACTGCAGGTGACACTGGTGATACATGGAATGAAGATGGAGAGTCCCAGTTGAATGGGATGGTGGGGGAAACTGGAGAACCTGAAGTAAACCTGCCCAGTGTTGCTTTGTCCACTACAAATCCCACATGTGGTCACCTGGGATCGAACCCTTGGCGAGAGGCACACATAATATGATTCATCAGCTTCTGTTTTTAGAGAAAAGAAAAGTGAGGTTAGGCAATTGAAAAATCCAATGCCACATCAATAATTTAAACAATGGATCCTCAGTTTTTCACATTAAAACATCATCACTATGCTACTGTGATAAGATACCCAAACATATAATTATACTGGGATGTATGATTCAGATTACAGAAGCTTAATATGTCTGGACACCTGCAAGGGTAGATAGAGGTAATGCATTTGCACTGAAGGCTGAAGATCTATGGTTCAAGTGTTGACTGTGGTATTGGATTTTACAAATCTGAATCAAGCTTTCTAGTTATAGCTTACACATAGGCAGTGTAAAAGAGCAAATACAGAAGCAAAAATTCATTTTCTTAATTTCTAATATGTAGCAGTTTCGACATATTAGGAAAAACTAAACTAATCAAAATATATCACCATCCTTGCATAAACCTCAGACAAAAGGCTATTACATGTTTTAGTAAAAATTTGAAGATTAATTAGATTCAAAAATCAAATTACTTTGATATATTCAGAAGGAATTTTATGCATATAAATAGGAATAACTACTGTTAAACAGCAAAAATAAGTGCTAAATATACAGCCACCACTTATCTAAACACAAAAACAAGCTTTAAAGGGGGAGGGGGATGAATTATTGATAAAACATTTTATCTCTAATGTTGTTGTAAAATAAAAAACTTCAAGATTTCCTTATTCGTGTCTCATATAATTAGTACCTTCAAGCTAATAGTATTCAAATCATCTATATTTCCGAGATTAGATAAAAAGCATCAAGGTTTGATGGTCTGCTAAGTGAAAAACTCAATAATAAAATAAAAGTGAAAAATGACTTCCTAGTTGATGTCTGTATTGTCAACACCTTATGACCAACAATCCTAGTAAAGTTCCAACCCTCCCAAACTACAGAAAGCAAATTTCCTGACATGTGTTTTCTTTAAGTATACATTCAAATTTAAACTATTATTTTCGGACACAATGAAAGTTTTGGTTGTACCCAGCATATCTGTATTATGTATTTCTGAATATCACACAAGGCCTCCTCCATGGAAAGGAATAACTGACAGATACATACATGTAAATCTAAAACAAGCAGCAGCATCAACATTACAAAAGAAGAGCAGAATATTTCCAACTCATTGAAAGTAAAACACTTCCATTAAATCTGCTCTGTTGTCTCGCTTGTTTCTGAAAACAACTGAGAGACAGTTGTAATGAATGTGTGTACAAAATTTCTTCTGTTGAAATCACAGCTGCAATTAAATCCTACATTACTTCTGAATGGAATGCTGCAATCATACTTTTAATTTAGCATAGACATGGACTGTGGAGCCAGCACAGCTTCAGTGAAGTAATGCATTAATAAGTTCAAAAGACAGTAGAAAAGTATTTAAAATATTAGTTCTATTTGATAAAAGAAATTTTGAAGATCATGTATGCCGTTCAGAATAATGCCCAAGAAAAAGAAAGTAATCCTGAAGAAATGTACAGTAGACAAATATAGCCATATTATTTCTGTATTCCTTTTAATATTCAGGGAAGTGGCAACATCTATGAATATGTGTAACTTAGTGAGTACAAGGACAGTCTGGGACCACAATTTGTTATTAAGTATATCCATCTAGTTTCTGCAGTTGATAAACAGACACTATCAGTTTTATTGCTTTGATAATAAGCTCTTACATTAAATTGCATAAACCTCTCATTATTCATTTAATATTTTTTCTACCTCATTTTAAGATTTAAAATTGTGTTGAAATCACATACATCGGACATATGTATTATCTTTTTACTTTTAGTCCACCCATTTGCATACAACTGGTAAAAATAAATTAAGATAAATCAGAAAGGAATATTTAATTCCAAAATTTCAATAGCTCAGATATCATCAGGGGCTGCTCATGAATTAATGTTAAACATAAATACTTTTAGGATAGGTTTCAATTAAATGTCTTTTACAAAATAAAGCTTGGGGTTATTTAAAAGAATATCATTAATAGTGCACCTTAGTTATACATGCCTTTACAGCTTTCACCAAGGTGAGAGGACTGTGAATGTCGTAAGGAGGCATCTAGTCTTTTGATTGTGAATCTTTACAGGAAGTCATCAATTCTGTAATACTTCAACTAACATTTATACTGCTGTAGTAATGCCTATTGCTAGCCCATAAAATGAAATAAACAGAATACTATGAGGGCTGTTTGATAAGTCCATGCACATTAAGATTACAACCTTATGCCATTGTTTTTAATGTTACTTTGGCAATACCGTGATAATAGAATGTTGAAATACATGGATGCAAATAAATATATATTTTACCTCCATTTCCAGCTTTCTTAAAATGTGGCGAACTAATTCACACAAGATAGATGATTACATTACTGACGTTAAAATTATCATACCCACAATAAAAGATGGTAGCAAAAAGAAAATGTAAACAAATACTAACCTTAAAACACAGACCAAAAACAAGTGATTCCTGAATTAAATAAAAACTAATTTACTTAAATATATACAAGTGGAACAAGACTGTTATAATGGATAAATATAATTACATAAATAGAGTTGATGAGCTTAACAAATCTAGACTACAAATAAATATACCCAAGAATCTTTTGAGGTCTTATTCGATCACAGCACAGAAGACAATCGTAGTGTGATTATTCCTAATAAAACCATAAGCAATCTGATACCTAGCAGTCTGCTACATTGGCTTCCAAAGATTCATAAAAATGATGACAGCATGAGACCTATTATTAGCACTACAAACCTACCAAATTATTGCTTGGTTAAATGGTTAGTCAATTTCAATTCTATTAAAGATTTGGCACCACAAGTTTTAAGAACACCAATGAATTAGTTTAAAAATAAAAAAATATAACTATTAAGGGAAATTAAATTTTAGTACCATTTGATGTCAGTTCTTTATTTACTATTCCCACAGAACCACAGAAACAATGGCTTTCAAATTGAGAATTTTTATTTATAGAATACTTATGGAATTATGCAATTACAAAATGTTTCCATGTTCAATAATAAACTATCAACAAACATCAGGTTTATAAGTCTCTCGGGGAGCAAATACTACAAAAAGAGGTAATCCAAGAAAAAATATTAAAAAGGCATTCCCACATATATTTAAAATTTGGTTTGGATATGTGGGTAACATTTTCCACTTATTCTAAACATTTGGCTCAAGATGCTTTGAAATTATTAAATATGCAAGATGATAAACTTTACCATGGAAACAGCACAAGGAGGGTAGTTAAAAACAAGGGCAGATTAGAATGTGCCATGTACAGGAAATTGATGCATATTGATAATAAATAACATTAAAATAATAATTTCAACCAAAAACATATCAACATGCCATCTTTCACAGTTTAATTCTCGGATTGCTTAATAAACCATTAACAAATAAAGAACACAATAAAAAAACTGGAGGACATTAAAGATAATTCAAAACTGAATGCTTTTAAAGCTAGAGTTTTAAAATGACTAATGAGCACAAAAGATGGAAAAGGATGTGAATAATTGAAAATAGGAGATCCATAAGAAAAATATTGGAAATTCACTTATCATCTAAAAATATTTAAAACTAAATAAGATTTTAAGGCTTAAAATATTAAATTGACTCCCCACAACAAATACAATGTGAGACATTTACTTAATCATCCATTAAAAGCTACTATTCCTAGCAGCAAATTTTAAGGAATATATTTTGTTAATCATGAAGATTGCCAAGAAGTATACATCACTGGAACAACAAATAAAAAGAATTTGGAAACAATTTAATCTGAGAAATAGCAAATTCAAACAAATGGAAAAACCAAACATGGCTCATATTTTGGTTGTGTAATCATAGCATAGTAAAGAAATAAAACTATTAAAATACACCAAGAATCATCACAAAGTCATGAACTTTGAAACACCAATATCATATTACATGATACAATTCATCAATAGGAATGTAGACCAGACCAGATAGCAAAGATAGAGGAAGACAGACTTCAGACAAATGGACCAACTAATTGAGAATAAGAAGGATGTCTCCCTGAAACATGTTTTAAAAAGTTGGCAAGTGCAGCAAAATAGTGCTTTATAAGGTCTAACAAAGTTTTTCACTTTTAAGTATTTATTTATATTAGGTCCCAAGGAGCTTATAAAAAGTGACAGTCATGAATTACACAGCAGCTTAGTCTTAAATATATAAACTAAATTTGTAAAGAAGTATGCATTCAAAATAGAGAAAAACATATTTTCTGTATTAATGGCACATTACTTTTAAAAAGGTTGCAATACCTGTAGAAACTATGGACATTTATACCTTTGCTTAGAATGGTATATAAAGTGTTTGAGGAGTTGAGACATGGTTGAACAAACACACATGATGCAGACTGTTCTGAGCATCCAAAAATTATCCAAAAATCCATGATAAGATCAAGTGATTGAAAACACCTGATATTGTTAAACCTGTGAGTATTTCTGGAGATTGCATCCAAAATATTTTGCTCATTCATTTGCAAAGGAAAAAAAAACAAAGAAAACAAAAAAACACTGTGACATTCGATATAATATGGATCCAGTATAACAAGCAGTCATAAATACCAGTTGAAACTGAAAAAATGTGCTAAAGATGACAAAAAATATTTTTGAATTCAAATGGTGAGATGTTTGGGATCACCAAGGCATAATGGACTGTTATTGGCAAAACTGTAGCAATTACATTGCACAGTCAAGAGGAATCTTACCTACTTGACGAAAGGTCCTGTTTCATCTAAATAATGCACAGTGCACAAATCTGCAACTGCAACTTCAAAATTATTGGACTTAAGATATGAAATTCTCATCATGCCTACTGAGAAGGGCAGAACCACAGAACGAATAATATGCGTTGTTGCAAGCTTTGTAAAGTTTATTGTGTACAAATTGGATTATTTTAGAGTTCAAAGTTTACAATAAATGGAATGAAGGAAAAGGAATGCAGGGTATCAGAATATTGGTTTCTTCTGGTGCTGTTGTGCTTGCTGGTAATAGGTAGAAAAAAAATAAACGAGCTCAAATAATAAAACTTTCCATGATTCAAGTATGCATTAATGACCAGGTGATGGCAATGGAAACATGAATGGCCTGTTATTAGAAACCTGCATGTACACCCTTAGAACCCTTTTTGTCTCTTAGTCTAACTACAGATAAAAGAGAGCATGTCTTTGATGAAATGAGCAGAAAGGTGTAACAGCAAGTAAATTTGTAATTAAGGTGGTAAGACTGTGCCAATAAAAAATTCAAGGAATGAAAATTCAGTGTTTAGAAAGGATTCATAAAGCAATAGTGAAAACCAAAATATTTTGTGTGTTGGAAGTTCTGGATAAATAAGATTATAATGCAGAGGAAACATGGGAAAATGGAAGTAAAAGTCAATGACTGGAAGAATGCTGAAGTTAATATTAATGGAGGAACAAAGTATTGCTAGGTAATTATTTACTTTAGCACTCTGCAACTGATTTGTTTTAACCATAATACTAAAAAATACTAATGATGTTTTGGGATGTATTTTTAGGGAAAAAACTTCATTTCAGAAATATGGTTAAAAATGTTATATGAACTTACTTACTACTTGTACCTCATTACACTTTCATCCACTTTCCTCTCATTCACTCTTTCCCACCCTTTAAGCCCTTATACAACATTCTCATCTTGACCATTACAGCTTACCTTTGTCATCTTAAAGATACTTTGGTATCACCTAGAGGGATACGGTTATCATTGAGGTTTTTTCTGGCAATCTCAGCTGTTCTATCATGTTGCAATTCTATGCTTTAATTTGAGTTTTACTTTTTACCTTTATATTTCAAATCCCTACATAAAACAATTTTTGGTGAATAGTTTTAGAAAACCATAAAAAAAGGTAAATTTATATCATCTTAAGTACTTATTCTGGAACTTCTGGAAGTTATTCTGGAAGGAAATATTGATTTGTGTGTGTGTGTGTGTGTGTTTAATGTCCACCTGGTTGGTCATTGGACAATGAATGAAACCGGTGGAATTAAATGATTTTGAGGTCCATGGAGCTTAAAGTTACTCGACATTCATTTTCTCAAGATAAGGGACCCCTCCCCCTCAAAAAAAAAACCTTTCTAAGTGAGATCTGAACTTGCAACATCTTCTTGAATATGAGGCAGACTTGCTACCCCCACACTACAGAGGTAGGCTGACAGTAATATTGTACATTTCATGCTGATCATTTCAAGTGAAATGAGTTGTAATTCATGTGAAGTACACTTCATGATGACATTTTACACAATTAAGACAAGAATTTACTACAAAAGATTTTACTATTTAAAAATACATTCTGAACCTAACATTCTGAGAATAACCTCTGAACGAACCAGTTGCTTATCAGAGATGTGAGCAAGAATTTTATTATTAAGTATAATTCTTGGATAAGCTAGAAACAGGGATGTGAATTCAAATTTAAGGGAAATTGAATCAAAATGGAAACACATGCATCTCTTATGTTTTTTGTGCTTCACCAGTTTCAAGAGCTATTGCTCTCATCCTCAGAAGATATAAACTGACTCCAATACAAGCATTCGAATCTATATCATCTTAATGATAATACTGGAGTTATTTTATTGTTAAATTAATTTTTATCTTATGGAGAAATAATGGGAAATAGAGAAATAATTGTAATAAATACTTTATATATTAAAACCATCAAATGATGTAAAAAGTACTCATTACAATTACTTGTTACTATTTCAGAGTCAATAGCAAGTAAAGCATTAAGGTAAAGTAATTTGGTAGAAAGTCAATCTGCAGTGGTAATAAATTATTTCATCCTCTAATGAGAAGTGAATCTGATAGGTAATACATGTAATGAGGGTAATTAGCTGTTCCAGTAAACTTGCTAAACCAAAATCCATTATGCCAAGATCCAGTTCAGGAGAATCGTATGTTCAGCAATAAAAATGGTTTGGAAATGCATATAGACAATTTCTGGGAATTATAGAGAAAATAGAATACTAAGAAATTAGCAAGTCAAAGAGTGAAAATAAAATACTAAGAAATTAGCAGTTCAGCAAGTCACTGCATAGTACACTTGTTACTTTTAATATCAGTAAAGATTTGCTTAGACCACACAGTTATTAAAATATGGAAGTTATTAAATGTAATACAAAACAGTTATATTTTCTTGTGCTTAACAATTGGTAACTCGTTCTAACAAATCTTACATTAGCCTTCATTAAAGGATTTCAGTCAGTTTATGGTGTTGTCCATGAGAGAAAAATCTGGTACAGATAAGCACTAATGCAGAGAAGACAACATCAATGGCAAATATATTGGATTTCACAGAAATAAATCTGAGGTAAGTTCAAGTTTATTGCCTTGCAACATAAGTATACATTTCTAACCTTGTATGGTTGCAATGGGATTGTGTGATGCATGCATGTTGTGACATTGTTGTTTTAAAATATTTACTGTGGTCAAATTAAGCCTGTTGCCCCTGAAAAGACATTCCCAAAATTTCTTAAGGATATTATTTAGCACACATCAAAAGAGATTTGAAACAAATCTGTAACCAGGTGCTATAATAAATAATTATATATTGTTAGACAGTGTTTAATTATATAAAAGAAATCTGGAATTACTGGTAACTGATTGTGGGAATTGCAAATACTGTTAGAAAAAATTTATGCTTTTTATGGAAGGAGAGGGAAACACTAACGGGAGGGTTTTGGAAAGAGGTTAGACAAAGGATAGAGGATAAACAAGATGATAGAGATGATAAGCAAGAACTTTTCAACAGTGAGAGGATCAAAAGCTTTAGTGTTGAGAGAACTTAAATATATGAAGGGAAAGGGAAAAATGCATTTAGAAATACCTATGTAATAGATAGCAAGGAATGGGCATGGTTTAGAACTGGAGTAAGAAAATTAAGGGCTGCAAGAAGCATGGACAATGCTTTTTCATTGTTTTAGAATGTGAATAAACTAAAGTATGGAGGGGTGAATTTGTACCAATGAAATGGCTCCAGTTACCAAAAGGGATAGTAAAGTTATGGCTCATGAGGATAAGAAATGTAAGTGAGATTAGAAGAACAACATTCCTCATAAAAAAAAAAAAGGGAGATGAAAAATTTAATATAGATATATGAAAGCTTTGTACTGTAGTAGTGATGAATTATTCATCCTCTAATCAGAAGTGAATCTGATAGGCAATACATCAATGACTCAGACTTGGCTATATTCACACTATAAGCAACACAAGAGTTGAAAATGGTATTTGTAAATGTTAAAGAGTAATAAGGAGTTTGTCTTTAAAGTTTTGTAAATCCGGTTATATCTGACTTGTATAATTTAAGATGCTGAAATAAATTCATTCATTACTCATCTCTAGATTTGGATTCCTTGGATAATTTCCTCTTTCCCAACGGTACTGGGCAATACATTACAATAATGGAGTTATCACTGAAATAAATGATATTTTATATAGATGAAGAAATCTCTTTTTGTGAATGGGATGCATAAATTTGAAAAGAAATGAAAGAAATGGCGTTTTATTTATGGACACTCTTTAACTGCCATGGTTCTCAGCGTCCCATTTTATACTGGGCATGATAGACCTCTTAATTTTGCTCAGAGGACTCTGCATCAGGCTTGAGGTTCTTTTACATGCTGTAAATCTACGACACGGGACCCACAGCTTTACTTCCCTTCCAAAGGAGCCATGCTAAGGATTTTTATGCCCGAAAAATCCGCGGGTTTGAACCTATGACCTTGGGTAATAAATTTGAAAGGATATTCCTCTTTGAAAAATAGAAAAACTGCTTTAATTCTTAACATGTGTCCTTTTTATTTTTACATGGACTTACCAAACACGCATCATATGATAGGATACCAATAAGTAGGAGGAGAAGCTACCTGTTAACACAAGCTGCCTAATCACAAAGACAAACAGAACTGAAGATCACATCATCTGTGCCAATTTGTGATACTGATAAAGAACCTCAATAGGGATGACCAAGATTAAATTTATTCAGACTTTCCAGCAAGCCAATTTGAATGGATGAAATTATTCAAAACAAAGTTTCTACGAATATATATTCAGCTGACATTTTTTTAAGAAACAAATAGAAAGCAACAATAACAAAACCTTAGAGGTGAAAGAGGGTGGGAATCTTAGTGCCATATCATTCTTAGTGGCATGAATAACTTACGGTCTGATTGTTTAAGTAAAAGCATATGCCTACATGGAAATATACATTCTTATTACAATTACTGAATCTGATAAAAGGTCTTATTTTTCTTTCCATTTACTTGCATCATTAACAGTTTATTTAAATGTATTATTATTTTTATTATATTTATTATTGTTATTTATTATATCATCTGCTACAGTTGTAAATATGGTTAAATGGCTTATTCTTTTCACCATCAGTACTGTTCTAAATAGCACTAAACAAAAAATGAATAAATAAACAGGCAGAGAAAATTTAGTAACAAATATTTGTGACAATCACAACTCTTATATTTTCTTAAAGTAATTTGTTTTGTCATTGCAGTCAACATAAATGCACTTAACAACAGTTAACATTATAATGTTGTAGTTACTGATTTATTCTTTTTGAACTATAATAACATTATGCTTACTCAGACTTCTATAGCACTGGCAATGAATAAATTGCATGAACAATATGCAATCATGTAGCGTAGTCCATTGTAGATCCAAAGTTCCAAGTGTGGTTCTGGTAGTTCTTGAGCCATTTCACCAGTCTTCTTTAAGACAATTGTTGTTTCCCCCATTCACCTAGCCATGATGGACTATCTAGTAATGTTGCCATCATTCAAATTAGCTTGCAGGGAGATCCAAATAAATATATCACATTGTAAGGAAATTTACCTCAAAGTGGGACCTATTGTTAAAGTAAAAGTTTCAAAGCATGCTTTCATAAATAAGGACAAAATGGGAATGAACTAAAAGTTCCATAAGCTATTTCTAAGACTTCTTCCAATAGCAACATCACCTAAGAAAAGACTTGATCTAATGCACATATGCATTCTGAGATAAATGTTGCAGAAAGAAAGAAAGAGAGAAAAAGAAAAAAAAAGAGAAAGGAAACAAAAAACACTCAAAAGCTAAAATTGTCATGCACTCAGATGCATGATGTTACCATCAAAGATCATCTAAGTGAATGTATAATCCAGAAAAAAGCATAATTTGATTTTTCCTGGTCAAACATTTTATTTTATATTTTAACTAATTTTAATGTAGTTGCACTTTATGATTTAGTTAGTAAATGGAAATAAATAGAAAGTGTCGAGTGGGAATAATTTGTTTATTTCTATTTATTTGTTTTATTTTCAGAGATGTTTCAAAATTTGTAAAAAGTTATATGATTCTTTTCAGTGATTTTGATTAATGATATTGAACAATGATGTTATGTATTTATAAAACATTTAAAAACTTGTATTATTGCTTTTTTAGTTTAGGCAATAACTTTTTAAGACAAACAGAGCACATTTAAAAATACTTTACTTTATAATATTCAGTGGAATCTTACAATTAACATTTAAAATGGCATTCACAAGAAAATATTTACATAAAGCCCTGTCTGCATTTTAAGGGTTTAACATGTTGTTTCTAATCTTAACTGCTAAATGTGGATTCCACTGTATTTTTATCTCATTCTTGATTTAATGCTGCTTTCAGGAAACAAACCGCAAAGCTAGGCCTGTGTGAATGATTCACATTTTAGTGGAATTAATTCTGCTCTCATGCACGTTTAAACCTCCTCAATACAATTATTACCTCTCTTTTAGTGCACAACAATAAAAAGAATCCATATTTTTGACTGGAATACATTACAGCATATAACATGTCCTTTGAAAATGTAAATTATCAGATAAATCTTATTAAAACAACAAACAGACTTCTGCATATCAAAAAGTTTACACAATGTTGCTTAGAAAAGAGGAAACTTTATAAATGAAAGTAGTTGAATTTGGAAATTACATTATTTGTCACTTAAGTATATTCAATATTCCATATATAAAACAATTTAATATATATATATATATATATTATAATGATAATAATTATAATGATGACAAAGATATTGGTAATGATGGACACTTTCACAGTTCTAACAACAGTTTTTTTTTTCTTTCTTTCTTTCCATGAGTAGTCACAAAGTACAAACCTAACAGCAAAAGTATTTTTGACTAGTACCGCTGAACACTCTGGTATTTTGGCCTCATTCTAAACATACAGAAATATTAATTTTGTCAACTATAAAGTGAAAATTGTAAGATAGTATTTTAAACAAAAAAAATAGTATAATCTTGAGCTATACATTGTATTATGGCATAAAGTTTTAATTATTGAGTCTTAAATGTGTGCTTTTTAGAGTTGACATGAAACAAAGATTAGGGGATACGAAGCACTAAAAGCAATACGTATCACCACTTTTCAGTGATTCCCAAAACATAATGTTGGTGCTTCAAGTTCTTTTGTGCACCTGAGTCACATACTTATCTGATTTAAGGCATTGCACTATATTGCATTTTTTCTGTAACAATGATTTGCCTGTGGAGATTGGGTGGCCATAATTTTTTTTTTCTGAAATATTTGACATGTTGAGGATTTCAGCACAATACTACAGCAGCCAAAAATAATTATTTTGACTCCCATGCATGCAAGTCAATTAAAATAAAAGTAGGTAGGCAACAGTATAAGAAAATGGAAATGAAAAATGGAATAATTAATTACTGCTTATATAAGATGATCAAGTATTTTTGTTCCTTCAGGTTGAAGTATTGGTAGAGAGTAAGTTTACAGATATACCTGTTTGAAAAGTTATGATACAGTAATTATAGCATATATTGCGAAAGACTTAAGAAGAGAGTGTATGATCATTGCATTTTAGTTTTAACGTTTTGCTGAGATAATAATTTTACTCAATGACTTAAACAAGGAATTAAGATAAGCATAAGTGAAATAATATACTGCCTATGACCTTCTATCGTGTAATATTAGCTTATTAGTTATTGCCTGCGCATTGATTTTAAAAGTAGCTTGTTTTGGTGAATTAAATGACATTCAGTCATGAAAATACATTTATAGGTAAGGGATATTTCATTCAACTGCTATTCCATTTCAGTTGAAAAAAAATTGGCCTGATTAAAAATGAATAAATAAAAAACAATTCTTTTCATAAAGAGAATGGAGAATGTAGAAAGAAACTTGAATTGAGAAGCAGTAATGATGGTAACAGGCTTTCTATTCCACGTTATAGTGAAAAGGTGATTCACTGACTAAAATGCTAAAGCAAAAGATATTTGATCATCTTATTTTAAGTATTATATGAAAAAGTGAAATCTTTAATAAAAGAAATTCCATCTTCATTTCAACAAAACCAAATTCATTCTAATCAAAAGCCCTAATTCATCAGGGCCAGTGCTGACTAAGTTTAAAATTGCATTAGTAAAGTAAATGACCGAATGGTTTTAACTATTTCTTGAGACATACCCTCTTTTCCTTTCTTCTTTGCACATTTATTTGAGCTTCTATGGTTTGGGAACCACTGAATCAATAAAAATGGGTTTCATTCTCAACCTGAGCACACAAACTGGAAGATGGGATCTACACGACAGCCCTAAGGGAAGAAAATTGCTGTCTTGCACCACTGAA
This sequence comes from Hymenopus coronatus, assembly GCA_030762935.1. Classification (NCBI taxonomy): domain Eukaryota; kingdom Metazoa; phylum Arthropoda; class Insecta; order Mantodea; family Hymenopodidae; genus Hymenopus; species Hymenopus coronatus. The sequence continues at coordinate 63,067,020 of CM060882.1, forward strand.
TCATATTACATACATTGATACCATGAGCTATGTTATTGCATGTGTACTGCCTAGTTAACCAATGGCACACAGGGCTATTATATCTTTTTTCTCCTTTCTTTCATATAATATATATTGTTTTGGCAGAAAAAACTTAAGTACTAGAGTAAATGTTTCTTTTTTTATTCCATTCTGTTTCATTACTATTATAAAACTCGGTCGGAAAGAGTTGCTCTAAGTTTGTCGAGGAGCTCATTGTGAAAATGAGATCTTTTTTTTTTTTTTTTTTTTTTTTTTTTTTGTGTGACTTATGTCCCTTTCCAAGTTCCAGTCATTGTTGGCACAGATACAAATCCAGGCACATGAACAATAGATTAATACTATTGATTGTTAAAAATCTACTTGTATAATTAAAACACTATTTTGACATTATCAGGTAATTATTTTTTTTTTTGAAAGACCACAGCAATATTACTTGATTGTTTTCTGTTTTTTTCTGAAATCACACTGAAAAAAATTTGTTTCATTTTAACGTCAGATTTACACAGGAATTCACACAACAATAATGATTTTTCTTAACAATGAAGTGACCGTAGCACCTGATACATAACAACAAACACTGGAGTAGTCAACTGACAGAGGAATCTATCTAACAGTAGTCAATCGCTAACAACGATTTAACAGTTCACCTAGACTCAGAACATCTCCACCATTTTTTTGCACTATTTAATATTATCATTCCTCTTAAAATGCTATGATTCACAATAGTTACAAAAAAATTGGGTAAATCATATAGCCTCAACAATGAACATAAAATATATAGACTCCTTGTTATTTTTTTCTTTTCTTTCTTTTAAATAGATTTATATACACAAGCACTCACATTTATAAATATCACATACCCATTTACAGAGTTCCACACACATCCACTTTCTCGCAGTTAAAATTGTTTTATACTCTTGAGTGAGGATTGTCAATACAGTTTGGGGTTACATTGTTCCACCTGTCAGCTGACTGTTTATTATATAGTTTAAAAGACACAATAAAATTGTATTTATCACAACACACAGCAAAAGTATTTGGCAGCAAAAAAGTTTGTAGCCAAGGAAACATATTTTTTTACTGTATTTTTAGCAGGAAATTAATCCCTTGTATGTTTTTTGTATTTTTTTGTTTTTGTTTTTGTACCAAGCTAAAGCCTACAATTATGTGCATGTATCCAGCCATATAAATACATATATATGTACATGCACATGCGCATGAGGTGGATCAATATTTATTGGAACAGAAAATCTGTTTGAAAAAAGATGCTGTTTTAAAGCATTTCAAAAAGCTATGAGTGATAAATTTATATGAAATTATTTGTCTGTAAATCGAATAATCTTATCTTACACGGAGCCCATGGCAAATTTATTTGAAAACTATGTTCACCCACTGTGGAAACAATCTTAAGGTGTTTCCATCACTACTGACATGAAAAGAAACATTCACACACACTTGTAAACATTCATACATTTCTACACTTAACATTCATTAACATGAGTAGAACCTAGTAGGGAACAAGTCCTAAAACGTTTGAGCGAACTTGCTGATCAGCTATACAGAACACAAATTTTGACTGAGATAAGAATTAAGATTAAACTCTTTACATTCAATCTGTATAATTTAAAATAAAAGTTTTCTTATATCTTTTCTATTTTGACAGAAAGTTGTACTTATATAGCAGAAATATTAATAAAAATTTACTGGGCATTTTTAATAAATTCAGAGAAAATTTACACTTAATATTGTTGTAGAGTTATGATATGCCTAAATGCTAGTAATTCTTGTAGCATGGACTGAGCAGGGCGCAGCCTCTTTCCCTTTGGACTATATTATATATATTTTTTCTTTTTCTAATTTCAATTTTACACTTTACAGGCACATTATTGTGTGCTTTACACACTTCTTTGAAAAAAACTGAAATGCTGGCTCATTCAGCATGTCTTTGGTTGCTCATTATTTTGTTTTCGTTCTCAATTTTCATTTTAATTATGTTTGATCAAAAAATCATAAGAACAAAGTGCAATGGCTCATGACATTGTTACACAGTCCACAGTCAAATGCATGTCTTACTATGAAATTCTGATTTCATCATAAAATGACCACAGGAATATTTTGGTTTGTGTCACAACCTATGAGTTTTAAACCAGTCTCCTTCATTTGTATTTTGGGCAAGTGTGAGTTTTGAATTATATTTCATACTATAATTTTTCAAACACAACATTTCAAGATTATAGAGATGTCATACCATTAGCTAGTTAAAGATATATCCTAAGCTGTCAAATTTAGAAAGTCTGTAATATAAAATTATTGTGGATTTTACCGAATAAATAACTTAATTTTGGTGTTTATTATCTTGTGATGATAAATGTTAGTTCTAGACACACAGTTTGAAATGAGTAACTAATCACTTCATATAGTAAAAAAAATAATAATAATTTGTCAATTATCAGAATTATATCAGCATATTTCTTTTAAATGCCATTAAATCTACTGTGATCTTGGGGTCACCTAACCAACTAAACCATCCAGATCAACACTTCATAGTGATTCACTATCAGAACACTGCATTAATTTAAATAAATAACTGTCAGACTTATATACTTAAATTTTTCTTGGATAAGGGTAAACTAAGACGGAACATAATGTTTTAGAAATTAGTATTTTCCAAGCACAAGCTATGATTAGGCTATCTGTACATTCCTAGAGCAAGATGATGATGATAAATGATGAATATTATTATTATAATTATTATTATTATTATAATTATTATTATTATTATTATTATTATTATTATTATTATTGCTGTTGTTTTATTTTTTTACATTTATTTATAAAAGAAAGCTTCTTTCAGATAAGAACATTAGAGACATTTTTTTAAGTTTTAAGAAACTGGGATGATATGACAAGCAAACACTTTTCATTTAAGTACAAAATATGTTATGAAAAAATCTCTGAGATTATGCATTTATTGCTTACAGTAACTTCAGTGAGCCTTGTGTTTGTTAAATGTTTCTTTAATTCTTATTCTCTGGGTGTAATTGTTGAAGTACTTATCCAGAAAACTACAGAGATCACCCATTAGCCAAGAATGCAGACAGGCAGTCAGATGGGAGATAAATAGCGGCACTGTAAGGTGTAATTTCCCAACATTCCATTTGTAAACTTTTGTTAGTCTATGGCATGCACATTCATTGTTTTATTCCACCAACATTTACAGTAGTTACTCAAAGTGGTGTCTTTCAGCTTCCTGCCAAGAAATCAGCCTATAGATTCTATCCGCTTGTTGGCATGAATCTGTTTTAATATAAATACTGTACATAAATATTGTATACGTAAATTTTTCATCCGACATTTTTAATGCACACACATTTTGAAAGTAATTTAAAAGTAGTATACAAGAAAACACTTTTAACTGTATAAAGCACTGATCAGTAATATATAGCCGATGTAAACACGTTTTATGATACCATTTTAACTTGTACTGCGCATTTACCAGAAACATGGACCTGCACATCATTGTTGCTTATTTCGGACTCTACCAATTTTTTCCCCACCCACTTTTCTGTTCAGATGTGACTTGAACACTCTGTACTAAACAAATGCTATTTTGTTCATAAAACTGAAATATTTAAGAAACTAATTTTAATTTCCATTAAAAACAAAATATTTTATAAAACAAGTTAAAATGTAAGCACTAAAAGATGGTCCCCAGAATATAGCAAAATGTTCCTGAAATAATAAATTAAAAAATAAATTCAATCAATGTTGCTATTCATTATATGCATATTATCTAAGTATATTTTGTAATTTCTATTGTATTCAGATAGTTTTTTTTTTAAATATTGGCTGTTAATTCTTTGAAAATGGAAACAAGTATCTAGAGAACTTTGGGAAGTGGTGCTAGAGGAAAATGGAGAAGATTCAGTGGATGGAAAGGAAAAGTAACAAAGAAATTTTCAGATGAGGGACGAAAAGAGGCATATGTTGCACGCTGTACAGAAGAGAAAAGCCAGCTGGTTAGGACCATTATGAGAAGAAAAGGATTTCTCCTAAATGCCACTGAAGAAAAAAATAAAGGGAGTCAAAAGTTTGCATAAAAGAAGAATTGAGACATTAGATGATATCAAGAAGAGGAGAAGCTATGGAGAGTTAGATAGAGTTGGAGATGAACGTAAAGGCCTGTCATAATGCAGAAGATAAAGAAATTAAAGAAAAAAATTCATAGTTTTTGAACTCTAGGTTATTCAGATTTCAAGACAGGAAAAATTTCTAATGCATTTCTTTAACAAACTGCACAATTAATAATGAAAACCAAGAGAATTTTAAGAAATTAGACTGCGACACATCTCTTCCAAAATCAGAGAACACATCAATATTGCATGCCAGGGTAGGCTATTTCTGTGTAAAGTATACAAGAGACTATCAAGGCTGATAATTCTGAAACACTATAGGGCCACAGGGTTGGTCCTAAATGTGAAATTTTCCAAAGAAATTGCATTATATCACTCAAATTATTATACCACTTTTTGGGGTGGGAGCTCTTTATTCTGAGATGGTTTTAAATGCCTGCAAATCACAGATTCAATAGAGCTATATGGTTTAACCGAGAAGACTTGGGAATTTTAAGTAATAATCATGGAGGCCTTCCTTCTAAAGTTTAGATTATAGCCAATAACTGACAGGTCAATTTCATTCTAACAATACTGATTTGGTTTCTGTATGCTTGAGAACTCACCATGGCTATATTGATAATCAAATGCACTAAACTCAGATTTAGGAGAAAAATGTCTCAGCTTAAAGTTTATGAGATTTTAAATAATGTTTCACAATGAAATCTGAAAAAATTAAATTAATCTTTTACATGTAGTATGGTTACAAGCCTGGATAGTAATTATGTCTGAATCACAGTTCACTACTTAAGATTCTAAATAATGACAAGAACTGGACAACATATTAAATATGTAAAACTTTGGAACCTATTGGGGTTATCTTCTACATTTTTAAGCACATGTTGATTGCAAATTGAAAAATGCTTGATGTGATAAATTTATAGAATTTTAAGTACCAGAAAGTTAAAAGGTTAAAGTTGTAGCTAGATATTCTTTGTTTATACTAAACAAATTTGTATGCATGGATGTAGAGTTATCTTAAAAATTACTTAATTGGTTTTGATAATTCTTTCACCAAGTTGTCTGTATTTTAAAATAGAAAGGGTTTATTGAGATGGGCATATTTCATATTGTTATACATCTTATACTGAGCAATGATGTCAAGGGAAATGTACTAGTCTCAAGAATGTTCAACATTTTACAAGCAAAAGGAATAGGAAAGTTCACAACTTAATAAAAAGTCTGTGCATAACTAATAATTTTGCTATACCTCTGACTTGAATGTAAACATTATAACAGCACTTATTGCTAAATGCCCCAAGTGGCAATATGACTGAGCATGGAAATTTCTACTACTTTCTCATCTACAATTGAATTTACATATTACTTGCCCTAGAATTCTGTATGTATACAACTAAAAACCTTTCTTTGATCAGACAAGTTATATATTATTATTATTATTATTATTATTATTATTATGATCATCATCATCATTATTATTATTATTATTATTTTCAGTTGCTGCTGTAGTATCAATTTGTCCATAATCATACTTATTATGCAGGAGATCCTATTTCAGATTTTCTGTAGGTTTTGAATTTAAAATTTATACCTAAAATGTATATAGCACTACTGTGGCCAAACTTACATTTAATGCTGCAAAAGACACTATAAATTGATTACAGATGTTGCATGCTTTATTTAACAGCTAACATTGTTGCATTGAATATAATTATGTAAATCTTCAGATGATATTAACTAGTTTATTTATATGCTGTGCAAGAATTTTTTTGTCTTCATTTTCCATAAATTTAAGCAAAACTTGGTACCTTATGGGAGAGAGAAAATGATTTCAGGTTAAATTTGTTGTAGAGTAATAATACTGTGCACTGTATACAAGATGTCACTTGGGTCATGCCCAGTTAAACTAGTGTGACTGATACAGCATTGCAGCAATTATTTACTTTTGTTTTCATTGAGATTTATTGGTGAATCAATTTTTGTAACACTACAACACTTATTATTTTTAATTGGAAGACAAATTTTTGAAGCTAAGTTCCTGTTTGACTGCTCATCATCCATCATAGTGGTTGGCCGTTTTACTTTCTTGACTATGTATGTACAATGTACATAGTAAGTAGAAAAGGTATTGTGTTCCACCTAAAGATTTGATACCGAGATTTCATTGGAAATATATGTTTTGAGACCACATGAATCCAAAATAGGCATTTTTAGAAAAAGTGTGTGTCTGTGACTGCATAACTCAAAAACGAAAATTTGGTTAAACACCAAACTTGGTATTTAAGTTTAGTTTATTCCAAGGATGCAATGCACAGATTTTCAGAAAAATCCCCCTCCCCCAATTACGGTTTAAATGGGACATTTTTCGATAATTTTATTTTCTCAAAAATAAATTGTTATTAAAATACCCTATTTTAAGATATTTTCATGACAAAAAATATTGGTTGGTTGGTATTTAATGTTAAGCAGTTGGCAGTGAAGCCATTCACTCTCTTGCATTCCAGTATTTTGATTTTATGTTATCATGTTGACTAAAGGTTGGGCAGCAGAGTAGGTGGTTTCCATCCATATCACACAGAAAATGTGGATGTATCTTAAATTTTCTGGGAAAGCCTCTGAAGACCTCATTATTCTGGATGACTTTTGTATAACTAGTAAATCGTAAGAGATGGATAAAAATTTACTGCACAGAAAATGTAGATCTTTTTAAAACACACAATTTGTCATACTCATTTTTTTTTCATTTTTTTTTTTTTTTTTTTTTTTTTTTTTTTTTTTTTTTTTCCCTTGTAGAGTTAACTGTTTCCAAGATATTCCTTGTTATGAGTTTCAGTTTTAAACTTTAAGCCTTTCTCAACTGAGAAGTTGGCTTTCATTTCGTATTTCTTTTATTTTACTCCTACCCATGAAAAGAGCACCAAATTTCAATTGTTTCACATAGTAACCAGGTTTTAAAAAATTTGACTATCACTTCAGCCAAATGTATTCCCTTATTTTCCTTCCATACAGGACGCATGTAATAACACAATTCTGCATATATTTAACTTAATTAGCAGATGTAGACAAAATAATAAGCTTTTGCAAGAATAGTTTGTTTGCAGAACAGGTAGAATTGAAATGAAACAGAGTTTTATTTATGGATGCTCTGTAACTACTGCAATTTCCAGTGTCACATTTTATATTAGGCATGAAAGACCGCTTAATTTTGCTCAGAGGCCTCTTTATTAGGCTTGAAGTTCTTTTACATGCTGTAAATATATGACCCAGGCTTTACTTCCCTTTGAAAGAAGCTATGCTAAGAATTTTTACACCCGAAAAAATCCATAGTCCATCACCGGGTTTGAACCCGTGACTACACCACGGAGGGCAACAGAACAGGTAGAAAAAGTCATGTGAGTGGAATACATAAGATTTTTTAAGTTAATTTTATTTTTGTGTTGCAATGGATGAGTTCAATAGCTTAACATCATGGCTTCACGCATAAAAGAAAGAAAAGTGAGTTTGTCTGCCTCTCCTTCTGCCGACCATGACTACTTATATGTGTTGTAAATAAATCTGTACCTAGAGGTAGAAACTAAATTGTTTTATCAGATAACAAGTTTTGCTGGTGTCCCTTATCTAGAAAAAAAATTCTGAGAATTTACGGCAGAGGCAAAGAAGATAAATGTTTGGAATCCCTAACAAGTGATTTGCGCAATTTTGAATGCCATTCTCAACAGTTTGTGGCATAAATAGATTTTTACAAATGCTTATATCAGTTAAGATAATTTTGTTAATACACAGCTTTTATGGTTTATTTTATCACAAGTTTTGCGGTGAACTGTAAAACATTCAGTGCTTTTTCAGTTGAAATGAAGACAATGATCAACAAGACAATGAACTTAAGCTATGGATATGTAGAAAATGTTTCAGCTTATGCTCATGCACATTTCAGATATAATAAACAGTTGTATTAAACTGTTCTCTTGCTACCAAAACTTTATATATAGTTGGGATAATTATTCTCCAAAAATATGCAGGTAATAGCTTTGTTCTACAGTTAATATTTGTATATTGCAATATTTTTGAAAATGATCACAATAGTGAAGGAATAGGAAAGAAATTTCTTTTGGACCAGACAATCTTAATATATTTTTAATGTATTTTCATAGGATGAGGTTGCTCCTGAATCAGAATGAAGACTCACCTTCTGAAACATACATATATGTGAACACACCTTCTCAGCTATTTGCACAGTTAAGATTCAAAATTCAGCGTTATAAAAAAAAAAAATAGTAGTTTTTGTAATCTTGTTTCTCAATGAAGACCTTTACAAGCTATTTGTGAGTACAAACAAGTACACACTTGTGTTCAGTGCAACATAAGTTATAGAAAATTCAATTTTGATATTTTGGTTTTCTTAAAATATAGTTTCTTAGCTACTTTTCAAAGGATATAATTAAAATTTGAATTCAGCATTATATCTTCAGATAATTCCATTTATATGCCTTAAATGGAATGTTAAAATTTTGGAGAAAGTTGGGGAGCATTTAAATGATTTAGATGTACCAATATTTATTGATAAGATAACGAGACTGTCAAAGTTAAGTGCATGGAAGAAAATTCAAAATTATATAATTTTGGATGGGTACAATAACCATTAAGAGAGGATCTAGTACAATTATTAATGGATTTATAAATTAAGGCAATTAAGTAAACTTATAAACTGAAGTTTGTTAATGTGGGTTTATAATTATATGAACTGTGTTTCAGATTAGGAAAATAATGAAACATTGAGCAATGCACTTTCTGTCACTGGAAGACAATTGAGTACTTTTTACACATATGAAAGTTGTATTATAACCATACATTCTTTATTTTGATTTTAAAATGTTTGATTATTATTATAAAAATATAGCAGAATTAGAATTCACATAGCTTAGGGTGAGCAAGTGGAACCATGAAATGGGAAATAATTCAGTTGCTGGGACAAATGAGTAATGAAACAGCGCTAACAGCATAAGTACACTCTATTCTTACTTTCATATTTAAACTGCATACCCTTCTTGACAGTGAAATGTTACGAGAAACAAAATAATTGTGCTAATAAAATCACATCTTATTTATGAGCAAAAAGGGGCCAGTTTTTATTTTTTACATTTTGTTCTAAATCTAAACTACTGAGCTTACATTATAGTACCTACTTCTTGAGAACATGGCATACAGACCATTTGGTGGGGGGATAAAGAGTATTTTGAATAATTCTTTTAGAAGATGTGCAATTTTAGGGTTGAAACAGTACCACTTTTATCTATCTTATCCAAACTTGCTTGAAGTTATGTATCCACCTTATTAGCACGTGTACCACACTTGAATATATTTTGTGCAACAGACAGCAAGGCCATTCAGAATGTTATTTGTAACCTAATAAACACACTTTATTTAAATACTTCTTTTTTGAAATACTTCACCTTTTTCCATTGTCAATAATGCCATGGCTGAACTGAATTATGTAGCTAATTGCACTGATTCTACTGATTCAGTCCTATAGAAAGATTTCAGGTTAAGAAAATGAAAAGTATTCCAGAATTGTTTGAAACAATATACTAGGTGGAACAAGATAAGTTTATATATTTTTAAGAATATTTTGTTTGTAAACTAGTTTTCAAATATGAAATTGAAGTAAAAGTATTAGAAAGCTAAATATAAAGCTATGCAAATAAGAAGAAGGCAAAATACTCAATGAAGGAAAATATTTAATATATTTAGCATTATAAAATTATGTTTTTGAATATATAACACTAATAACAGCACTATTTAGTGCTACTGTTTGAAATGTTATTTCAAAATATTGTGTCTGAATCAGCAAATAAGGCTAAATTATCAACCCTAAAGATTAGTAGTTAGAATAAATTTATTTATATAGCAAGATGTGAAGAAAGTGCAATTTACACATGAGATGAGAGGATTGTTCTCAGGTTAGTGTTTGCAAACAAAACCTCAACAGTGTAAATCACATTTTTTGCACTGTTGCATGCAAGATGTTTAGGCAGCATTTCATAATTTTAATAAAGGAAAAATTAAATTATTTTTATACCTAGTGTTTTAAAGCCAAACCTTTAAATATACACTGGTTATTATGAAGCTATTTGCAATATGTTATAAAACTGATGTTTCTGCTGAGAAAAAATTCTGAAGATCCCATTTAAAAAAAATGAGGAACAGCCTATTGCAATACTGAAAATATTACAAAAGCTGGATAAAATATCTAAAATTTGTAAAACTAAAATGGCAATTGAAACACTTCTATTATAGTATAACTCACTTCTATTCAGTTGCTAATAAATGTATTTGCAAATGAAATGAACAGTAATTGGTATTAAGTTGAGCTATCATTTGAAACACAACGCTTCAAGATTTTAACTTGTACTTATTTCAAAACAATTTATCTCCAATATCCACAAATGAGTGCAGACATCTGTTGATGGAAAAGATCTTTAAAGCAGGTACAAATTAGTTACCACTTTTGTAATGTTACTGTTACAAATGTTAGTTCAACATCCCTTAGTGGTAAACGTAACATCATTTGTAGTCTTCTATTATATTGTTTTAAATTAATGATATCATTTTCAGTAGCACAGAATTAAGGCTGATTATTCAAATTGTGCTCTTAAATTAAGTTCCCTGGGTAATACTTAATCAACTATACAGTTTCCAATAAATAGCATTTTCTTGTAATAGATTTTTGGTAAGATTAAAAGTTCTTATTTTAACATCAGCAGAATTCATTACGTTTAATTCTGCAATTTCCATAAAATGTCAACAGCCTATTGCACAGTTTAAAATTAATAACCACCATACTTATAAAAATGAAGCAGTTGCTTTCTTCATGCCCCAACTAGATTTATTTTACAATATAACTAGTTTGAGGATTTTGCAAAGGTATAGGCTTTTGTACCAATGTTAATCACAATACTTAAAAAATGAAAGGTTGAAGTAATACAGTACAATAATCAGTTCAAAGATAAGCATGCTTGTTTGACTGTGAACAATGTTAATGATTTCAACACAAGGTATAACCCCCCATCTCCACACACACACACAGTGTTGTTGGGATTAAAAATCTGAAGCTGCTAATACTGTCTTTCAAAGGTGCATCTAAAGTAAATACCCCATCACTTTTTTCCCTTAAAAAAATAATTTCCCCAATTCTTATCGCAAATTCTTCTCTATATCTGCTGTAAAAAAATACACTTTAAATGTAGTTACTGAAGGTTTCTTATTGCTTATTTAGGTTTATGTTTGAACATCACTTGTTCAGTTAGGATCTTTGCTGTGCCTTTGTTTTATATTATGGAGATTACTTGAGTGTCTGCAGAAATGTTTTACATTCTTTAGATGTTTGTTGTAACTAGGCTTGCCAGCTATTGTACTTGTCATTTTGAAAATATATAAAAATTCCCAAATAAAACTTAATACACATGATATTTAAAAACAAAACAAAATAAAGTTGCTTTTCCACAAAAGATAATGCAGTGAGTACTGAAGTAATTTGGCACGTTTGAAGACTGTCAACCTCTGATAACAACCAAGCTACCTGTAGTTATTGTTTATAACATACTGAAAGCTTCCTATTCTTCCAGATACTTTTTTTTTTATGTACTGCATAGAGGGAAAACAACTGCTGCCTATGTAGAAAGATGCCAAACATATAAATTCTTATAGAATTTAGTGAGAGTCATTAAACTATATAGCTGTTGCATACACAGCATTTTCATACCTGGGTGTATGGCAGGACAATAATGGGAATACCATGAGCTTAGTACTGTGCTTCCTTACTCCCTTTATTATTGAAGTCCTATGAAGTTGTCCATGAACAGATGACTCACTAATGTATTACTGCTTTGCGTCTTTGGACCAATGACCATGGATTCATGTTGCACCACAGTCAAGTTGCATCATTTGATTGTAAATGAGTGTTTCTTTGTAAGAGTTATTTAAGAAAAAAAAAGTGTGCGAGAAATGTTAATATAATGACTTCTTCATGTAGTGCTATAAAAAGAAATTTAAAGCCATGATGTCTGGTTGTGATTAGTGCCCTAAAAGAGTAATGGGGCAATAATTTCTAATAAGAAAATAAACAGAACACTAATATTAACACCATCCCTTCAGCAGTTGAATAGCAAGGAAACATTACAGCTGAAGAATTACTATAGTGAATTAAATGTTTTATGACAGAACACTAAAATTGGTTGCAGATTTTGTGGTGCCCATTTAACAGTTGTGATTCTTCTTTATGGAGTAGTTTGAAAGAAAAATTGTTTTGCTAGAATTCTCATGGTTTAGAGGAACTCTGAACTATATTGAATATAAAATAAGAATTTCAGTTGATAACTGAAGACAAGTGACAACATAAGCCATAATATTACGCCTACATAAAAGGCGGAGGAAGACATTTTCAATGTCTATTCTAAGCTAAAGTACATAATCCATTTGTTTTACCTCACCTATAAAGATGATTTTACCAGAACAATAATTAAAAACCTCAAGCCTGATGAACAGAGCTCTTAGCAAACTAAAGCAGTTTTTCATGCGCAATATAAAATTAATATACCTACTAATGACACTGTATAAGAGAGTTCATACATAATGGTACAGGTATGACAAATATATACAACCAAAAGGATACCAGTGAGAAAAACACACTACTCATTGTTGGAGATTTACCTATCATCCATGCTTATTAATTTTAAGTTTTTGATGATAGGAAGTGTATTATGAGAATGAAAGTAAAAGCAAATCAGCAACAGTTCCTAATGATAGTACAGACGAGAATAATAAGGTCCATGTGTCAACATTCCTTTCACTATTGTTTTGGGAAAATAACTTCTACAATGTGAGCAGTTTAAACTCTTACTTCATGGGATGGGGAGGGGGGGGGGGGGAGAGAAAGAAGATGAAACTACCACAGTTTTGTGCTGAAGGCCAAAATATAATGTAGGTGCTGAGGTTTTATAGAGTTAAGATTAACTCACTGGTATTGGGGAGAAAAGGCAACTTAAAACATTTAATTTGATATGAATTAGAAAAAGAAGTATTGTACAATCAGAATCAAGCCAAGAAAAATCTAAATCTTGCTTGCTTTCAGTTATCATTCTGTTGTTTAACCTAAACCTTGGTGCCATAAAATTATTGAAATGTGAAATAGCTATTTATGAGAATTATCTGAAATTGTTAACTGAAAAGTTACGTTTTTGGACATATCTCTTTTCTTCAGACACTGGCATTTGTTGGTTATGAATACTTGTAGAATTTTTGCATTCTCTAGTGTATAGTGTCAAATTTTTTATTCACCTGTTATTGTTCAACAACAGCCATCAGAGGCGATAAAGGAGAATTTATATTAAATAAAAATGAATATTTCCCATATTATGACTGAAGTGAACAGGAGAGACAGGATTACATTCTGAACTTGCCACTAAACTTCAAGGAAACAATGAATGTTCAAACTATGTAGATAACAATAACTGAAGAACTTAAAAGCTTTGGAAGGCTTAAAGAGTTCAAATGTTTTGTTTTCGATTGCACACTTATATGCACTTTGATTGCACACTTGCTTGAAATTCATGTTGAATGAAGGCCAGTAAAACTTTGAAGAATTTATGTGCTATGATTCTGTTCTACTGGCATGTTTGAAAATCAGACAGACGAGCTACTAAGGAATTAAATGCAAGAAATTTAGGGAATGTAACTTGCTTCTGTTAATATTCCTCAAAAAATGTTTAGTACCCCCTTTAATTTTATAATGGGTAAAATGGACCATTTTCTGAATGCTACAACATTATACACTCTAAGATTAATAGTATATCTAAAGCAAAGTCTATAACTTCCAAAGAATAAGCCAAATATATTAAAGTTTTGATGCTGTATAAATCACTTGCTGCTTCCTGTACTATATTTGTATTATCATATGTTTACTTTATCTATGGAGATTTCAAATCCAGACTGGCAGAACATATTTTAAAAATTGTTGCTTTGCTAATAAGCATAATGTGTTCTCACATCAGTGAAAGAAAAGGTATGATGTAAATATAAGTATATAGTTGTTAATTCATCTCCCACTATGGTGTCAAATTCATTTTTATTAATATATAATTAGTATAATATATGTAGAGGCTAGGTACCTACTATATATCGCACTATAGTTTATAGCTTAATTATGTCTGCATCACTGACAGTTTTTAATGTTACTGTAACAAAAATGATACTGTGCTATCAGCAACATATTATTGATGTATATGTAGAGAGACCCCATTTCTCAGAGTTTAAAATGAGACACTTCATACTTTTTGAGAAGATTAATTAAATCCAGCAAGAAATTACCATGTTGCATATGCTGCTAGTCAAACACGTGTTTATCTGAGTACTTACAGAAATGCACTTTTGTTCATTTATGGCATTTATATGCATACTTATTTTGTATCATCAAAATTAATTTAAGAGATAAAAATGCCCTAGTCACATTTCTCTCATGTTCAAATATCATTTATAACATAAACATCTTTTGATAAATGTTAAAATACTCAGTAAACAGAAATTTGTTCAAATTAGTTTAGATGAGAGATCACAATTAATAATTTCATTGCCCATCTTTCAAAAATTGCCAATCTAACAGTTAGAAAGAGAAGACATTTTTGGCATTCTATAATCTATATTTTTGTAGCTTCATACACTGACACTTATAAAAAAAAACTGAATTTGTTTATATATTCCATGTACCTATAGAAGATATTGCAGGTCAAAGTTATTAGGTTATTTTATTTTTCAAGAGGTATTATTAAATGTTCTTTATAACAGAATGGATACTATTGCAAAAGTATCCATTCTGTTATAAAGAACATTTAATTTAATATGATTTCCAATTATGGGAATTATAATAATTTGTGGTATTGTCAATATACAGGAGAAGATTTTGCTCAAAAGAAATGGAAGTACAATGGAAAGAAACAAAAGGTTTTTTCTTCCCCTGAATGTATACAAATCTATGAGGATGAATCTAACAAAATGTGTTTTCTTGTTTTAAGATGTTAAGAAGCACACAAAATATTTTAAGTATTGTCTGAATTACCAAGCAGCTAATGACCTCAATCACGCTCTAGTTGTTGAATTACTTCATAAATTGCCAATGGAATATAAAAGGCACAATCAATAAGTAATGAAACATTTTTTTTTTATTTTTGTTGTGGGATATCCTTCAATATTCATTTCAAGTATTTTCATAAATTTTTGGTAGACAACAGCATTAAAACCAGCATTTCAAATGGTGGCTGTAACTGAGACAATTTTTAAACAAAGAACAGTGAATGAATTCATTTTGGTGGAAAATAAGACCACAAAAATATTCAGAAGGGTCTACAGGATGTCTAAAGGTAAAAGCATGGAGTGTCATTGGGCTAAGGTCTGTCATTGTCAGAATAAAGGGAAGGAAATCTGACTTATCTCCTGCATGCACAGCTGTGACACCTACAGATTTGCAATGTGTGGATACTGTTATTTAAGGCAATGGACAAATCATAAATAGCTCACTGCTGAACTTGACATCTCTGTTGGTAATGCTGGCATAATTGTCCATCAGTTAGGTTATTCAAAGGTTTATGCCTGAAGGCTCTGCATATGGAAGAGCTAAAGAATAAAAGAAGGGATTCTGTGCAATATTGATTCCTTGTTATGAGGCTAAAGGCAAAAATCTTCTGTCAAACATTATCACAAGTGATGAAACATGGTGCTCTTCTCCTTGGAAGAAGTTTAAAACTAGACTCTCAGCTGCTAAGGTCATGGTTCACAATCTTCTGGGGCTCTGAGAGAGTTATTTTGATGGAAATACTCCCTCATGGTCAAACAACAAACAAATATATTTTGCAACTCTTAGCAAATTGAAGGTATGATTCTTGCATGTTTGTTGCTACAAAAATGTGAACAAACTTCTCCTTCTCCTAAACAATGAGAAGCCACACACAAGTCTGCTACAACACTTCCTCATTTGCCCTAAACCCTGATCTTACATTCTTTTGTCCCTCCATGGGAAGAATTACATCAATGATGAAGTTCTTGAGGCAGTAAGAAGTCGGCAGACACAGACCACTTGTGGCACTATGAAAGCATACAGGTTCTCCCATTACAAGAGGTAGTGAATAATTTACGGTGGATGTAAACCCAGAATTAAACAAACATACTTTGAAAGAAAAAAAAAATTTGTTGTTGCATTACTTACTGAATACCTTCCATACTAAATTGGTGGCTATGTTCATATTCACAATATAGTTACACTGGCATGAGTACACTGCAATGAATATAAGAAAAAGTTAACTCTTCCCTCTACTGAACAGAAAAAGGACCTTCTGTTATTTGAATGCATCAAGCTGGTCCTCTCATAGGCACTATAATTGATGGTTAATATACTACCAATACTTCTAGCAAGTAAATATTGAAATCCAGAAAATGAAAAATCTCTTAAACTACTTGTATTAAAAAAGTTACCTATAAAATATTATAACAAAAGTTTAATAAATTAGATAACCATGGGCTACAGTAAGACCTTCAGTTGTATTTCATAGCAGGAAGAGCACTTTTGTAATCTGCACCAGCAGATTTTTATGTTCAAAGGGCCAATCCAGGATTCACTTTACTATCGATATTATTATTTTAAACAATGGTATGAAGTATTAAACTTTTTAATCCATAATAGTTGGTAGATTAACCTAAAAGTGTTCATCTTTCAAATTTTGTAGCATTTCAATTTAAGCTTTAGGGACAAATCTTTTTATCTTTGAATTAAACTTAGAAGTCTTGAAGATAATCAAAATCACAAGAGAGATATGGGTGGCTGAGATAATTCAGGAATGAATTCATTAACAAGAGTACAGCAATTCTCTTTGACTGAGTTTTTTCCCAGGCTTTCTTTAATCTCCATTAATGACAAACTCTGAACTTAGGCTTGAAATATTTCCATCCTAAACTTCTTTTCCCATTATCATTTCATTTTTCATCAACCTCACTAATAGTGCCATAAGCGAAGAAGAATCATGTAAGAAAGAATAATTGATAAGCTTTTGGAGTTGGCCTTGGTAGTTAATTGGTGTAAGTATTGCTGCATAAATAAAAAATCCTAAACCTAGATGCTAGCTAATATTAAAAAAAGATTTCTCCATTAAAATCAAAGAAAGTCATTTAATTAAAAGGCCCACAGAGTGAGTTATCCCACTCACAGGTAAAATAAATTAACTTTAATTAGGACAACATATTTTCATCTCTAAGGAAACAGTTTACCTTGCCTTTATGTTTGCGATATACTATGAAAAGTAGAAAAGTTCCATTTTAGATAGAAATATACCATTCTTATACTGAAGTGAAAACAAACTCAGAGATATACTGAAAGAGATGTCACTTCATTTATAGGACTTAGTTTTTCAGAAATTGATTGCTCATGGGGTCATGCAATTTTACTGTCAGTGTTCTGACTTCTCATTTAGAGATTCTGGACTCAATTCCTGGATGACCAAGAACATATTTTAAAAGAGAGAATAAAAATAAAAAAGAAAAAAATTCTATATTTATGAATAATAAGAACATTACTTTGCCCCTATAGATCACATAAGAAATAAAGATTAATATTATTAATATCATACAAGATGGAATAGTTTATTTATACTGCTTCTGCAATCTAGTGGTTGCCATACTGGGTTCTAAATCTTTCTCCCAATTCAATTTGTGAAAGCAGAAGGAAAATTGATCTTTAAAATTATCTTTTTCCTGTGTATGTGTGAGACAATTTGAATATGCTTAAAGTTAAAAAAAAATTACAAATTTAACAATAAAATCCAACATAAATGACTAAACACCTCTAAGCTATTGTTTCTAAAGTCAAAACTGGAGTTATGAACAGAGTTGTTATGGCGACTATACAAATGAAATAAAAGGGAATTCTACCCCAGATAAAAACCAAAATGTTATAATATCTATATAAAAGACAATGGTGTGATTGCAGAAGAACAAGGAAGAAAAACCATAAAAGCAATATTGTAAAAGTTTCACTGAAGTGCCCACATGCCTTAAGAGAACAATGCTAACAAGCCCAATTATGATATATTGTTAATAATAAAAAATTAAAATACCAATAAAGTTAGAGCATGTTCATGCTTGAGTCAATAAAAGGATGATTGCAAATTTGTGCTGAATGTCTGTAAGTCTGATCATTCCCTCACATAAAAGGAGCAATTAAGCATTTTACATCAGAGGGACACTAGCTGAAACCTTTTATTTTTAGAAATGGAAACACCTTAAATCAAGTTTAGTTCAATATATTCAAATACAGATACATATCTAACATTCAGCTACATATTAAAATTTATTATTAGTAGTAGTATTATTGTATTAGAACAATAATATGGATACTTTTAACATATTTAAAAGTTGGGTATATTTTCATGAATAGAAAATTTTATTAAGAAAACAAGCACAGCTGTTATTATATAACTTGGGATTTTAAAATGACTTTTTTATACCTAAGAAATAATTTTATGCCAACATTACATATAATATATATAGTTCATTTTTACAGTTTTTTCCAATTATCGCCTCAAAGAGAGAGAAAAAAAGCTGTTTTATAAAAACATTATATTGACCCTGCCCCGTGCATAATGTATTGCTTGCTTGCACCTTGTTTTATTTCACCTGCTTGGAAAACATTCTACGATCCTCCTTCGACTCATCATGGCTCATTCTTTTTGAGTTAGCAGTTTGAATCCGGGTAAATAACCTTATCTATAAGTTAGCTTTTACCCAGACACAAGGCACTTTTATACTATACTCAGTACAGCAAAAACACTGTGCACTTTGGTACTGGTATAACAAAAACAAAATATGATAGAGAAGGAAAATGTATGTATACATCTGCAGTGGTAAATCTAACACACATACACACCAACACACATACATACATACATACACACATACAATAGCTAACAATTTAACAGTTTTGTAGAAAAAAAAAATATAGCTGAATATTCCTAAAAAGAAAAGAAAAGAAAAGAAAAAAAAACAAAACAAAACAAAATAAAAACAAAGACAGCAAAACATGTGGATTAGAACAAAATACTATGCTATACAACAAATTTATTGTTTTAATTTGAAAGATAATACTGTCATTGAAGGCTCCCTCTCAAATATCACGGGAAGATCCTCAGAAAGAAGAAGGGGGGATGGGAGAGTGTGCGCCATTCCACTTTGCCCCATTTTTAAATTTTATTGTGGGGAAGAGGGAATATGTAACCATAGTGAGGAGAGTGCTGAATCTAACAGAGCTAGAGTCTTGCATTAGAGAAGAGAATCTTAATAGTGCTTTCTTTTCATTTTAGTTTTCACTTGATTTTGTTTTGCAAGTCATAAATTAAAAAAAAAGAAGAAGAAAGATAGAGAAGGTATAGAAGAAGAAGGGTTGTTGAGACAAAAAGATTATTAGTGTTTCATTGAGCACAGTTTAAAAAAAATATTTTCTAGAACTTATAGTGCTGGTATCTCAAAACTGTTTTGACACACTGCACCTAGGGAAGTGCAAAGTGCCACTCCCACTTCCTGTCTCGCTTATTTATTTTTGGCACTCACTGAGTAATGGCACCATGTGTAATTTCCCTAGTTGGCACACTGCGATATGGCACATTCAGCTCAGGCGTGTCTCCCAATTGTAGTACTCACTCCCATGGAACGTCCCAATGTCTGTTCTGCAGCCTCCATTTTGTGAGGATCTAGCTTTGCTTTCTTTGGCTCTGCGTCGGGAGGCCTATGCGACTTCATATGTGCACTGCGACTTTTCACCTTGTTGAATACTCTGCAATCATAATCAATAAATGTGTTAAAACTTAGAAACTGAGTAATGGACAATGACATGTCCTAAATATACCGACCGGTAGCTATGTTGCATAGAAAAGTTTATTATTATAACAAGGAAAGTGCAGAAAAAAACTTTACACTTCACCTGTAGAGGAAAATCAGATAGGAATGTACACATTAGAGTAAATAAAAATGTGATCACAGAGAAATCTGCCACTATTAATATTGCATAATGTTATCATTTATTTTTTTTCTTAAATAATGCTAACATTCCTTAAAAATGAAGTAAACATAGCTGCACATATAATGTATAGCATCAAATTAAGAACTATTTACACCAGTCTAACCAACACTTTATGGAGAAGTTAAAATGAAGATGATTCAATTTGTACATCACAAGTAACTTTTGTATTTAGATAAAATAAAGCTTTCAGCTGATTCATTTATTTCACACTGTGATGGATTAATTCTAAATAATATTACTTATTTTTTCATAGTCTTTAAAAGCTTTATATCCCCTTTGCTTATAAATGTCTTTAAAAGATTACAAGGGGCATTCTTTAACTTCTCAACCTCACACAGAGGTATGAGGGTCATTTAATAAGTTCTCGAAATTGCCAGCAATGATCATCGCTGGTGCAATGTGTTCTGATGCAATAATTAGCCATATTTTATAAGTGCACAGGTGGTGCTTAAGTGCTCTGGGTAATGAGCTGTGTTGTTGATGACTTATTATTATTATTGTTTCCATGTAAGAAATTTTGAAGATGGGATAAACCAAGATTCAAGCAGTGATCTAGTACTTTGTAAAGAAAAGTATGAAAGCAAATAATATTCTTGCCAACTTGCTGAACACATTGCAGGACTCTGGTCCTTCATAACCTACTGTTGCTAAACAAATTTAAATTTAGTTGGGAGAGCAGAGAAGAAGATTCACACAGAGTTTGGCTAAGATGTGTCACCACTCCAGAAATAGTTACAAAAGTTCATGAAATGGTCTTGGAGGATTGCTGACTGAAAGTGTGAGAAATTCCTTTCAAATGAAGAACTTATATCCAGAGTTGACAAGTATTTTGCTGTCTTGGAGGAATTTTATTTTTGAAATGGAATAAAGTTATTGGGACATCAATGGACCAAGTGCATTAGAGTACAGGAGATACATTGAAAAATAAAAATAGTTTTAATCAAGCCAGTTGTTATTTTGGGTTTCATTCCAAAACCTTATCAAACGACCATTGTACCATGAAAGTGGACTAATACTATAATAGTTGTTAAGTATTATCCTTTAGATGGCACATTGTAAAATTTTAGACACATAGATGTAGTCACTTCTTTGGGCAATCATGAAAACAAACTAGTGTTAACATTTTCAACAAAATGGTTAAAAGTGAAATACAAACTATGATGGGTTTAACCACAACAGAAGTACAAAAGGAGTTAAGATTCAACATCAAAGGATTCTTCTTCTTCCTGGGCTGCTGAATTCAAGCATGTTTGATGTTTGATAGCCATTCAAGATGATGAATTCAAACTGCTATGACACAATAAAAAGTATGATAAATTCATAATGCCATATTCAATTATCACCAATGGTGGTAGATGACTTGAAATGGAAATGGCGTGTTATTTATGGACGTTCTCAGCGTCCCATTCTATACTGGGCATGGAAGACCATTTAATTTTGCTCAGAGGCCCCTCAATCAGGCTTGAGGTTCTTTTACGTGCCGTAAATTTACGGTACGGGACCCACAGCTTTACTTCCCTTCCGAAGGAAGCCATGCTAAGGATTTTTACAGCCGAGAAAATCCATTTTCCTCTGCTGGGTTGTAGATGACGACTGATATTGTAAAGACCTAATACACTATTCACTACACTTTTACATAAAGTTTTGTTTTCACTGACAGGTGCTGCATTTGTTAATAATGGACCAAAAACATATTCAAATGAACTTTCCTCAAAGAGTGTTTAAACTTGTTTATGTGTGGTCCCAGTGAGCTTCTTTGAGATTTCATAACAGTAGGTGAAGTGTGGATTTATCACTGCATGCTAGAG
This sequence comes from Hymenopus coronatus, assembly GCA_030762935.1. Lineage (NCBI taxonomy): Eukaryota > Metazoa > Arthropoda > Insecta > Mantodea > Hymenopodidae > Hymenopus > Hymenopus coronatus. Next base: position 63,089,090 of record CM060882.1, read on the forward strand.
ACAAAAGAGCAATCCATAACATTGAGAGGAAAAGTGCACCAAAGAAAGAAAAAATGGTTCCATCTGCAGGAAAAGTCATGACTATGCTTTTCTGATATTTTTATACCTCCAGAAGGTTAGAACCATCACCAGGAAGTATTACACTTCATTACTGGATCTATTGAAGGATGTTGCTCCAGTTAAAAGTTCACTCTGTGAAAAATAAAATTCTGTTTCACCATAATAATGTGTCTTTACACAATTCTGGAATTTTTACTGGAAAACTAGATAAGTTTGGCTTCCTAGTTCTTCCAGATATATCATATTCACCACATTTTGTGCCTAATGATTACTTTTGTCTCCAGACCTGAAGAAATGGCTAGGTAAGTGGATGAGAACGTACATCAAATGATCATACAAATGCTTATTTTGCACAGTTACACATATATAACTGAGGTTATTAAAAGTTGGAAGGCCATTGTACGAAATTTTTGATTTACAAGTTATGCTGAAAAATAAAAAGAAAAAGGAATTCTCTTAAATCTTGTGTTTTCTAGGTCAGGACAAGAACTTTTAGAACACTTTTCGAAATAACAGTGTGAGAGTCTTAAGTCTGCTAGCAATGAAAATTATCTTTTGATTTACTTATTACGATGAAGAAAGTTCATTACTCTGTATTTTGTCTCAAATGATATTTTGCATTTATATATGGTATGAATATTTCTAACAAATTTACTGAAAGCACCTCTAAACAAATTCATTGAAAGTACCTCTAAGGAATAGGCCAGTTTTTAAACAAACATTTTTTGATATTCACATGACAAGTTTAATGCTTTAGATAAAGTTTTCTCATTTTGTTTATAATTAAGTAAGTACCTATGCAAAATGTATGTTGATAAAATCTAGTGAATGTAATTCTCATTAAGATAATTTTATTTATCTTTAAATTTTTTGTTTATTGACCTCCTTCCTGCTTTACACCATGCAGAGACCTCAATATTGACAGTTTGTCAGTACTTCAGAACTGATTTTCATAAGCAATGCCATGTAATTTCAGCCTTCAGGTATTTTGTTCATAAAACATGCCAATGAATAAGTTAATAGTGCTTATTGAAACTTATGCAAAATTTAGCATTCAGTTTAATTTATGATCCCATATCACAGCATAGATTTATAGTTTAGTACACTTTTTAGTTAAACTGATACTTAGCTTCTAACATCACAAATATTTGAAACTATTTATATCATAATAATAATGTACTTAAGTGCTTTTAAGAGATTGACTAAATATTTTAATCAGAGTTATTCAGTATTGATTACTACTGATTAAAAGTATTGATTATTCAAGTATTATGAATGTAAATTAAAATATAATTAGGTATATCAAACACGGAAGGACAAGAATACCAATAATGAAAAAAATATAATTTTCAACAGCAATCAAGACATTCTGGCCTGCACAATATTTTTGTTGCACTACATATAATGAACTTTTGCAAAATAAAAACATTAACCATTATAACTAAATACATGCATTGTAGTTCCAATCTAATAAGAACTAACACTAGCACTGACAACAGGTAGGGCAACTTAGGGTGATCTATTTAAATATTCCCATGTCTGTAGTGAAGTGGAAAATAATGAAAGATGGCTTGTAGCTCACATTCAAAAAACACATATCAAATCCAGCATCTTAGTTCAATGATAAAACATAAAGAAAATTAAAAACTGAATTTAGAAAATAAGTAACTCAAAAGTATGTATTATAATAATTTGTTGTATCACATTGCTGATGAATCTGCAAAACTGTTTATTAGTATTTATTACTAAGAGAAAGAGAGATGGATAATAATAATAATAATAATAATAATAACAACAATAAAATGAAGATACGATAAATGATACACTTATGTTTACTGTTTGAATATAGAAATGGCTTGCCTACATATTTTATTATAAACATTGAATTTTATTTAAAGTCTTGTTTGAAAAGTATAATTATCATTAATTAAACAGACTTCCATTTTTTCTTTTCTGTAAGACTAGTAAAATTCTGAAAATGTATGCCTTCTGCTTAATAAGATCTTAAGTTGTCTTTCTTAAGAACTCCATTTATAATACAAACAAGAATAAAAGAAATGTAGACGACTAAAATGTGCAGTCTGTGTCAAATAACATCTTTTTGAAGCAAACTGTTTCTGAAATATTTTCTGTTGAGTGTTAAGTTTTCTCAGGATGATACTACTTTGGCATGGCATCAGTGCACTTTTTAAAAATTATGGATTTTATTTGAAACCATTTATATACAAATATTTGTCACGGTAAATGCAGTGGATAAAAAAATAACCTTCTATATAAATAATATCATGCTTAAGAGTATAAGTGTCTTGATAGTGGTAGTGACATTTCTGTGGGTGTTACAAATTAGATTTTATTTTACGTATGAATTAATATTGTTGCAAAAATATTTCATATTATTAACAAATATATTAACATTTTTTGAGATGCGTTATAATATGCTGAAATTGAAAACATTGAAATTCTATAACAAAATCTATATACAATCACATCAGAGGATGGTGTATCTTGTTAAAACCATAATATGTTTGCCAAATTTCGAAATCAGTTGCCAATTAAGTGAACTCAGATAATAAAAAAGAAAAGAAAAACAGCATATTAGTATGACTGAACAAAATATTAATATTTAAAAATGAAAGAGCTAAAGCCAATTCAACATTATACCATTCCACTATAGATGCTGAGCAATTAAATACACTTAAAATCTGAAAATTAAATCACCACATAGCAAGCAAGTTGATCTGCCACTTCTATAGAACATCTTATTTATTTATTTCTATATTCATTTAAAAATAGCAGTTAAATGAGTGTTTTGGAAGGAGAGAAAACATAAATTAATGCTAAAATGTAACTCAAGAGAAATAATGATTTTCAATTTATTTCAATTTAGCAAGACATTCATTAGGATTTCACTAGGATTTATTCAAAAGAAAAACATGAAAAGTAAATGATTTATAAAATGAAATGTGCCAACTTAATTCTACTTAATTTTTTACTAAAATGTGTTCCTTGAAGTAAAGTTAAACTCCATGACTCAATAACTAATATGTACAATGCCTACCTCTGTAGTTTGGGGATAGCATGTCTGCCTCACATTCAAAAGATTTGAGTTTGAATCTTAGGGTGAGCTATGTTGATAAGGCTTTTTCCCCAGTTTTCCCTTATTCTGAGAAGGTAAATATTGGGAAATTAAGCTTTAGGGCCACTGGGCATATTTGTGGATAATTTCAACAATTTCATTCATCCATTGTCCAAGTTAAACTATAAGAAAGAAAGGAAAAAAAACCTTTTTTTTTCCTTTCTTTCTTATAGTTTAACTTATATATATACCTCAACCGCAAATTAAAGTTACAGTTATCTACCCTATACCAGTATGAGGAAACTTCCATCCCAATGCAAGAAATAACCCAAATCTACAGACAGCAATAATCTTAGTAAAACCCTTTTTTTACATTTTATTTTGAATTTTGCCTGTTTATAGTTGTCATTTTTCCTATGTCTTAATGACGTTGGCCACCCTGTTGGTGGAATGTACTGAGATGCAACATATTTGCCAGAAAACAGTTAAACTCAACAGACCTAGCATTGTTTTTGTTCAAATTTTAAATTAACAAATCACTAACAATATTTAATTTGTAGTGAACTGAAAGCATCTATATCATACTGTAATTAAATACCTTTTATTTTAAAAATTAGATTAAATACAGTGCCTTTGTTTTTATCAAGATTGCGGATTGCACAAATGCATGCTCCGCACAGTCTATTACTCTGTAGGGTTTTTGTTCCATAATTCCTGCGTTACTTACTCATGAGTGTTATAAACATACATGTAATGAGTACTAATCTTCAAAAAGTGTTGTGGAAAGTTGTGCCCATCTGCACAAAGGCATTCTTGACATGTTGGATAAAATTACCATTCACATGCATAAATTCTTCTTGCATAATGTTCATAATTTCTGCACTATAGTCCCTCAGTAGGGTTTCAGTTTTAAAATTTTAGTAGCTGTATCAACAAAGATTTGTGAAACATCCACTTGCTGTGCAATATGACTGAGAGACTTCTTAGGTGAGGCTTGATTGCAGCACCAATTTCATGTAGCTTTTCCTCCATTTGAATATGCTGTTTTCGCTTTTAGTGTTCACCAATCCATTGTTCTAAATTTACTGACTAAACATTTCATAGTGTCTCTAGCCATAACTAAATAACCAGAGAATTGCTACTGAATTTGTCTAGGCATCGGCCTTCATGATTCAGTTTTCATGTATGTATCATACATAACATATACTGTTCAAGTGTGAATTTATTGGCAGGTGTTTCCATGGAGTAATAGAAGAATAATATTTCTAAGGAAATCACATACAATACATGTATGTTGAAACATTTCACAACATGAAGACGAAGCAATGATTAAGATAGCTGATAAATATACCCTTGACATGTCCGGCACTGCTTCTGCACAGTGGCATAAGACCAAGGTCACTGCTCTTTCAGCCAATACACATATAAGGTGGTTGTGGCCTTGAAATAAAAAAGGCACTGTATTTTATTAATATCCAACTTTACTGCACAATATTGCCACTCTAAAATGTAAAACAGTCAGTGCCTATGTTAGTATTCAATACTTATGTAGAAACAAAATAAAGATATCTTGCACTATTCCAGTCAAAAAGTGCATCTGGCAACCATAGGCAGAAATAAAATGCATATTCAAGGCAGAAAATAATGCAGTATTGGCAGGGAAAGGAAGTTATTCCTGTTTTAACAGCTATCTTTCTTTTAAGAATATTTATTTTCATTCATGTGAAAAAATGTAGTTGCTAATGGTTGGAAATTAATTCCAGGGTTTCTTTCATTATCCCTATGGTCAAGTCTATCACTAGCCTTCTTTTTCTTTTTCTGTTTATCCTCCTATCATGTAGGACTTATACCCCCAATATCTTTACATTAACCATATACATAAAACAAACTTGCTTGCCATGCAGATTCCCTTGAAGAAGAAATGCCCATATAGTCTCCCTAAGGCACTTGGAACATTTCTTATAGAAGGAAAAAAATAACCAGAATGGTGTAGATCACCATCATTCTAATCAAGTGTTACAAACTTTGCAAATCAACACAAGGAACTTGCTCTGCAATCAACCAATGGAAATAGGAAGGCCTGGTTGGAAAAGGCTGTGGCAAGTCTCAGCTAGCACAACCAATCGTGCAAAAGGTAGAAAGAATAGTTTTACTCTCATTTTTTATTTTAGAACCGAGAAATTAATAGATGGTAGTCTGTACACCACTCACACAGGGGTGGGTAATAAAAAATAAAGTTTAAATTCTTTTTCCTTTCTTGGCAGGCACAACAATCACTGCACATCTGAGCATGGGATGGGTACAGACCAAACAGGGTTGGCAATATTGCATCTGTATGCTAAACAGTTGCGCAAATACAATCTTGATGTTAACCGGTTATTTTATACAATTTGTGTTAGGCAACTAAACATGCTTTTTAATTATTCTTTAAACACAGTTTCATTTTCTTTTTAAGTGACACTTGAGATTTTGGAATACATTAATTGAATATTGGAAGTAAAATTTTATATATTTAGACTGAAAAAAGTTGATTAGGGCATCACAGATAGTAGAAGTCAGTATCCTGTGGTTTAATGCTCCTGATGCCCCAAAAATCATTAGTTTAGCTTTTTTCAGAATGACAAATCATTTTCTGAACATGTGTGCTACTTTAAAGGATTTCTATGGACAATTGCCAACCCTGATTTTTCAAGTTAGATCGGGTGGGTGCAGTCCACGAAGGCACACCAGGCATAAAGACGAAAGAGAAGATTTACCTTGTGTCGACCTTTACTGAGAGACGAAAACACATTCACTTACTTCCCACAAATCTTGCATGGAAATTCCTCGATAATGTCTCCAAGGGTGGGTGGTGTGGCAGTGGCAGGACGCTTGTCAGGAGTGGGGGATCGCCCACAAACGCCACCACCATGAATCCTTATATGGCCATTCAGGGCTGCACGTGAATTAAAACTCTGCAAAAGAGCAAAGATGGTAATTTTCTGAATAAATAAATATTCATTACAGCAGTAAACAAATATTTCATATCAACTCTGGACATTCCAGGTTTGATTCCTGGCAGGAAGGTGGGAAGTTTTCTTTAGTCAAGACTTTTTCACATCCTCCCTTGAAACTGGAAGTAAGAATGATGTATGTGTAAATGTATGTGAATTTAATTGTTTATAATGAAAACCAGAGGTAGTATAATTTAGAATTAGAGTGGTGAAATTCTATTCAAGTGTATACTATAATAGTACCTATTTCAAAATATAAGTATATGGGTGCCTAAACTGCTGTTATACTACTTAAATTAATTGTGTACAGAGAACATATTGGGTGGGTACCTATCAAAATTAGAAACCAATAATAACATTTGCTTTTCTACTGTTACCAAATATTTTTGTATGGCATTAACCATTTATAAGCAGAAGTACCTTATTTTCTGATGGAAAACTAAATTTCAGTTGTTTCTTAAAGTATTACAAAGATGCTTTAAAAACTATAACATTACTAATAAAAAATTAAGAATGTTTAAATTAATGTCTCAATAAAATTTAAATTTGAGGCATTGATTTTAGAAACAGTGCTTATTATTTTCTGGGTATACCTACTGAGTTATACCTGTTGTTTCCAATACTCCCTAAATGGTTTACCATGATCTTTGAGGAATCTTGTCCCACCAAGCAATGATTGGACCCATTTATTGGCAAATGGTGTCCTGCTATTTTTGGTGTTAGAATAAAAATGAGGATGATGTTGGAACAAGGATAAATTTTACAATGGAGTCACAACTATGCTGGACCTTGAGGAACTCCTTAAAGAGATGAAGATCTTGACTGGAGCAGCTTAAAAGTGCTGCACCAAACTGGGAACTGAATCACAGACCCTCAGTATGAAAACCACCAACCTAACTATTAAGCTATAAAGTTGCACTCATTGTGTATAGCCTAATGTTAATATATTTAAAACATAAGTTTCTTCTTTTATTCATATAATATTTGGATAGGCTAATACCAATGATGGGAACTTTAAATTTAAGAGAAGGTTTGAGTTGGAATAGAAACACTTGCATATATTTTCAGTTGTCTGACCAGTTTCAAGAACAATTTTCACACATCTTCAGAGACTGACTGGCTCCTGTTGTTGGCATCTGTTGTGGGTTTATTGATTGTGTTGACATTTAGTGGTGAAGTGATGTACTTAATGTCAACACAAATAATCAACACACAACAGATGCTAACAACGGAGCCAGTCTATCTCTGAATAGTTTTCCAAACTGGTCAGAATTAAAAATGTATGCAAGTGTTTCTATTCCAAACCAAACTTTCTCTTAAATTCTTTTTTTATCTTCAGATCTGCTCAGTACTAACAATATCATGTTGTAATACAAACATCAAAATTTTGTTTCTTCATTCTACGTATAAGAAATTGTCCTCTGAAATCACTGAAACATTTTAAAACTTTTACTTATTGATTTCTTGGAAATATGGAAGTTATGTTAATCAATGAGTCAATGCATTTTCAATTTTATTATTAAAAATTATAGCATTGAATTACAATTTACTTAATAGACATTTAAATTAATTATAAAATGTAGAAATAATATCATTAAGAATTAAACAATCTTATTACTAGTATATCTTAAAACTACTCCTGAGTGACATGCTCAACATTTGGCCTCAGTACTTCAATTTAATTTTGCAATAAATTATAATTTCACATTTCATCACTTCATATAGAAATACAGTGCTTTACTTTCATGTTGTATGAATGCCTGCCTGCTCCGAAAATTCTTACTATAGTTTTATTACCCAAACAATGTTCTGTCAAAACAGTTAGAATACCTGTGAAACTGCCTCAGATTTTCATAGCCATAGTTACAATTATAATGATAATTAGCCCATTAGAGATGTATGAAATGTGTTCTCTATCAACACATTTCTGGCATCTTATTATAACATTCTCATTTACATTTAAGAGTTCAATATCCAACATTGAGTGAATTTCTTGCTTGATGTCTTTTTTTAGTCCTCCAATAGATGGGGTTTGTTTCATATACTTTATGTTTCATATGATCATTAGAGTCAGTTAAATTTCTGCAATTGGATTTGGCAAAATGTCAATGATGGACTAATAGACCCATGCTTAATGAGCTTCTCCAACAAAGTATGTTTCCATTTATATGATTATTTTCCACTATAAAATAAAAGATACTAAAGCACAGAGAAACCCAATTTGACATGCAAGATGTGCTGTGCAGCAAGTGCATACAGAATAATGGAACCAATATTTTTTGAACAAACAATAGATGCAAATAGGTACAGAAAAATGTTCTTCACAATTTGTTCAATAGCTGACAACTCTGAATGTCAGTCTTGGTTTTTTCCAAAGACTCTGCTATTGCATATACAGCTGATGAGTCACTAACTTTAATTGAGGCAATTTTTGAAGATAAGGTAAGAATCGTGACCCTCAAGATCCCCTGATTTAACCATAAGTAATTTTTATTTATGGGAGAACTTGAAAAATAAAGTGCATGCAACAAACTCTCATATATGGAAGGACTAGAGGAAAATATCAGGTGAGAAACTCACTTTCAGATAATGAACTCTCAAGTGAGAGTGAAATTTGTGATTAGAGAGGGACAATTCCAAAATCCCTTATGATAAGGTATGTGCTTATCATCATTATAATTATAACTATGAGAATGTGAGATGTTTGTGGAGATATAACTGTTTCAGTGAAAGTTCAAGCTGCAGTGGGTGGTGTGCGAGAAGCTGTGTGATGGCCACAATGTGAAAAAAAGGAATTGTATAACTATTCATGCTACTGATGTGAACTCAGTGATTCTATAATCTTTGGGCCATGTTAGTTGTAATTTGATAATGCTTCTTTATTTCTCACAGATACCAGGATAGTTCTTGCAAATAAGCTGCATATGAAAATTCAAAAAGTTGGTATACGGTAAGAGTTTAAATCACAGGTCATTGAGATTTCAAGGAATTAATTTTAAAAGAAATTTATATACATTCGAAGGTGAATGTTAGATCCAAGATATTTTTGTGTTGAAATTAATTTACATGGTCTCATAATTCTTCCAATTATAAGGCTTTGACTTTCATTTTTTATGTAAATCTTCACATTAATCAAAATTATTTCATAATCAATATCATATTCAGAGAATATTGTTATTGTTGTTGGATGATGGCTTCATTTCTACTATTTGATAACTTGTTGCACAATAAGAAAGTTGGATAGGTAGAGTCAGACTGAAAAATTTAATGCCATAGCTGGGATTTGAATCATGGATTTCTTGATCTCTAGGTGGTTGCTCTACCACTGAGCTACCATGCAACATGCTGGTATGGTATTAAATTTCTTAACTGGCTCGCATGTTTCCTAATAAACCACAAGGTGATCTTAAATTCTTTTAGGATATCATACCCCAATGGTGACTTACAATGTTGTAAAAAAAATAGGTCCTGGGCTTCATAGTTTAGCCAACTATTAGGTCAATTAGTGTTAATTTAATTGTTTAAGTTGTTTGGAAAAGCTTCTTCTCGTATAGGTAAGCATTCCTTTACTGATCTCATGCATGTGTTTGTTCAGAGATTATTGAATTTTATTATTGAAAAAGGATGCTATAGGCAAAATTACTATGAATTGAATACTAATTTGTGGAAAAGTAATTATGTTTTGAATTATATATTTGTAATGGCTTTGAGCTTCTACTTAATTTGCAAATATATTAAGGTTATTTTTTAAAGATAACTTCAAATTTAAATACAAATATAATACATACACATCATGAGAAATATAAACATTAAATCATTTTAAGCAATTACAGAATGTTTAGCTATTACAAATAAAATTATTTAAGTGATTATTTATATTTATTAAAAATTGCTAGGATTTTCAAATATAAATATCTGTTACATGTATTATAAGTTATAGTTAAGAACAAGACATTTTCTTTTGGTTAATAAACTTAATATTCATTTACTTAGATGAATCCTGTTAAATCATTATGAGCAGTTATATTATCATTGCAAATACAATTGACCTTTTAGTCACAAACTATTTTTCAATGTTATTGGGATATAAGTTAGGGTCTAACTGGTAATGAAATATCATAAATTTGAAATCAATATTGGTACAGAAACAAATGTATTGGCATGTATCACTTCCATGTATCCTTGATATATATACATAACTGTGAAGAACTAAATACAGTACATAAATATCAGAAATGTCTCATTTTAATCCTAATTTTTGTATGAAAATGCCAACTTTAAATTATTAATGCTTGAATTTACATACCAAATTTTAATTTTATCAAAAATAATAATAATTTACACAATGATAAACTTACAGCTGAGCAATCTGGGTATTCACAGACAAATAATCGACTCTCGGAACTTGTGGATACTAAGTCAACATCACTGGCCTGTAATGAAAGACAATATACATTAGACTTAGATAAATCAGATACCTCAAAATAATATAAATTTCGCCTCAAATCATCTTAATTATCATATCATAAATAATGATAATTACTTAAAAGCCAGTAACATTCATTTGATTTCACTGTCTAGCACTAAATTTATAAATTATTATTTACTAATATTTAAATATTTTCTTCTTTTGATAACAAATTAATGATTGCAGATAAATCATACTAGGTGTACTGAAGGACTTAGAGTACTTTAGAGTATTTTAAATGTCTTTTAAATGTACCAATAGAACCAGCTGAGATTTAACCTAAGCATTTATATTAAAGGCATAACAGGAATTAGAAAAATGAATTTGACTTCACTTCTTCTTAGACATCCATTTTTAATTAGCACATGATGCTGATGATAATAATAATCACACAACAAATTAACGACAAATATAATAATAGTAATAATAATAATAATAATAATAATATTAATAATAATATAATTATTGTCATTGAGTTCAAAAGCAATAGACAATGTCACAATGAGGAAATGATTACAAAACAGTGTGTGTATACAATTGAAGATACAAATTATACAAAGTAATACACATTAAAAGTTCATAACTAAACTGGATACCTTTAGGTCCTAATATATTTAATAACTAAGAAAAACAATAGTACAGTAAAGGTATGTATCATATTTCAAAATATTCTTGTAGAGAACATAAAAGGGTAGCGACAAGCCAGTCATACATGTTATATGTAATAGTTTCACAAGATCCTACTACTCTAAAGGTTTGCAGTTAGTGACAATCAATTCTTTTTCTGCTATGTACCTCACACAAGCAACAACTCTGACCTTGCTCCCTCTTTGCTGTTTTTTGTATGAACATTGTTTACATTATCTACAAGGTTTACATTTGTCAAAATGAGTGTTAGAAAATTGATATGACTCCTCTTGACTTTCCGCAAATACAGGAATGGACGATCAGAAATTATATCTTACAATAAGTTGCTCAATGTAGAACCTTTGTCTCACCCTGCATTTACAGAAAGAGAGCAAAATAATGTTTAATAGAGCTAGCAGACATATCAGCCATTTTAGTGAGAATGAGAATGACAACATCAAAATAGTATTATGATGTGAGCATTCACAATTAATGGGAAAGAAGATTTGGCAAAATGCTGAAACTTTAACTTTCTTATTTTTCTCCTTCTAAAGATGGCTTCAATAAGAGGCTGAAACATTGGTAAAAATGGATGTAGCATCAACTAGAAACCAGCAAAACTGTGCATGATATTGGCTGCAGCAGCTTTCGAGAACATTTCTTACTCATATTTGCAAAATAAATGTAAATGGCATGCTATTTATGGATGCTCTTTAACTACTGTGGTTCTCAGTGCCCCACACTAAATTGGGCATGAAAGATGGAGGGATGGCATATTAGATCTATATTGTGCAAATCAGACTCTTCACTTTAGAAATTATTCAAGGCACACTCTAGATGCAAGGGGAAAATAAAACCAGAAGAAATTCAAGCAAATGCGCATCCCAATTTCCTCAGGTTCATTGTTCATTGGTTCTTTAAGTGAAAGTATCAGTATAACAACAGCAAAAACTAGTAGAAATTAACAGAAAACAATTATTAAAGAACAGCAAATAAAAGAATGTTAATGTATGCTATTAATGAAGGAGTGATACTTGGTGCGACTGGAGGGATCAGAAATAGTAATGGATCTGCATTTAGAAAACAAATTTTGAGCTAGCTAGCACCTGCATTATATTAGCTGAATTGAAAGCAGATGAAAAAGTATCATTGGTCAGTACAAACAAATGACATCTCAATCCCATCCAAATTGACTTGACCCGTTGCTATTGTTATAGACATCAGTGTGCATTCATATTCTGCATCTGATTTATTGTACACCAAAATATTGCTTCTGGTCTTGTTTATATTCTGATTTCTGTTCTTGGGTTATTGTAAATCAGAATATATGGTACTTTCCAAAGCACAAGGGGGAAGAAGGAACCAAAATGAACCACAGATAACAAACTTGGAAAAATACAGCACTCTGAGATGTGTCCCATCATTAGCTCTGAAAGATTTAAAGGATTAAAATATTTGTGTATTCCCTAAAATAAAAAATGCTTTTAAAAAGTTGAATCACACTAGGAAAATCTCAATGCCACGACTAGGACTTGGAAAAAAAAAATTGTTAACAATGCTGTCAATTGCCAGGGTCATATTAGCACCACCAGTGTATTGGAATTTCAACCCACAGGAGTCTTTTAGATGCTAATAAATCTAATTAATGCGGTTGTCCCTTTTAAACATGTTTAAAAACTTGGTTTGACCTGACTAGAACACACGATCTTGCATTCAGAATACCAGCCTCTAACCAACTGAGCCACCCAGACCAACTACTGGGACTGGAAGCATGAACAGTTTAGTATGAATGAATAATTTTTATGTATAAATTTAACTCAAGTGAGCCAGAAACCTGGATTTAAGTATAGCAATAGTAGGCTGCCATTAAGTTATGATATTTCTGAATAACTGAGGAGCCTACTGGTGTAAAATATGAATAGGATATGAAAAGCTTAGCGCACATTTGTAGAAATACCCAGGGATAGCTCCTTCATAGATCACTGGTCTGGTAAGTCAAATGTTCATGTTTTAAATCTCAGCCAAGGCAATGTCAAGTTTGATTCAAATTTCCATCTTTTATAAACCTGCACATGGCTGAAAAGAGACACATCTGGTTTAGGGAATTTGTATTTTCTACAGAAAATTTAAAATAAAACATACTACTACTTACAGGAATGCGAGAGTCATCTAGTTTTATGTCTTCATACTCCATTTCAGTACGAATGCTGTAGTCAGCATTTTGCCGCCGCCGCATTAGCCGCAAACGCTTGTACTCTTCTGGACACACTTTCTTCCATAAATAATAAAACTGGATACATTGTTTAACTGTCTTTGAGCCAATCTAGAACAACATTTGGTTTTAATATTAAGAAATTATAACTAGTTAAATCAGTGGTTCAATTCAGCATTAACTGCAATTTATTAAGCTTAGTTGATCACAAAAAGAAATTCAGTTGATAAAGAGCTCACAACAGTATAAACCAAAATTAATGATAGTATGAAGGTAGCTTTCAAAAGGCATAAATTTGGAGTATAACAGTTGCTTATCTCTTTAACTCGAAGAAATAACAAACAGTCTAACATCAAAATAAGCTTACAATTAGCACAAAAGCAAGTAATTAATATGGTGTGATTGCATTTGTTCTATTTTGATTATACATTTATTTTCATTTAAGCATATATCTTTTAGAGTTTGATTTACGTGCATTGTAAATGTAAATCACTGTGGCACCAGACCTTTTGAAAAATGTCTTCTTTAGTGATACCTTTAAAAAAATGGAGTTTTAGCTGTCTGAAATAGAAGCTTTTGCCGCTTAAAATGTTATTGTTTTGTGATATTCTAACTGTTGTATCAATGTTTTATCTGAATTAACAGATTTCATTGTACCAATATTCATGATATTGGAATTGCAAGCTCAATTATTTTATGATATCCTCAAGAGATACAAAAACTTTTGATGAAAACAAGAAGGGAAAGGCGAGCACTGCAATTCAATGCATATTTTACTCAGTAACCCATACCTCCTCAGCCACGCTGCGGAAGTCCTTATCGTATTTGAGGAGACCCTGGTGGAATGTGTCCATCTCCTCTGCACTCCATCTGTCACTCTCAGTATACTCATATGCTAGCAGAGGGTGCCCAGGTGGTAGGGTTGGTGTGGGTTGCATTAGTTTTAACATTGCCTCCTGCAACAACAACCATCAGTTTGAAACTTCAATACAATAGATATTTGAACCATTGAGCTTTGTTTAGATAAGCAACCATAATAATGCCTCCAATGCATACTAAACACCTTTCATTTGGCTCATTATTTTCTGGGAGACCTTCAGGGTGATTTTCAGATATCATAATCTTTAGATAATTTCCAATGCTACATGTGCTTTTTATTGGTTTTTGTTAACCACATTATTAGGACTCATTCACTTCAATAATTTTTCTTTCACTTTTGTATATAGGTGGGGATAAAAAATGAACAAATGTGAAAAATTCACTGCAATTGCTTCAACCATGTATCTTCATTGTTCTTACCAGAAAAGTATCAATCAACAGAATGTCAGTAAAATACATCCCAATTCTGCTATGTCTCAAATCAGTTTAGCAGGTGTTTGTGTGTTTTCTTGATTCAGAAACATTACTTGTGTTTTCTCACAGTGCAAATTTACTATTTTGCTAAGTGAACATGGGGCACAAGAGAATAAATCAAGAAAACAATGACATTGTTCAAGTTGTGAAGTGCACCATGATAATTGATCTGACCATCAGGATGGAAACTTCCTTAGATTAAGTAGGTGAGGCTGATCTAGAATAGAAGAGAATATATGAGTGATGCATTCCAAGTGATAATGGACTACTAATAAGAGTAGGAGCAATTGTTCTAAGAGACATTTATTCTTTTTTCCTTGACCATAAATTACCTAAGGTCAACCACTATGTTGATTTTGAAATACTCCATTTGTGTTGCACTCAACCACTTATTTACATAGTCAATCAGTTATCATATTGTTTAAATAATTATGTTAAAACAAATTCATTTAATAAGCAAATCAATCTATATGTCTGTTATGAAAGGTTCCTCTCATATTGAGCACAATTATTTATAAAGTTAATCATATAACCATACTATATTAATAATTGTATATTAAAACTAATTTAATTTGATTTTGAATTTATATTATAAACATAAGTAAAATATTGCAAAATATTTATTATTATATTAACATTATTATATTTTTATTACTTTCTCTATACGCATTATGTACATAGTGAATAGAGAAAGTATTACACTCCACCAAAAGTTCAATACCGAGATTTCACCGGAAATATATGTTTTAGGGTCCCCTTTATCTAAAAAAAACATTTTCATAAAAAGGTCCGTGTGTGTGTGTGTGTCCTTGTGTCTGTGAACACGATAACTCAAAAACGAAAAGTCAGTAAAATACCAAACTTGGTATTTAAGTTTAGTATCTTCCAGGGATGTGACACGAAGATTTTGAGAAAAATCCCCCCACCCCAAACTACCCTTTACATGGAACTTTTTTTCGAAAATTTTAATTTTCTAAAAAATGGCTCTAACGATTTTGATTAAAATATCATATATTAAAGATATTTACCTGACAAATAAAATGTATATTTTGAATTTTCTGGGAATAGCCTCTGAAGACTACTTTATTCTGGATGAATTTTGCATAACTACTAAACCGTAAGAGATGGACAAAAACTTAACACACAAAAAATGTAGAGCACGTTAAAACACACAATTTATGTTATATACATTTTATTCGTGGAGTTGATCGCTTTTGAGATATTCCTTTTAATTGGTTTCAGCTTTGAAAAACTTATACTTTTCTCATACAGGAATTTGTCAACTCCTGTCCACACAAAACAAAGGAACATCAATCACATAGCAACCAGCTTTTGGCTTTCACTTTAACCTATGGTACTTCCTTATTTCGCTTGTATTTACAATAAAGCAAGGAATAAGACTATTTCTGCTAATTTTCCTCGATTAACATGAAATAAATAAAAGATAAGCTTATTAACAATAATTTGTTATAGAGAGATAGAGAAAGTCATGTGAATGGAACACATCAGATTTTTTATATTTACCTTCAAAGGTAGTAATAGTGATTGAAAGCAAACCACTAAATTCAACAAACCTAGTCTCTTGTAATAAGTGATAGAATACAAAATCTTTGCAAAAGCATTTTGCAAGCATATATGTTTGCCCAAAATTCTTCATTTTTGCTTGTATTTGTTGCTAAAAATCAGAAATATACATTTTCTGTATAAGCAAGGAATTTACAGATAAAATACCCTTCCTGACAAGACATGTATACTTAAGAAAGACAATTAAAACTGGTTTAGATTTAAGGTATTTTTTAACTGTCTCATTTAACTACATTGTATCAAGTACATTCCGTCAATCATAATTTGTATAAAAAGATAAGATACTAAACGGTAAAGGAATCAGCTACTAATAGAATCTAACTCACATGAATATTTCCGTGACACATGTGAAGTAGATGGAGGGCATACTCCTTGTTGCGGCCACCCCCAGGAACAGCAGCGCAACAGGCAAACTCCAGATACATCTCGACTGCAACATAGCAGAAAGCAAAGTCATAGAATTGAGTTTTCAGAAATACCTAATATTCTAACCCCCCCCCACACACACACACAAAACATTGCAATCTGTAGATCCTATTATGAGATTAGACTCTATGCCCAAAGTCTAGGATGTAGATCATGTCAAGAATTACATTTATTCATATTTTTTAATACATTTATATACAAATAATAACTCTGACATAATTTTCAGAAGTGTCAGTTTTGCATAATTTGCAATTAAATGTCTCTTTCCAAAAACCCACTTGCACACATGCATTCTTAGAATATTCACGTTTATTACATTTACAATGTTACATTATTATCAGTATTTTTCTATTGAATGAAATCCTCCTCTGTATAGAAGGTGTGAGTAATAAGGTATCTTTTTAATTCTGATCGAAACTTATTTTTGTTCATTTACAATTCTTTTATAGAAGAGGGAAGTGAATTAAATAAAACTAGTCATTTGTAGTAAACCCCTTTTTGGAATAACTACAAATTATTTGTTGGTCTATGTAAGTTTTGCCTATGTCTGGTCTCTTTGTTAGAATATGGGAATTTTTATAAACTTTTCTGGGTTATTTATTACAAATGACAATATGGCTAAAATATATTCATAGGCTAATGGTAAAATTCCAAACATTTTGAAAAGTGGTTTGCAATGAGTTGATCGTCTTTCCCCTGTCATAATTCTTATTACCTTTTTTTTTTTTTGCATAATGAACACTTTTTTACATTTACTGAATATCCCCAAAATATTATTCCATAGGTCATCAATGAATGAAAATATGCATAATAAGCTATTTTTAATATGCTCTTACTTATAAGCTGAATTAAAGATCGGATTGCAAAATGTATCTATTAGTTGCTTAAGTCTCACACAAGATAACCATTATAATGAAAATAGTAAACAATAATTTAATGTGTGAACTACTGGAATTAGGCATCAATGATAAAATTTAGCACATCTGTGTTTAAATGCAGTTATGCAACCAGGCTGATAGACTGCACAATTTGGATTTGATACCTCAAATGCCAAACACTCAAAAAATGCAAGGATAACCAACTTTACTTGAGTTTTATAGTGCTGTACAAGCTGCACTTAGATGTCAGTTGTGATTTAGCAATACATTTTTTTAGTAGTTGCATAAATCAAATTTAATTACACAAAAACAGCTCTTCCTCTTTGTTTTATCTTAAAATGCTTAGAAGCAGTTTTAAGCTGTTCTATAAAATGAATGGAAATGGTTATGTTTTGTTAAGAACTCATATGTTAGATTTATTACATCAAAATGTTATCTTATGTTAGAAGCAGAGCCTGGATTCTTATGTAATTACATATTTTATTCCTTTATATGTGTTTACACCAAAATGTCTACGAATTGAAGTATGCACAATGTGTATTGAAGTTTCATTTTACAAATTTTTACATGTTTCAGCATATATTATATATTTTGCACTATCTTTAACAATAAATATTCAGCCATTTCTTTTTTTTTATTATATTTATATTTTATTTATTTCTATGCCACCCTGTGTATTTCTTTCTTTAAAAATGAAAGTAAATAGTTGGAGTCAATGTGTTTCAAAAGTTCCAGAATGTTAGTAATAGAAAGCTTGGGTACTCAACTTTCCTCACTATATGCAAGATCCTGAATAGTGAAGACCTTGTAACTTCCTGAGGGCATACCACCAGCAGAATAGTCTTGCTCAACTACAATCCTGTGACATTTTTTTGTACAAGAAAATTTTATCTGACAAAAGAAATATAATTCAAAATCTTCTCGGGCTTCTAGCCAGGTAAAAACTTGGCTTGACACCAACGTTTCAAAGAAGTGCATCTTCCTCGTCTTCAGGGTGAACTGATGGTTTGAGCTTGCGGAGACTGGTATTTATAAGAGCTGGGATGAAGCTAACATCTGATTGGTTCACGAGATATTATGGCCTGGTATTTAAGATGACTGAGACATGGGCACGGACTTCGTAGAAAACTATTTATAGCAGTTATTCGGCTAATGTTTTGTGTTTGAGCACGCACCTGCTAGAAAATAAGTCTTGGAAGACTGCAGGTACAGGATTAGGTGTTAAGGCTCTTTAACATCGGTGTCCATGCTGAACTTAATTGTAGGCCAGAATCGCGATTTAGATTATTTGTTTCAGATGAGATGGCTAAAGCTCCTTTTACTCTCCTTTCCCAGTAGTTCGAACACTTTGCCACTATCTTGGTGTTAGTAAAGTTAGCTCTGTGGCTCTGTTCTATACAGTGTTCAGCCAGTCCAGATTTTTTTCGGGTTGCATAAGCCTTATTGATCTTTGGTGTTCAGAAACGCGTGTGGCAATAGTGCGTCCTGTTTGGCCAATGTACGCTGCGCTGCATTCGCAAGGAATGTGGTAGACACCAGGTACTCTGAGAGCTAAATTATCTTTAACTGGCCTGACCAAATTTTTGATTTTAGGTGGTGGCTTATGGATGGTTTTGACATTATATTTGTAGAGTAGTCTACTAATCTTTCCCGAAAAATTGCCGGTAAACGGTATATAGGCTATGGCGGCTGGCTTGTCTTTTTGTTGAGTGTTCTTGCTGGGGTTTCTTTTTCGTCCGGCTCTTTTCAGCGCTGATGTGATGTCCTTGGCTGAATATCCATTTTGTTAGAGTGATGTCTCAGTCATCTTAAATACCAGGCCATCATATCTCGCGAACCAATCAGATGTTAGCTTCATCCCAGCTCTTATAAATACCAGTCCGCAAGCTCAAACCATCAGTTCACCCTGAAGACGAGGAAGATGCACTTCTTTGAAACGTTGGTGTCAAGCCAAGTTTTTACCTGGCTAGAAGATTTTGAATTAACACGTCGCCAGGAAAGCTTCAGTTCTTATTTTAAAAGAAATATATTTAGACCAGAAAATGTGGAGAAGTATTTTATTGTGCATTATACTAGGAAATAAACAATACATGTAGTCATTTTTAACTCCTTCAATAATGTTTACAAGGACCCTTTTATTTTGCTTTCTTTTCTTTTATGTTTTGTTTTGCTCCATTTGAAATGTTCACAAAAAGCTGTGAAAACTGTGGAAGTGAAATATGTGAATGACAATTTAAAAAAAAAAGTGTGTATGGAGCAATAAAAGCATTAATGTGGTAGTATAAGGTATATTCAATATTACATATTTATTTTGATACCACTATCTAATTTTATCCACATATTTGATATTACATAACAATTTTGGCTCTAATTTGGAATACGTTTAATGTATTTATTGTTTTAATTTACTTGTTTACTTCATTACATTGAATGAATAAAACTTCAAATTTTCATATTTTTCATGGGATGTTCTTTCTCAAAGAAATAAATATTGAATTTGGAGATTACTGATACAGCCTCACAGCTACAGAACGGTGCAATAAAGCATATAAAAGTGACAATATCTAATTATCTAAATTTTTCTTTTTGCATCCAAAATTTATGGTGAGTCCATGCATGGTTCAGCATAAGATGGCATTGTCAAAGCCACACATGCATGTTGCCACTCAGATTTGTGAAAATATGACAGGGAAAAGCCATTTAATATTCAAACATAGACTGTTTGACTTCCAGCTGCTCATCAGACTGAACATCATGCAAGACATATTTAAAATGTTGCATTATTTTAGCCTTTTTCTGCTCCAAGTTTTCATTTGTTCGTGGTATTTGCTGAAACCTCTTAATTACTGGCTCTTGTTTAATGTTCATATTCTAATTGATATATCTACCTTACTTCATAGATTTTACTGCTACTCTATTACTTTAATATCCACATATCCTCATCAAACACGTTTTCATTTGAAGTAAAATTTCTTCCAGCTTGTATGTCGTAGTCAAAAAGAAAGATTTACTGCTGACGTTTCCTTCAAAACTGTGTTGAGCATTCTCAGAGGATGCCCAGCCTTAAGCCTCAGTAGCTACATTCACAGTCACTAATGGAGAGCAACAATTTTACTTTAGCCTGCCTGGGTAGTGTGGTGGTAGTGTGTCTGCCTCACAATCAAAAGGTTGTGAGTTTGAATCTCGCTAAGGGTGAGTTACCTGGATAAGGTTTTTTGGGGTTTTCCCTTATCCTGAGAAGACTTTAACCTCCATGGAACCCGAGATTATTTGAGCATCATTTCACCAATTTCATTCATCGTCCAATATGACCAACAGGTTAAAAAAAAAAAAAAAAAATTATAATTATCCCTTATAAATCTCATTAGTGCAAGTAAAGAAACATCAAGCTATTTCATATTCTTTCCATTTATATAAATATAGTTTAATATACCTTGCTTACATTCCAGGTGCATTGGTATTAAGGCCTAAATGTAAGTGATACCAATAAGCTCAGGTCTCTTTAGAATCTTCATATATTTTTTAAAATATAACTAAAATTTCAGTGAACACCTCCACAGTAGAATTTATTTTCCTGTTTAAAACACCTAAGGATGATTGTGAAGGCAGGCATTCCTGATCACCGTCATTGTTATCAATACAAAAAGCTCTATTGCACAAAATTCAAAGTCAGACATTTTTATGATCATGTCAGAGAAAAATTTGTCCAAAAAAACGGAGCGGAGAACTCCATTGATGTACAGTTGAAGAAAGTAAGCTTTATTTTCATTCTAATATATATTACCTGTAATAATATTTTTATGCTTTTTCCTGTGCAGATTTATTAAATGGTGCCATGACAGTTCATTACTACTGGTCCCTCTTGAAGAATATCACAAGTCACTGAGCCTTAATGACAGGAAAATTATTTCCTTTAGATGAGAACTTTTAACTGTTTAGAACTTTTGGATTCTAGTATATGCATAATAAAGATTATCTAAATAGCTGGGTTTATAGGTTAAAAACACAAAATAAATGGTTGATAATGAATAAGTGAGATAAATTCAGAGGTACCTTGTTTAAAAATATCCTATCCTTTTTAAAGAAAGGAGAAAGTATTTGCTCAGTAATCACTGAGAGATATTTTTGCTCAATTCTGCTTGACTATTCCAATTTGGTGCAAGTAGAAAATGCCTATATTGTAGTCAAATCAGAAGTGAATTTAGATTATAGAAATTAAATATAAAAAGTAGCATACTCTCAGCATCTGTGCAGAATTTGCTGATGCCTGGATCCCACAGCAGATGTTCATAGGATGGTTCCCGATTTGCCTTTTCTCGATCTGGGTTCCAAGCCGGAATATTACACTGGAACTCAGGTCCGACGTTGATGTGTGGCGTGGCATCTGACTCAGGGGCCATCTCTCCATTAGCAGATGAACCTGTGGTTTGGCTCTCCTCTGAAGCAGGAAGTTCACCACCTGCATCATAACAACATCCTCTTATTCACTGTCTTAAAATTATACAACTGCTAGATTGGTTTGTTTCTTGCAAAATTTCCATTCTTGTTTTACTCTTATCTGTATTTGGTGTTAGACTTATTTAAGTCATGTTTTGTAGCATAGATCTGTTATGGCTGAGATGTAAGAGCAGAAACTACCTAACAAAAAATATATATGCAGACTTACAAATGGTATTTGTAGACTGATATAGAGTTGCATTGGATCATCTGGAATACATATAATGGTGTTTTCTCAACATGTCAAAATGACTAGGGCATGAATGTTTAAGGTACAGAAGATCAATTTAAAATAGGTAGTTGTTCAAATCTGAAAATGGTGCTGAAGTTTAACATGCAAGGAAGCATGCATTTGCAAACCAACCTCCAACATGCTTGACAGCTATATTGCAGATAGCTTTGTGATAAATTTGAGATAGATGGTACTATGCATGATATCCATAAAAGAAGATCTAAGTCCTTGAACAACTGCAAGTCCTGTTTCTTCAGCTATGTTTTAGAAAAGTTGGCAACATTGCCTCAGAAGTCTATTTCACAATGCACTCATGATACAAGGATTATCATTTCAATGTGCAGCACATTCTGAAAGTTTATAGGTGGAAAGTGTATTTACCAAGGTTATTACACACATTAAACGGGACAATCCTGATTACTGAATTTTATGAATGGTTTCAGCATACAGTAAATGATGATGAACAGTATGTGATCTGATGAGGTCCAGTTCAAACTTAATGAAACAGCGAATAATCACAGTTGTGCTTACTGGACATGATAAAATGTATATGCATTTATGTCAACAAGGCTGTGAATCTGACAGAGGCAAATGCCAAGTTTGGACTAGCATCTAGGTGTTTAATAGGGACCCTTCTGTTTTGAAGGTATAGTTACTGGCACTGGTATACTGACATGTTAAAAACACAAATTTTTCCAGGTATATGTGCACTTTATGAAACCAAAAAGATGGTACATTACTATAATACCACCAAGGCATGTGAGCTTTCCTGGATGAGAATCTGCAGGGGCACAGAGAGGACAAAGAGATGTATTGGAATTCCTAACACATTCACCAGATTTTAACTTTGTGGACTTTTACCTTTAGGGGATCTTGAAGAATGCTATGTTTCACAGGAAACCATTTTACTGGATGTCATTTGTCAAGAAATTACAACAGTATTTGTGGAAACCCTAGTGGAACATTAATCAATGTTGTTCAATGCAGCCTTGCATTCAGACTAGTAAACCTACCATTAAGCTAGATGGAATACAAATTAGAACTTAATAGGATCATAGAAATTGCACAAAAGAATAGCTACACAGAACATTTGGTAAAGAAGAAGATTAATAAGTTCATGAAACAGAAGAAAGTAAAAGAAATTAGCACTCTAAAGAGAATAAAAGCAGAAACTAGCTACAAAAAATTCACTTACCATCCTTTGGCACACCAAAAATTTCAAAAGATTTTCAAAAAATGGAACATCAACTTAGCCCTGGCAGATAAGCACAGTTTATAAAACCTCCTCCATACAAACACAAAAGATAAAATCCCCCCATTGAAACAATCGGGGATATATGAAATCAGCTGCAAGGAATGTGAAAAGGTATACATAGGAAAAACAAAATGAAACATTGGACAATGTTTTAAAGAACACATGAGATATTTAAAATATAAAGACAGATAATTCAGCTGTAGCATATTATTTTTGGAGTCAAAACCATAATTTTCACAGTGAGCCCAAGTTATTAAAATTAGTATAGAATCCAATTGGATTAACAGTTTGGGAAAATCTATTAATTTTAAAAAACAAAAACAAGGTCATAAATTTTGACATACCACAAACAAATGGACTCATCTCAAAATCCATCTATCCGGAAGAGAGACCTCCATGAGTTCATCAGTGAATCTCCATTGAAAATGGTGGCAAAAGCCACCGAAACATTTATTTTATTTCAAGAGTGAAGTTTGAGTGTAATCCATGTTTTTACTCCTATTTGGTTGTTCAATGTATTACAGTTTGTCATTGTGATATGTATCTGTTCACTAATGGCAACTATTTTGAGAACCTAAAGAAACTGAAAAGCGCAGTAGTTTGTATTGAAGCTGTGAAACAAAGGTAAGTCCAAAAGTTTTAAGAATGGACATAATAAAATATTCAAAATTTAGATCTGATCATGCATCTTTTCAAAATATATTCCATTGCTTTTTATATACCATCCTAACCTTTCAAACCATTTTTCAAATGCTGAACACCATTCTTCTTTGGAGACAGTGCAAATACTATTGCAGCTATTGTTGACCTCAAGTTTTTTCTTTCATTTTGGGGAATAGAAAAGAGTTGCATGGGGTCAGATCGGGCTGTAGGGAGGAAGGAACAAATATCTGACTCCTGCAGAAACTAGGTTGTTTCTTGTGCAGTGTGGCTGCAACAAAATTGCATGCAGACCAGTGTCAGGATGCTTTTCTTAGTTCATTGAACGCTTGTGACAGATATTTTAAGCTGTGCCATCTGGCAGTAACAGTAATTAGTGTTCATTGGCAAAGAAATTCACAAATTATTAATACAATTTAATCACATTCCATTCAGCCAAATCTTTCATCCATTGTAGTAAAGAAATGTGCAACTTACTTTTGCTGGTGGTAAGCGTAGTTGAGCTAGGCCATGAAGCTGTGGTTGTGCTGGAGGTTGAGTTGCTGCTGGCAATTGCCTGCCAGTAAAGACCCTGCCCATTTCTCGCTGGACTGAGCATAGGGGGAGGAGTGTATGGTGGAGGAGGTGATGAAGATGTGCAAAGACGAGGTGCACGTAGGCGTGACTGGAACGTAGGATGATGAGGAGGATTATAAGATGACTCAGGCCGTTGTTTCTTGCGGGCCATCCGAATAGGACTCGCTGGTATGCTGCAACATTTAACATTTTTATTGTTAGATAATATATCTTATCCTAATGTTAATTTAAATTTTATGTTAAGAAATAAGATAGAGGTAATCCTTTTGCAGTTGAAACACAAAAACAACACTGGAAATGAAGCACTATCCATACATTTCAATAGAAGTTCAAAGTTGTTAATTACTGTATAATTATGTCAGTCATTCTGAATAAATTTGATAGTTTAACTCAATTGTTTAAAAACATCTTGTCAGCAAGCTACAAAAATTAATGATGAAGTCTGCTAACATCTTAGAACAAATAACTTTAATTGAAATTGAAACTTCATGGGGGACTATGATATCAAAAGAAGTTTATAAATTGTATAATGAAAAGTGCAACAACTACAGTCTGTCATAACAAGAAGTACTTCGGGTTGAATGTTTCGAGCTCCTCCCTCTGGAGACTGGATTGGGTTGGTCTCAACACAGGAATGATTCCCGAAACTTGGGGAGATTGGGTATACCTGGGCAGTGATGCCTGGGTGCGGTAGTGAGAAGCATCTCTATACTCTGGCATTAGTCTGGATAATTAGTAGACTGCAAGCTAAATGGCTGAAGGCTTGACTAAGGTTTATGGCAGTCTTCCCTTAGGGGTTGACATGCCTAAGTAGTATCTCCACTTCCATGCTCGTATGTGCAAGTCATGGGGAGGGGGGCTTTTTAGGAAACCAGATATTGTCATAATGGAAGAGCTACGGAGATTAACTTCCCTGGTACTGAGTCGAGCTTTGGCTCTGGATAGGACTCTACCACACTATGAAGACTAAAATGTTTTAGAAATGGTCTACTGCAAGGTTCCAAGGCACAGATAATCCTTGAAAGTAATCTCTCCAAACGTATAGAAAGAAAATCTGGAGTAAGTCAAGGATGCATTCTCTCCCCAACAATATTTTTGATGCTGTTTAATGAAGGTTATAGAAAAAAGAAGAGGAATTCAATGAGAGATCAATAACTGTCTTGACTTTGAATATGATATATGTTTGCTAGCACAAAGATTTAGGGATATGGAAGCAATAGTTAAGAAATTACAGGAAGAAGCAAGGGATGTTGTATTAAAGAGGATACACTGTAATCATAAATGTAGATTGACAGTGAATAATATAGAAATAAGAAGTGTGCTTACGAAAAAAGTGGAACAGAAGATATGGAAAGAAGGATTTGGCTAGCAAACGGAGCATTTATGTAGTTAAACCCCATATGCCTCATTGAAGACAAAGCTGAGCTATTTAACAGCTGTCCTGCTCTACATTTATGAAACTTGAAAAATCTTGGATGTAATAAATAAAAAGATGCAGACTTTCATTAATGGCATACTTTAAATATAAGATGGCTGGAAATAATATCAAACTAACCTCAAATATCTGTATCTGAGAAGGAAAAGGTGTATGTCCATTTTCATAACTTTTCAGGAGAAGCAAAAACTTTGCTCATTCCATATGACAAGTATTACTTAAGAAGTGCGATTTTTAGTTATATTCTTTGGGCACTCAGTAGGGTTGCTTTGTTGATAAGTTCAACATGTTATTTAATAAACTTTGTGTTTTTCCAAATAATATGGAGCTATGGCTCTTTTCCACAAAACATGTCAACGTGTTAAAATTTTGGTAAGTCCTCTTCTGGGCAGTAATGTAAATTATCTGAAGCTTCTAAATGTTCTAAATGTATGCATTTATTCCAACCAGCTAACAGTACATACAATATATTTACAATAACACTGGCTGCATAAAATACTTTTTTACAGGAAAGAGTTATATTATGTAAAATGGTTTACATGACTCATGATTACAATAAAAAATAGTTATATAATTATAAATATCTATAATACCAATTAATAAATTACTCATCTGGGAGTCAATCCCTTTGGTTTTTGTCATGTGGAATAGCTCTTAAAATGCAGTATGACGCTCAGGTATCCATTTTGTTGATGTCTAGAAGTCTGCATAATTTAAGGAGCTGATGGGTTTAATTCCAGTGCAAATCGGCAGCATTTCATCTGGCACTGTAGAACAGTCCTGCGTTGATGTACAAGAAAGAAATGTAGTATCAGAGAAGGCTGTTTTATAAGGAATAATTCCAGCAGAGCCAAACTGTCAGTTATAGATCTTTTGCATTGGATAATTGGAGCTGAAGAGTTTGCTAACAGGGAGGAGAAGTCTTTGAAATCTCGAGTTTGCATTTCATTGACCATTAAGGGTCGCTATACTTGACATGTTTGGATGAATTGGATCCAGTCATGAGATACAGCAGTTTGCAAGCTAGGAATTTGATCTTTTTTGTTCTCTAGTGGAATGAATATTGTTGACTTCCATGTGCATATGACCTTTTAAAAGTGGTTAGTCTCCTGAAGATTTGGAAACTGTGAAAGAAGCCAAGTATACATTAATGCTAATTGCACATTTTGATTTTGGACAGCGCAATTGTTGGACCAAATGGTTAATGTCTCCGTTTGCCCATTTCAGCAAACAACATGCTATTCATTCCCTCCTCTTCCACCAATGGTTTCATTCCATAGCATACAATACCCCTCATTACACCCTGCATCATGGATTGTTAAATTCAGAGTCCACAGCTTTCATAAGGAAAATGATTGGCAGTTGCTCAGGCTAGGAGTTGGAAAGCAATTTTGTAGGTCCATAGTGAGTACTTTCTTCTTTTTATCTTTTTTATTTTTTTGCCTCTATTTTGACTGCATTTTTCAGTTTATCTTTCTTCTGCTACCTTATAATGTTCTTCAAGCTTTACTCTGACTTCAGTTTTTATTTCATTACTGGCATCATTAAGTAATTTCTGGAGTAATTACAATCATCACATATTTTTGTGAGGGAGTTTAAAAGAAAGAATAAAATCCTCATTGAAAATTTTTCTGTACAACCATTCCTTAGCTATGTTCCTCTTAGGAATTTTGTTTTCCTTACAAATTTCGTATGCTCTATACAAGATAGAAAAGTTGAGATTAGGTCCAAGGCTCTTTCTCTCAATTCTTGCTCTGGAATTCTTTTACAGTTTGGGAACCTTGAAATATGTGATCTAATAGATTCCCCTATAGTCTCCTCTGGTATTACTGGGTTCTAACTTATCTCTTTTCTCAGATGATACTATTCCAAATTTATTTTTTGCAATTGAAATTATGACAAATTTATCTGTGATAGACAAAATGTTCAAAAACATTTTTTTCTTTTACTGAAGTTACTTTTCTGTCCAACTTAAGTGTATGACATAAAGTGTATCAAGTTTTATTACCTTCCTTCTTTGAGAATTGTCATTTCCTCGAGACCTAGACCTATTTTTGGGTACTTCATTTATAAGACTGGTCACAACCTAATTGCTTTTGCTCCCAAGAGGAGGATTGTTCCAAAATGAATAAAAAACTAAGTTCTTTGGTCTTCAGATAGTTTCTTCCTACATTGCTGTCTAAACTTGCAAGGAGATTTGGTTTAAGTGTATGGGCTATTACATCTTTTCCAGGCATATTTTTTTTTTCTTCTTTTCTTTCTTTTTTAGCAATACTTTATTTCCAAGTCGAGGGGTCTGAGATTCTGTTTCTGCTTTGTTTCTTTAGTTTAACGTTATTAATGAAATCAATTGATATGTTGCTTAGGCATTCTGAAATAGATTATGCCGATATTCTTAATATTTTTGCAATCCTCAATAGTATTATTATTTTATAACTATCATAAACTAATTTATAATATTACATAAGGAGCTTATAGTTAAAAAAAAAAAAAAAAAATGTGCAAACATGCTCCTCAGAATGCTTATCTACTGCTCCCAGATTCATAATTAGGGTCCACATCAGAAAAATCAAAACTAAAAGCATTATGGGTATCTTCTAAAACCTCTTCTTCTGGGTACAAGAGTTCTGGCTTAGAATCATTTGTTTCCAAATTCACCTTCTTTAGGAATTTGATATTCTGAAGATATTAAATATTCTCATAATAATACATATGCATTTTATAGATAATTGTATGAGAAACTTTTGGGTGGCTTCCTTAAATTAAAAGGTTTCCCACATGACACACTATATTAGGTAAAAGAAAGACATTACTAAATTTATACAGCAAAATTTGCACATAAAATAGAATAAATAGAATATACAATATGCTAATTTTAATTACCTTCTGTATAAGAACCTTATTGGGTAAGATGCACCATGAACTTTCCTCTTGAAAAAACTCATTATAATTCTTGTATAATGTAATTCACTTCATCACTAATAACAACTGATTTGATTTCGGCAGAGTGAACAAACACATTAAACAAGAAAACAGCACAATAAAAGCTCGCAATCTCTCTGTTCCTGTTGTTGAACTCAGTTAATTCTGAATGGAGAAACATTGAGGCCTCACATATGCCCAGCAAAGTGTAACAACTTATTCTAGAATTTAAGTGAAGAAAACCAAATGTCCGACATATGCTCTGTATGCTACAAAATTATTGTAAATTGGAGGTAATGGGCAAAAGTCCCATATGTGCCGTTTTCTTCGAAACATTTCAGGACATCCGCCATAATAATATGATAAAATCACAAAATGGAGTACATGGAGGACATACGCCTTGTTACCATGTTGTGCGTTCATTCATGTATGTCACAAAGGTATGAAACCCTTGGAATTGACAACATTGGACATACATTCTTTTGCTTCTCAGGTACAGATGTTAACAATAGAGTGAAGGAAGTGGAACTGGAGAAAGCGATGGAGCTATTGAGAAGCCTGCAATGGAGCAAGGAGGAGAGGATAAGCTAGGAAAACATGGAGGTGATCAACAGAAGAGGAAGCAGAGGGATGTGGGAAAAGTTGAAAAAATGTAAAATTGCTGGTTTCTATTGCCCTATGTTCCACTTAGGAACAACAGGAAATAAGTCAAGTCATTCTGCAGAACAAATGTCCTCTATGTGATGATAGTGAGGATATTGAACATATATTTGATTGTAAAAGGTGATATATGGAGAAAAGCTCATCTTTTGGAAATGGATTAAAATTAGCCATAAGTTGGTTGCTAAACAAAAGTAATATGAAATTGGGTCAAGCATTAAATAAGTGAAAAATAAAGTGGAACCAGACAGTAAAAAAAAAGAACGCAAATAGTATCTATAATGAAGAGTAAATCTTAATAATCAGAAAATTGTACAAGTCAAAATCTAAATTGGATATGACTGGCAAAGAACCTGGTTAATGCCATGTTGTTTTCGAATAATTTGCTTAGTATGAAAATATATAAATTACAAACTACCACACATAAGTCACAAGAACCAAGCCACCTATAGCCACTATTAAACAAGGCCTAGCAAATACACCAATATTAATAATAATTAATAAGGAGGATGGAATAAATAAATACTGATTAAACTTCATATCCTAAAATATTTAAGTATATCTAAAAATAAAACATAAAACAATTGGACAAGTCTATATTATTTGTACAATTGTCCTTGCAAATGTATATAAAATGAATTTAAACTTTTTAACAAAAATTCACAAATGGAAGCTGAGAAAAACTGAATTTTAAGTTGTGGGAGCCTTATAAAGGAAAGATTGCAACACTGCCATGCTAGAAGTCTGTATGAAACTGACCTAGTGGGACTGAGAAAAACATCATCATCTCCATCTTCCTTAAGATTGTCGAGTGCTACATGTAGCCTCGGCCTCTGCAATCGTACACTGCTCTGCTGTTGTTGCTGCAGCTGTTGATGTTGATGCTGTTGGGATTGCTGTTGCTGGTAGTGTGATGTGCTGACTAGCCCCTTGCCTTTCCCAGATACATCCAGAGTCTTCTTGCTCTGGAAAGTGAGAGTCCCAGGTGCAATGCTGGCAGCAGTCGCAGCTGGCATTACCAAACTTTTACTTGCAATTTGATGGTGATGCAAGTGGTGGTGATGATGGTGATGGTTTGGTGCTGGTGCTGTCTGAAAGAACTTTAGCTCTCCATTGCTGTCCACTACGATACCTGTGAGGCCCTGAGCACCTCCAAAGTCCACCATACCATTTCCAACCAGCTTGAAGGAGTGGATTCCCCCAAAGTCAAACCTCTTTCTGCTTGCAAAGTCCTTGGGACTGCTGGAAAGGAGTGGATCCTCTGAATTGGGCATCATCTGTGATTGGAGGGTATGATGTGGGGATAAGGGGAATGTGACTTGTCCCTGAGGAGCAGAGGCAAAGGAAACAGGGGGCAAAGGCGAAGAAACAGAGGAAGACGATGCAGGGACGCTGGAGAGGGAAAGTGGAGAGGGGACAGGGGTTGCCGACAGAGGTGATTGCGGGGGTGGTGACGGATTGCCTAAAGTACCATATAAGCTGAAACCATGAGGAGATCGCAGATGACCGTTGCTCTGGGTCTCCACAGGCAGCACTTCTGAGAGAGCAGCCTCAACGGCAGCCGAACTGGACATGGCGGCCGTGTAGAAGGCAGCCGAGAGGGGCGATGAAGCTGGAGGCACATGGCCTCCACTGCCGCCATGAGAGATGACAGACTGTACAAAACCATCGCTGACACCCTGTTGAGGAGAAGATAAGGGTAGCGAGCTCGTCATAACCCCACCACCATGCACAAAGGATGGGGACTGACCCTCCTGACTTGCGGGCGGCGTGGGGTATGCGAAACCTGGTGAATCCTGGTGCGTAAGAGGGGACGGCAATGGAGACTGCACCGTGAGTGACGCATGGGGGGAACTGGCATAACCCTGAGGATGAGGTGACTGCGTGCTTCCCGCTCCCGGAGACGGGTCTTTGGACGCTGTCGTCGTTGTGGGCTGCGTCGTGCCATATGCGCCAAAGTCAGCGAGTCCGGCAGGGAGTGGGGAGTCAAGGACGGCCTGAAAGTCGTGCGACACTCCATGGTGACCCTGGGTACCATACTGAGGACTCTGCACGGCATTCTGGTAGTCGTCCAGTGACGCTATGTCCTGCAGTTGCTCAGCCGTCGCCTGATCCTGCAGCAAGGATGCTGCCTGGAACTGCACAACAAACATTTATATGTTACAGGCCAAAAATAATAACTGTATTTCCTTAAACAATTATTTATTGCCATGAATGAATACAAATTTGAATATCCTTAGGTGACCAATTATAAGAGAATGCTATTAATGCTATTCATTAGAATCCAGAGTGTAGCAGCACAGTTCAAAAACTGGGGAATGCAGTAAAGGTGTTCAGTGAGCAAAAGCCATATAGTTGCATATTGTAATGCAATACCTTTTTATTCTTTTCATTAAGTATTTGCATATTTTTATCATAATATTTCTTCTCAAAATAGGAAAAAAACTCTTAATATTTTTACAATGTAATCATTGTGTAAAAAAATATAAAGGGTATAAGACACAAAACAATGGAAATTTACCACATATCCCAGTTGCCCCATCAAAAAATTCTGCAACTCTTAACTTTTACCAGAAGAACGAAGGAATAAACGATAAAAAAAAATATTTTAAGTTTTGTGTCTTTGCAAAAAAGGGAAGGAAATACAAAGGTCGTGTAAGTGTGTGTGTGTGTATGAATCTATAACAAAATTCCCTGAGTGAAATTTGCCGACAATTTAGTTATTTATTTAAATGATATTTACTTTCTGTACTATGTACAGTAATTGTATGTCAAGATTTCACTGGAAATACATGTATGTTTTATGGGCCCCTGAACTCAATAAAAGTATTTTTGAAAAGGGTCTGTGTGTGAATGTGTGCATGTGCATGTGTGTGTGTGTGCATGTGTGTATGTGTGTGCGTGTGTGTCAAGAATAAAAAGTTGGTATTCAAGTTCAGCATCTTCAAAGAATGCAACACAAAGAGTTTTAAGAAAATTCCTCCAACCTAAACTACTTTTTACATTATCTTGGTCCAGTGTTCCCGGTGTGGACCACGTCTTGAAGCTAAAATCTTCCAATGTTTCGCCCATCTTATGATGTGGCTTCTTCAGGGCTAACTGCATCTTGTCCAGCTGGCGTTCCTTCTTTTATACTGTGGTTGGGACCTGCCAAGTACTGCCTTCCTGTGTTGCCATTGGTTGTCGTTCGGCCAATGGATGGGGTCGCTGCTTGATGTGTTCCCATTGACTTGCTGGCACCAAGGTAGAAGAAGCCACATCATAAGATGGGTGAAACGTTGGAAGATTTTAGCTTCAAGACGCGGTCTACACCGGAAACACTGGACCAAGATAATTTTAATATTGGCCGTGGAAGTTTACGAAAACATATACCTTTTACATTATTTAAAATTTTGATTTTCTTAAAATTAGCTACAAAAATTTTGATTAAAATACCACATATTTAAGATATTCTCATAACAAACGATCTTGAATTTGCTGAGAATAGCTCGGAAATTCACTTCATTCTGAATGACTTTTGCATAACTGGTAAGCTCTAAGAGTTAAGACAAAATTTTACAGCACTAAAATATAGGTTTCATTAAAGCACAAATTTATGTCAAATTGCTTTTGTTGAGTTAACTGTTTCCAAGCTATTCATTGTTATAGGCTTGAATTGTCAAATAAGTACCTATACTTTCTCGAATGAAGGTTTTTATTTTTCTTCTCTCTCTCTCCCTCCCTCTTGCTTTCTCTTTCTCTCTCTGGTCATGCAAAATGAGTGAACTTTAAAGGCATTACACAGTGACCCACTACTAAAAGATCTTACAGTTGCTTTGTGGCTATTTCATTTTAGTATACCTATGTTTTGCCTTAAATACAGAATCTTTGCTATAGACCAGCTATCCATTTCTTTGAAAAAAAAAAAAAAATGTCAATAATTTCAACATTCTACAAAATGTTTCTTGTTTTCTACAAGGCTTTGGTAAAGCCCAAATCTTCTTTCTGTAGGCATTTAAAAAGTCTGAAGTATAAGAGAAATATTCATTGAATAATTTCAGTGCTCATATCTGATATTAATAATATGCATATATTCAAATGTTTGACCATTATTTTCTCTATTTTCCTTTTTTTTTTTTTGTACTTTAATTTATATGCCATGTTCAACTACCCTAGATATATTGACTTGCTCTATGTATTGTTGCACCTTTGTTTCCAGATTATGTGAAGGGTGGATAATGATTCTAAGCAAAAAAAAAAAAGCATGTATTCTCTAGCCAGGAATTGAACTCCTAACCTCTGGATTTATAAGCCAGTAAGTATACCTTGTCATTCAGTTTTTCTTTTTATGTATTTCAATCAAAAACAAACATCAGTTAAATACAAAACTTTTTATTTAAATTCAGCAGGATATATCAAGATTTTTAAGCAAATCTCTCTGCCGCAAAGTACTCTTGACATAGAAACATTTTAGTTATTTTTTATTTTATCAAAAATGGTTATAACAGTTTTTTATTAAAATACCAGATTTTTAAGATATTTGCATGACAAATAAAATGTATATCTTGAATTTTCTGGGAATAGCTGCTTCTTCATTCTAAATTAATTTTTTATAACTTGTAAACTGTAAGATATAGACAAAAACTTACTACTTAAAGATGATGATAGTTGGTGTTTAAGGGCGTTCAACTAGTGAGGTCATTACTACTTAAAGTAGTACATCTACTACTGTAGATCTTATCAAATCACACAACTGAAGTCAAATGAAATTTAATGTGATGTTAACCATTTCTTAGATGTTCTGTGTTATAGACTTGAACTACTAAATATTTTTATATATTTTAATTGCAAAGTTTTTGTAGTGAACATGTAAAGAGAAGAGTCTATGGCATTCCCTTATTGCCTTTGTACCCATATGTACTAACAAAAATTCTCCAAATGTTTATCTTGATTAGCAAGAAGTAGGCAGAGGAATAAGCTTTTATAAGAATGAGTTGAAAAAGTCATGTGAGTGCAACACATCAGATTGTTTTCTTTCCTTTAACCTGGTAGATCATATTGGGTTTTCTCTTATCCTGAGAAAATTCAAAATCAGAAATTTTACAGCACAAAACATTTTCAGTTTTTATATAAAATTGGTACCAATTAGGGACAAATAGTTTCAGTATTTTAAGATTTTGTAAACAAGATTTTGTGAAATTGTATAATGAAAATCAATTCCATCATTTTGCTTGCTGATTTTGACAATATGTGCTTTTGAAAAGAGTTTAAAAATATGAAAATGTGTTCTGTTGACATGCCAAACTTAACTTAACTATAGACCTAATGTGAAAATTTCTTGATTAGTGAGCTTGAAAAGATCTAACAAGAAACAATGGAAATTATAAGACTGGTTCTAACCTTATCTGTGCCTATTACTTTCAAGTGAAAGGAGTACAAGTCACTAAGGAGAGTTAGTACAGAAGTTTAAAGTTCTTGGTTGAGAAATTTGAGTGTCTTGGCTATCAAGAGGCCTTTTATGGAACGATCTTTCAAGAGACAATTGCAATGAATGTGTCATCAATGTTATTGCAGAGTTAAAACATAATGGATTGAATATAATATTCATTTGCACAAACTTTGCTTTGTCAATGGTCAAGGTTTGAATCCAATGTCTCAATCATACTGCTTTATGCTGCAGTGGTAAATAACTAGAATTGATTGGACTGCAAACAGAATGTGCACAACATGATTGTGGCACAGATCACACATTTTAGTGCTGTTAGCTTGGCATATGACAATAAAGGAGAAATAGTAAAGCATTCTAAAATGTAAACAAGAAATATCTCTGTAAGTTTAAGATATCTCAAAAAAAAAAAAAAGTTTCAATTATCTTAGGAGATTCAAATACAGGTTTTTATCAAAATTTAAAGTTTCACAATTTTTACTTTCTCTACAGTACTATGTACATAGTGTATGGAGAAGGTATGGTATGGTATTCCACCGAGATTTCACTAGAGATACATGTTTCGGGTCCCCCTGAATCCAAAAAAAGCATTTTTACATTTTTGGAAACAGGTTCATGTGTGCGTATGTGTGTGTGTGGACAGCATAGCTCAAAAATGAAAAGACAAACTTGGTATTATAATTTGGTAACTT
The DNA here is from genome assembly GCA_030762935.1 of Hymenopus coronatus. Lineage (NCBI taxonomy): Eukaryota > Metazoa > Arthropoda > Insecta > Mantodea > Hymenopodidae > Hymenopus > Hymenopus coronatus. The sequence goes on from CM060882.1 coordinate 63,125,121, forward strand.
CCAAGGATGCATCATGAAAATTTTCAAGAAAATCCGCCACCCCAAACTACCTTTTGCATGCAAAAAATTTCGCAAATGTTGATTTTCTCAAAACTGGCTCTAACAATTTTGATTAAAATCTCTTATATATAAGATATTTATATGCCAAATAAAATGTATATCTTGAATTTTCTGGGAATAGCCTCTAAACACCACTTTATTCTGGATGATTTTTATTGAATTTTGCATAACTGGTAAACCGTAAGAGATAGACAAAAACTTACTACACCGAAAATGTAGATCATGATATAACACACAATTTATGTTGTATACCTTTTTTTGTGCAGTTGATTGTTTTTGAGATATTCCTTGTTATTGGTTTCAGCTTTAAAAAACTTTATTTTTCTCATACAGGAATTTGTCAACTCCTGTCCATACAAACCAAGGAACTTCAATCACATAGCAACCAGCTTTTGACTATCACTTTAACCTATGGTGCTCCCAGCGGCGGCTGCTGTGTAGGAGCACAAGAGCACGTGAACCTCCAATATTTCTTAGTGGATCTCCTTTTTCTCTTCCAGGAAACATTTAATAAAATGCACTATCCGGTGCCACTTGTTTAAATATGCTGCGCTCTGCTCTCTTCAGATTGAACACAACCGAGTATGTGCACAACGCTTGTAGCACAGGCCTCGTGTGCTAGCGTATTACTAACGTTTAGCAGCTCTGCGCTTGCGTGGCCAACAAAGCAGCTTGGAGTTTTACAGCCAGAAATGAGCACAATGTGACCGTGCACATTAACACTTCCAGGGTTCTGTTTATCAGCGGGAGGTGCTGCTATCTTTGAGATTTAGTTGAAACTATCCGGAAGTGCAACTGCAGTCTTTGTGAGACTCGCTATTTTTCTTAGTAATTTGCATTTTATGCGAGAGTTAAGCAGTTCATAACAGAAAACCTCAACAAAGGAACTTTTCCGAAGATTGTTATCACTACGATCATGACTTCATCAGAACCAGAAATATGCTTTTCCACAATAAAAAGAATTGAAACCTTTACTAGGAATACGATGGGTGAAGACCGACTTTCAGCACTGGCAATGCTTGCTATTGAGAAGAAACTGGTCAACAACATAAAATACTTTAATTACCGAGTGATAGAAAAGTTTGCACACTTGAAAAACCGGCACGTGGAATTTCTGTACAAATAAATATGGTGTTAATCGCGTAATTCAAACAACGTAAATATTATTCACTGTAAATACCATTCTTCACATGAACTGTATCAAAGGACTTCACCCCTTCATCACCTCATATTGCTGTTAACTCTCGCAGACTAAGAAATTCAACATCTTTACAATACTGGGTGGGTGACGATTTGCATAACAAATTTATAATTCTCGTTGTTAGGCACTATAATTGTTTCTAATATTATTAGATTTGATGTTGCGGCAACGGCGGTGGTAAATTGCTGATTTTGTGAACACCTGCATTTTTAATCCACGAGCCGCCATTGGGTGCTCCCTTATTTCACTTCTATGTACAAGGAAACAAGTAATACAACTTTTAAATGTAAAAAGAAGCTAGTAACAGTGAAGAATAACACAAATATTAATATAAAAATAATAGTTGCAACCAATCTTCACTTATCTTTTGGAATCCTTGCCTTCAGGCAAGGATTCCAAAAGATAAGTGAAGATTGGTTGCAACTATTATTTTTATATTAATATTTAAGTAATACAACTATTTCTGCTATTCTTTCTCAATTAGCAAGAAGTAAATAGAAGAATAATCTTAACAATAATTTGTTGCAGAGATGTAGAGAAAGTCATGTGAATGGAACACATAAGATTTTTTATTGTAAACATAGCCAAATTAATCTCTAAAGCCTTATGTTTTTTTAAAACAAAAACTGGTGTGAATGATTAAGAACCAATCATATTTTAATTTTAATAATGATATAGTTGAGTTGAGTTTTGCATAGTTTTTAAGAAGTATTTCACAAGTTTGGCTACAGCAGTTGGATAATACTACTAATTGCTTCAATACATATAATAAAAGGTATTAAAGCTTCCTTAAGGAACTAAATGAGCAATATATGTTTGGTATTATTAATCCATCCAAAAAGTATAAAACTTAATTATATTGGTAAAGCTAATGAAAGTGTTTTTTACTATATACCTTACCATTCATATTATGCTAATTTTATTATCATAGCTTCAAAAAAGTAGAGGATAAATGTTACCTGGATGCTCTCAGCAAGTTGCGCAGCATCCACCCCATGCAGGAGCATGGTATCCTGCACAGACACCTGCTGGAACACGTCCTCTTGGAGACTAGTGGAGAAATAGTTAGGGGTGTCATCCCCTGGTGTAGTGTTTGCTGACTGGTATGTCACACCCAGGGAGTAGCTGTCTCCTTGGAAGCTCAACTGCAGCTGTTGTTGTTGTTGTTGCTGCTGCTGCTGCTGCTGCTGCTGCTGCTGTTGTAGTGTGGGTTGTGGACTAGGACTAGCACTGCTCGAGCTGGACCCAGGGTGTTGCGCCCCAGGATCAGAACTAGCTCGTTTTACTGCAACCTGCAATATGCACATTTTGTTTCTAACTACTAAATAGATGACATGTTATGATATTGAAACTGCCCATTTGGTATAACATCCTTTGGTCATCCAGTTTAAACTTCAGCACATACCTTGCTGCCACGCTTGAGAAGCAGCTCAGCTAGAGCCACTGCCTCCTGCTGGACATCTGCAGGTGCCCGAGGGGAGACGAAGTGCTCAGAATCTGAGTGACGTCTCATTTTCTCACCCACTGAAGTTGCCGTTGACACCAGCTGCTGTTGCTGTTGCACTGGAGGCGCAGGAACCACGAAGGATGACAGCTTGATGTTTAGGTCTGGGTCTTGCTTCACCACTCCACCTCCTGGGGTAGCAGGGGCCGACTGGGCATTGGAATACACGGGCTGTGTACCCCTGTTAGACTCCGAGCCTGTCAACCCACAGCCATAATGCAAAATTCTGTCTATCTCTTTGCTTTATTTTATAACCTTTCTTTCAAAATGGTGATTACATGTTACATTTTTACATTCAGAACTATGTGCAACTTAAACATGGAATAACAGATGTCCAGAATTGTGACAGCGGTATTCTTTTGTTTTTGTACTGTCAGCTGAGGTGGGTAATAAGGATGTCTCATTCAAGAATAGATGTTTTGAAATTAAAACTTCCTGCAATAATTTATAGCATATTTTAAAATAGTAATGAAAAAAGTAAAAAAACTGCTTAGAGAGGAAGGAAATCATAATATGGACAAAAAGAATCATCTAAATAAAATGGATTTTATTTGCTTATATGAGTGAACAGTGGATAGCATTAGCTGAGATTGTTAAACATGCAAGTTATTTGTATCAGAGATGTTTTTATTTTCATGGTTTGTTACTCTTGATAGTTATAACTAAATAATGTAAAATTGGAATTACTTGTATAACTTTACCATTGATTATTATTAGTATCTGCTAAATTTTCACTGAGGTTATGTTTTTTTGCTGCTAATTTCTTATCATAGCTATTATGTTGTTCTAAGGAATCATGATTCTTTTTGCCCAAAAAGTACTATAATACTTAGATTATATTTATACTATTACTTTTATTCTTTTTAATCTGGTTAATACAATTATCAAGATGACTAAAATGGGTGGGAAATAAAAACAAAAAGCTGTAAGGATTGGCAATAAAAGTATTAATTATGACTAAACTCATGTAAGAAAATGAATATCCTTTTTCGTTCCTCTACTTACTTTATGATGCCTTTATACTCTTTTGATATTCTTGTAGTGTCCACAAAGCATTATTTAATCACTTTCATTATTAAGTGGTGCCATGGCTGAGTGGTTAGATTGCCCACCTCCCACCTGGGCAGCCCAGGTTCGATCCCAAGCACCTGCATGTGGGATTTGTGGAGGACGAAGTAGCGTTTGGGTGTTTTTTTTTGGGTCCTCTGGTTTCTCTGGTATTCATTTTACCAATTGCTCCATCATCACCTTTCCTATCATTCATTTTGCTTGTATTTCATATCATCCACTTCCTTGCATTCATACCAGCTACTGGCCAACCACTTGTTGCAGTTTCTCCATTCTGTGGTTTCATGTACTTTGCTTGTAAGTCCTAGGGGGGTGTCAGTCCTAAAATATGGGGAGGGTAAGCAGATTACGAAACAAAACAAAACTTTCATTATTTTCTTCTTTCATTATTTTCTTACTTAAGTATGCCTTCAAACCAATCTTTGTTATAAAGTAATAGATTTTATCTCCTTTCTTTCTTTGTATTTATTTTACCACTTCTTTATATTTTTTGGTTTAATTCTTCTTATGGGCATATACTTTTACTGATATTATTAAAGATGCATTTTGTTTGAATTGGTTTCAATGGATTCATAATATTTATCATATTTTCACTATTTAAATTTTACTTTAACCTTAATATCACCTTTATTAATTATGTGACTATTTTAACTATTGCTCATAGCTCATACTGATAGTAAATTAATATGAAAATTTGTATCCTAAAATTCATAACAATTTCTTTGAAGTAATAATAAATATTGTAAGTTTTGAACACCAAACAAATCTGTTTAAAGAAAGTGTTTCACTTCCAAATTTTTAAAACTTCTCTTTACACCATGTTGTTTATACCTCAAAATAAAATATAAGGCCACTGTCTGCCCAGAATGTTTCTTTATTTGTGATGAACCATATTCTGGATGAACAGCAGGAGAAATATGGATTCAATGCAACATATATAGTGAATTGTCTTGTCAACTGTGTACATCCTAGATGGATAGGAGCTCATGTATTGTAATAGATATCAAATTGTCTGAATATTATGCCATGAATTAAAAACATATCTAATCTCTTTCATTAGTGTTGGTTTAAGTCTAGGTTTGCACTTTCACTTATTACTTTGCATAGCATTTTAATGTTATGTCAACATGTTGCGCTGGGAGCTCAGTTGTTAGGAGCAACTGGATGAAACCTGGAGATCCATGGTTACCCTGGCTATTGCATTGAATTTTTCAATTTGATTTTATCTTTCCAATAAATATTTTGTTTATTAACGATGTTGTCAATTGTCAGCATCATATCAGTACCCATAGCATGCTGCAATTTTGTTCGTAGGAGTTGTTTTACATGCTAGTAAACCTATTGATATGGAGTTGTCTCTTTTAAGCACACTTAAAAACCATCAGTCCTGGTTGGTTTTGAACTCACGACCTTTAGATCAAAAGGTCAGCAACTCAGCTCCTAACCTACTGAGCCACCAGATTGACACATGATGCCTTGCAATGTCAAGATGAAGTTTCCATCTAGTTCGATGGAAATTGTAGTCCATTATTTATGATGTGCTTCATCAGTTTAGTTAATACTGATGAGAAGTACACTTCTGAATAGTAGTGTGAGGGAGAACTGCATGCTGACAAATCAATCCATAACAGTTAAAAAAGGGGGATCATTTCTTAAGGAAGAGCAACTTTTACCTCTTTTTCGGTGTTGGAGCATCTGGCAATTTCCACACAGTACTGCCTTGTTTTCCTTCAGGATCAAAATAAAGTAAACAAAACTTATCACCCGTGATAATTAATTCCAAGAATGCATAGGTAGGACAGAGATTAAATGACAATGACATCAGCTGCTCATCTGATGTAAACGCTCCGGCTGGTGTATACCAGTAAAACCGATTTGAAGTTGTAGTAAGAAGCATCATGTATTGGGCATGGATTCCTACATAAAACATAATCTATTCAGTCCCCCTCAAGAGTTGAAAGTTTGTAAGGAGAATTTTCAACCACTCAATATATGATTTCCAAGAAAACAAACTGTGGGCATTACCACTACTTAATATTGTAATTGCCTTGCCAGCATGTACACACTGCACATGTTTGCAGCCGTTCTCAAGTTCCAGAAGCAAGGTATGCGTGGCGGCGGAAATGGAAGCCTTGGAAAGCAATAAACACAGGAAGAGCGATGGTGGTAACCGGAAGTCTTGGAATGCAACACATCGGCGCAACTGGATATGCCAGAAGCTTCGGCTTCCAGTACCTTCTATTGACGTCATTCACGGTTATTTGAGGAAGAGTTGCAAAACAAATTAGTCAGTCTTCTAATGGCGGTATCCGGAAGCCTTGGAATGCAACACATCGGCGCAACTGGATACTCCAGAAGTTTCGGCTTCCAGTACCTTCTATTGACGTCATTCACGGTTATATAAGGAAGAGTTGCAAGCCAAATTAGTCTTCTACTGGAGTGTTAGCACACAGTGGCGTGAAAATTTGTCTCCGCGTTGAGGCATCGAGTGATTGTGTTGCAGCAGTGAATTAAATAATTATTTGTAAGCAATTTTGAAGTAAATAAAGATTTTTGTAACCATATACTAAATTTTATGCCCTATAAACTGCCTGTCGGCTAAAATATGCATGAATAACTTTTTTTTTTGTATTTATTTTTGGATGTAAAATTCTTTCCAAAAATAAAAAGATATTTTATTTTAATTCAATTAATTTTTTACTTAGGTACGTACCCCTTTGCAATTTATAAGACTAGCCTATAAACAGAGCATATGAATAAAATATCATTAATAACTTTTTTTTTTGTATTTATTTTTGGATGTAAAATTCTTTCCAAAAATAAAAAGATATTTTATTTTAATTCAATTAATTTTTTACTTAGGTACGTACCCCTTTGCAATTTATAAGACTAGCCTATAAACAGAGCATATGAATAAAATATCATTAATCTGTCTTTTAAAGTGTAGAGGTTATGATCTGCAACAGGACACTGACTTTAGCACATTTGCGAATAAAATTGTATTTTCCCGCTAATTACAACACCTTTGGGAAAATGTATACAACAGAAGCAAACCTTAACACTTATCTGAGATGATATTCAGAGTTAGATTGGGAAGGAAAGGAAATTACTGTCAAATTAACAAAAACAATCGACCAACTTCGCTAATTTGAATAAAAATCTATTAACGCATAGACATATTTTCGTACATACTTCCTTTTTAATAATACGTTTTATAGGGCACTTTCTTTTTCTCTCGGAATGAATAAGGAAATTAAAAATACTTCTCTGATTTCCATTTCCTGCATAGGAATACCACTGGGCCGCATATCGGTTCTAATTTTTAGTAAACATAATTATTTTCATATTGGGAATACTTAATTATTTCCTTTCTTAATAGAACGTTCAGCATTGATTACATGTTTGGAAGTCCTGCCTACTTTATCTTTCATATGCATTTGTTCACCCCTTTGCATTATCACAAGTAATTTCGTCTGACCTAACAATAAGTTCTTGAGTGGAACGAGAGAACTTATCTGGGAAAGTCAGACCGTCGAATGGTATTTATATGGACTATTTCATAAATAAAATATGAATTCAAATACTATACCGTAAAAATTTGACCATAAAATGTTAAATTCTATAAAGAAAATAAATAACCTGATTAAACAAAATAATTACCTAGTGATAAATGGTAGAAAACAAAATAATGACCAGATAGTAATTAGAACATGATAAATTAACGCCTTTACGTATGAAATAGTCTTAATATCGCTAGCTTGATAGTCTCTCTCTCTCTTTTCTACTGGTAAAGCCCTCAGCTCTATCAGACTTAATTATGCCGCAATGCTATTGGGTTTCCTTCAACGTGCCCAGGAAAAATAAGAAGGCAAACCATATCTTGTTTGCAATAATTTACTGTTATATTTTATCCTGAAGTGTTGAGGTTGTTCTGCATATTTTCCTCCTCTCAATTTCTTTACTTTTTTAATATGATGCATTAATTCTTTGTGCCGAAATAGGATTTTTGGGAGACAATGCAGAAGTAAACGTTTATATTCTACTGATTTTTACAACAACAAAAAATGCATATTTTCATTCAGAAACTACTGATGTGGTCTGATATATTGGACTGAAAACCTAAATTTGAACACTGGTAAAACACTGACAGTACTGTATTGGCTTACTGGTATATGTGAGGTTGGTGGAGGTTTGGGTGCCTTGCAGCTGAGGATTTGTTATCCTCTTCTGGATGATCTTCTCTTCTATTAGAGCTCGCACACTCATGCTGGCGGTCTGCAGTGGCGGCCCCGACACTTCCTTCTTCTCACACTTCTTGGATTCCGAGTCCTGTAAAACATCAACACACCAACTTACTTCCTCTGTTGATAAAATTTCTCTACACATACAAAAGGAAGCGTTTGTCTGCCTCGCTGTCCATGTGTGTGAACGTAATCATTTCTATAAACCCTGAACAACCTAAGCGCTCATTCCAGGTTTCTAAAGCTTTTCAAAAGTGCAATTGAAATATCTGGTCAAATAAAGTCGGAAAATGTTTAAACGCGAATGACTAAATCACCCAAGGTAGGTTGAAAGTTAGGTTATAAATTTTTGTTGGGAATAAAATGGAAGAAAAGAAAAAGGGCAATGAAAACGGAGAAGTCATATGTCACTTATACAATAACATATATTTTGATGGACATATTACCTCCCTAATAAAACTGCCAGTATTCCCTACATGAGTAATTGAAACTAGTATCTGCAATTCTGGTTCGATTAGGTTTATTTTACTTCTCTTTGGTATGTCTGACTATTTGTTATTTTACAGCCCCAATTTCGCCACCCTGGCGGCGCTTATGTGATCTTGGCAATTGACAGCGTCGTTAACAAACAATTTTAATTTGTTGTTTATTTCTAACCCTAATTGGATGCTCAAAGAAAAGTATCAACCGTTTCAAATTTGACCGTTTTTTTCCTCTATGGTTTGAAGTAAGTTTACGCTGTGTTGTGCTTTGTATTTAGAAAAGCCAATCCTTAACTATGAAAATAAATTTATGACTTTAATTGGTGAATAATGTATTTTCATTTCTTTTTTTGAGTTTGACCTCTTTGAAGCTGCACACATTTAAGTTCTTAGCAATCGCGGCATTTAAGACGAGTGGAGTATATTAATTTCAAGTTAACCTCGTCCCTGACAGAGTGAGAGTTTTAGTAATCCAGTAGGCAGAAATAAATCGGTTTATATGCCGTACTACAATCGATCCCCAAAACAGGTTTAATCGTAATACTATTACTAATTGTAGAGGCAATCATATCTAGAAGCTACATGGGGCAATAGTTTGATCTATGGCCCGTAATACTGCAGTTAGATTTCAAGAAAGCACCGACGATTTCGTGTACTCTAGGAGAAGAAAAGTCATCTTCACATTGTCGGAATCTATTGGAAAACTTTATGGATACTTATAAAAGCTTTGCCCAGATGCTGGGACTACATTGTGGTTTACGAGAGTACAAGCAGAAAAGCCTGCGGCATTTCCCAGTGCAAGGAGATATAACCTTATATTATATATCAGCGTACACGTTGTTCCATGGTATGATCACTGAAAAAACAAAATTGTTATAAGTAGGCAAAATTACGCAGGTTTCTGGGTACCACACGGAATGTGTGTGCAGGATATTAACGATAGCTTGAGTTAAATTATTATAATATATTAATATTACAGATATATGCCTTTGAAACAATATTGTGATATAAAATATACAGAAAAAATCTGAAGTTTTACGCTTATTATCTGTTCTACAAACAAACTTCGTATAAAAAATTATCCTTCTTTGTACATCATATTAATCGAGCTAAGTATTAGCAGAATGTTCTTACTACTTAGATAAACAGAAGGGAACTAAAGGAATGTACTCTGCCAAAGCGATAATTGAATGTTTAAAAGCTGTCGCTATGCAATTGTCATTGAAATTTGCTTCTTTGAATGGCCAGGAGTAAAACAAAAGAAACACGGGAGACTTCCTGTCTGAGAAAAATATTAGTATTTTAAAACTGAACCAGTAACAAGGAATATATCGGAAATGAAATGTAATGGAGTATTATTTATGGACCCTCTTTAACTGCTATGGTTCTCAGCGTCCCATTCTTTATTGGGCGTGAAAGACTGCTTAATTTTGCTCATAGGCCTTTTTATCAGACTTGAGGTTCTTTTACGTGCTGTAAATCTACGACCGGGACCAACGGCTTTACTTCCCTTCCGAAGAAAGCCATGCTAAGGATTTTTACGCCCGAAAAAATCCATCGTCCACCTTGGGTATATGAAGTAACCATAACACCACGGAGGGCGACTAAATAATATATCGGAAACGCTTACCCCCACACAGTAGAACATTAATATTCATTAGTGATATAGAAAACAGCGAGTATAACCTGTTGTGGATTGTTTAGTTTACTACTATTTACGAATGCTGTGCTGATGTTTTGATGGTCAGACGTACTGCACTGTATTCCCGGCTTTTCTGACCGCTCTAAACCGTGCCAAGCTACACCAGCGACCTCCTCTAACAACTGCACTCTTTCGTCAGACAGGTAGTATTTTAAAATTGAAACCAATAACAAAGAATATTTCGGAAACGTTAGCTCTTCAACAAAACCTTAAAGTACATATATTGTGTGTTTTGACGAGATCTACGATTTTTGTGAGATAGTTTTGTCTATCTCTTGCGGTTTACCAGTTATACTAAAGTCCTCTAGAACGAAGAGGACTTCAGGTGCTACTCTCAAGACATTCAAGATATATATATTTTATTTGGCATATAAATATCTTTATTATACCGCATTTTAATCAAAATAGTTAGAAACCATCAAACTTTTCGAAATTTTTCTGCGCAAAGGGAACTGTAAGGCAGGGAGATTTTCTTAAAAATCTTTTGTGTTGCATCCTTGGGAGGTACTAAACGTAAATGCCAAGTGTGGTATTTAACGGACTTTTCGTTTTTGAGTTATGTTGTCCATACACACACGCACACACTGACCTATTTCTAAAAATGTCTTTTTTACTCTCTGTACATGTATTATGTAAGTACATAGTGTATAGAGAAAGTATTGTATTGAACCCAAAAATTTGATACCAAGATTTCACCGGAAATGTATGTTTTGAGACCCCCTAAATAAAAAAAACCTTTTTTTTTAAAAAAAAATGTCCGTGTGTATGTTTGTGTGTTAGTGGCCAGCATAACTCAAAAACGAAAATTCCGTTAAATACCAAACTTGGTATTTAAGTTCGGTATCTTCCAATGATGCGACATGATCTTCAATAAAATTCCCACATTTCCAACAACCCTTTAATGGAATAAAATCGAAAATTTGTATTTTCTCAAAAATGACTCAATTATTTTGATTAAATATATTTAAATGTAAAACAAGATGTATATCTTGGATATTCTGGGAATAGCCTCCGAAGACATCTTTATTCTGCATGAATTTTGCGGAATTTTGACTAAGTGGCAAACCGTAAGAAATAGGTAAAAACTTACTTAACAAAAAAATGTACATCTCGTTAAAACATGCAATTTATGTTATATACATTTTTTTCGCGGGGTAGATCGCTTTTGAACTACAATCAACCAGCTTTTAAAATATTTGTCTATCGCTTTAGCCTTTATTTCCCTCCTACAAGGAAACAAGTAATAAGACCAGATCTGCCATTTTTTTTTTTTTTTTTTTTTTTTTGCTCAATACGCATGCAGTAAATAGAAGAATAAGGCTTTTAAACAATAATTTGTTGCAGAGAAGTAGAGAAAGTCATAGGACTGGAACACATTAGATTTGTTTTATTCAGGGGGTTTCAAAACATATATTTCTGGTGAAATCCCGGTATAGCTTCTCTGCGTACTATGTAGGTTGTATATATGCGCTAGCGAAAGTAAAATTTCGTTGACTTGGTCTGGGTTAAACCAATCCAATATCTTTTTGTACCAACAAATTCCTGGCATTTACTATATTTTGTAAACAAGGGATCACTGAGTTCTGAATCAACTACATCGCTTGCAATGTCGGTAAATCTGACAAGGCAACCTATCCCAGACGGCAGATATCGCTTCGAACATGCCCGTTTGAACGAATTTGACCGCACTTTTTTTTTTTTTTTTTTTTTTTTATTAAGAGCTGGTCTATCTTGTCAGACAATTGTAAAGTAACATAATTATTGGTATTATTATAATCAAGGAGAGTTGATATAAAAATGGAAGTATAATATATTAGTCTCGAATCCGTGTAAGTTGTCTAGAAGTCCGAGAAACAGCCGCGCCGTGGCCGGGTGTTTTTTTTAATTTATTTATTTATTCATTTTGTTAATTACAAAAGGTATAAGTTATATTATAAATACAGTATATCAGTTCACAATTTTTTATATATATAGTTATGAACAATGTTGTCTGTGCGTTTAAATTAAACATGTGCAGGAAGATGGTAACAAAACAAGAAGGTGTTGTAAGCGCTATAGAATGAGCACGGCAAAAGCTGTTGCCGACTGCCGTGAAAGACGCTTCTGTTTTTGCAGATCTTCTCTTGCTGCTCTAAGATGACAGCGTAAACCGTCGACGCTGGGATGCGTTTCAGACAGCATATAATGCTGAAAGCCAAGTGCGAGCCACACCTGTGCGAAGCGGTCGGTAATACTTCGAGTCTCTAGTTGTAGTAATGTGCGAGCATATTCGTTGGGATTTTGCGAAGGAGCAAGACGGTGCAATTGCGAAACAACCCAGTGCCAAATCTGTCGTGCTGTTGTGCAGGTAACAAAACGATGACGTAGAGTATCCCGCACACCGCAAATGTTGCATGTGGGGGTCCTCACCATGTTGTATCGGAATTTTTTATCCTCTGTAGCCACAACATCATTGATGACCAAGTACGCGCATGTAGTCCATTCCGTAGATATGTTGCGCAAATGGATGTTCCGCCATACCTGACACCAGGGTCTGTTGGGCATCCTATCCTCCACATGGATTGGTGCAAGCAGCCGCTGTAGGAAAAGCTTGTAGAGCTCAGTTGATAGTCCTCTAGGTTGCTGAGGTAGGACATCGACATCAATCCATTCAAAACATGGAGTGCTCTCTTAAAACCCGCAGGAGCAGCCCGAACCGGAGTTCCAAGAGAATTCTTGAAGGTTTCCTAAAATACTATTTCTTGTTCCTCTCCATATCCCCTAGTGGCAAGTATAATAGAATTAACAAGAAGCGCTTTACTCTTAGGTCCCACTGCAATTAAACCTAAGCCGCCTTCGTTACGTTTTCGCCACAATTGGGTTTTAGCTATACGAAAGGGCTGTGCTCTCCATAAATAGTATCCAATAAGTCGCTCAATTCGGGAGACGTGTTTTTCAGGCATTGGTAGTATCTGCGCCATATACCATAATTTTGCCAAAACAAACTGATTGATGTGCCATACTTTCTGTAGAAGATTCAAGTTCCGGCCAAGATGTGCAGTGGTATTCAGCCTAATCAAATTTATTTTGTGATCCCAGTTGCGAGCAATCATCGATGTAAACGGCTTGGAGAAGAAGATGCCGAGAATCTTGACACTATATTGTATCAGGATATCGAGCAATGTGTGATCAGTCAGTCGGCCACGATCCAAGAGGGAGCAGTTGCGACTTCGCGGTGTTCATTTTGGCATTAGAAGCTTCCTCATAAAGTGTGATGGCGGTATGTACCAAGGGTAAGGCCTCGCGCCTACGGATGAGCAGCGTGACGTCATCAGCATAAGCCCTGGCACAAAATAATCGAGCTGGAGTGACAGTCCAAATCAACTTAGCTTGAAGATAGCGAAGAAAGGGTTCTAAAGAAAGGGAGAAGAAAATCATTGATAGTGGACAACCCTGGCGTACAGAGTTAGTAAGCTTTATAGGCTTACTGAAGTATCCATTGACTTGCACCTTCGAAGACATCCCACTGTAGACGGTTCTGATTGCAGATATTAGCGACGGTGGAAGTTTGAATTTCTGAAGCACTTTAAACATATAAGCATGGCCAACTCTATCAAAGGCTTTATCAAAATCCAGACTGACCAACGCAGCAGCCTCCGACGGATTCCGTTCATAATGGAGAATTGTATCTCGGAGGACCAGAAGGTTGTCAATTATGGGCCTGCCCGGGATGCCACATGTGTGTCCGGAGGTTATAATTTTAGGTAGAATAACCCTTAATCTGGATGCAAGTACTTTCATCACAATTTTGTAGTCGGTGTTTAAAAGTGTTATCGGTCTATAGTCCCAGACACTCATTGGAGACCTTTTCTTTGGGATTAAGATGACGATGCCATCTGCGAATCCAGGGCAACAGTTCGATCCAATAAGGAACGCATTTACCAACTCTACAACTTCTGCTTTGATTATACTCCAAAAGGTCTTGTAGAAGGAATATGTCAGGCCATCTTCTCCTGGGCAGGAATGGAGGCTAGCGGAATTAATGGTTTGCAGAATCTCGGTGGCAGAATATCGCTGCTCCAAGGAACGCTGTTCCTCGACAGTTATACCGGTGTCAACATATTGGAAGAGCTCCTCCATGGCGTCATTGCGTAGGTCAGTGGTGTCAAACATGGTGCTATAAGATGTATGGATAGTCTGTAGGATTTGAGGCACAGAGGTGACCTTGGCGCCTACCGGTGTCAGAAGAGCATGGATATAACGACCACTACCAGCACACTTCTCCTTAATGGTATGAAACAATGAAGCTTTCTCCTGTGCCACGACGGAGTCATGAGTTCGCGAACGGGTCATAGTTCCCGCCAAAACATGTTGCTGTATGTCCACGAGCTTCCGCTTCACAGCTCGAAGGCGATGGGCTACGTCTTGACCACTCTGTTGTCTAGAGAGAAGACCCATTAATGTTTCTTGGTAAAAGTCGAAGGTGTGCCGTCGTTCAATTGCCCTCTCATGGCCTTTGATCTTGAAGAAGGTCGTAATACCAGGCTTAAATATACGTCGCCATTTCTCCACCACTGACAGCGGGGAGCGTCGAGCTTTACCCTGAAGACTTTGCCACAACTTGGCAAAATCGGCAGCAATAATGTTGTCATGTAATAAAGCTTCGTTTAATTTCCAATAACCTCTGCCATATAGCGGAATGCGACTCTCAGCGATTAATTGCAGTTTGACAGCATGGTGGTCAGTAAAGGCAACAGGTAAAACTCGCACTGTGTGAATCAGAGAGTTGAACTGAGCGCTTAAATAGAAACGATCTATCCTTGAGGCACAGTTCGCTCGACAGTAAGTAAATTCTACAGATGTAGCGTTCATATGTTCCCAAACATCACAAAGACGTAGCCCGGTTACCAGCTGATCCAATGCCAAAGATTTATTATAACCAGGACGCTGATCCTTAGCATGTAGCACGCAATTGAAGTCGCCACCTACTAAAAGCAGGGCATAATTCCATCTCAAATAATAGGGTAGAAGGTTTGTTATAAGTTCTTCTCGCTCATGACGCCTATCACTCCCTGAAGGCAGGTATAGGTTAAGCAGCAGCATGTTGTCCATTCTAGCACTTTAACACGACCACTAGGATGCATCTCTATCTTGGCAAACGTCAAACCTGCTCTGTACAAAATAGCAGTACCACGCATATTTTCTCCAACATTCACCACACAACTGTACTGTGGACCCATAAAGCCAAAGTCGGTTATGTTAACTTCTTGGAGGAAAACTATATCTAAATCATGAGTCCGCACAAAATCACGTAAAAGAGCCTGTTTGGCAGTGCAGCGTAGGGTGTTGATGTTAACAGTGGCAAAGGTACGTAAGACAACCATTAAGACAAGGCCAGAAATAAACCAGAGCAGGTCACCGTCCAAGATGTATCTAGTCATTTTCAACGGCATGAATATGTGTTCGTGATACCCGTGGAAAATTTTTCGGTAGGCTTCCAGACCGAGAAGGCAAGTGTTTCCTAGTCGAGGATCTCTCACGGTCTCCCACGCGATGTTAGACTCCGTTTCTTCGGTGCCCTCCTCCTCACTAACAGACAGCGGGCGTTCTCTCCTAACCGGCACAGGTTCGTCGGAATCCATCTCACTCCATTTCTGGTGTTCAATTATTACAGTGTCTGGTGTATCGCAGGGGCCAACCATGTTCTGGTCACCACTATTAGGCACCACAACAACAGAAGATCGTGTAGGGGATGAGACACCCATTTCTGCTACTTCTGAGGGAGTATTGACAGCTACCGGTGCGGACACAGAAGTCTCCTGCACCGCCACATCGTCACGCATACAGCTGGTATTCGGGTAGACTTCCTCTGTAGGTTTGACGTTACCAACAGGCTCTATTTCACTAGCTTCAGTAGCGGGCCCATTTGACGCACCTACTGTTTGTTTACATTCCTCTTCGGCCCGAGCGCTAACTTGACCTCTCACTACATCGCTGAGTAACACAGCCCTGCGCGAGACAGAGACAGGCAGTACAGACTTTTTGTATGGACAGTGAGCGAAAATGAGAAGCTTCCCCACACACATAGCAAGTTTGCGGTTGTCCTAGATAGGTCACACCAACAGGAAACCCATGCACTACTACTGTAGATGGAATTTCCTTTTTTAATTCCAACAACAGACTTGACGGGGTACTTATAACCTGCGTTCCATTGTTCTTCTTGAACCTCTAGTAATTTCCCATATTGTGAAAGTTTCTGTTCCAGAAACGCGTGAGTGATCCCAGGCACTAAATTGAAAACCCGGACATTTACAATGCGGCAGTCAGCGGGCCCAATATTTACCGTTAGTATTTCACCATTTTCATAACTAAACTTTGCCGCCCCTTGAAATTGCAGTAAATATCTTTCATAGTGTGTTACAGATATAAATTTTATAAAGACTGATTTTTCTCTAGAATGAAACTGTAGTGTATCTACCTGATCAGGTGGTATTTTCATGTAGTCGTGAATCCAGTCATGCACTTCCATCGCGCTGGGTCGACGTTCAGCTCCTCGAAATGAGATTTGCAACGTATTTTGCCGGCGTATTGCCTCCATCAGTAGAAATTCTTTCCTTGTAGACTCACACAGAACAATCTATTTGACGCTCCTTAACGGGCAACACAGCGGACAAACAACCTCTCGGTCCGCTAGCTGCAGCCAGACTGTGCACTCGGGATTACACGGTGCAACTCGTGCGTGTTGATGGTTGCATACACAGAAAGACTCACGTTGCCCTACCTTTGGTTTACCTCTCAAGTTCGAACATTGCACGACAGGGTCCACTGTACATATAAACTTTTGATGGATCATTTTAAAGCAACATATTTGACATACTTACAAAACTAACAAAGTGTTTCAAGCAGCGGTGTTCACCGAATGTTCTTATGAAGTTGCAGTACGCGGTTGAAACGCGTCTGAAAGACTACTATGTGTTCATCTAAAATCTACTTATCTCAAAATGTGACAAAATTAAAAAAAAGTATATTACATACTCTTTGCTGATTTGTTTCATTTATACCTAGCCGTTAAGCGTAACGGTCATGTCGGCAAATGTTTACCTTTGTAATATATTACCTATGATCAATGGTGTTAACTCCTATAGTTTAATCGGATTTTCGTTTTTTTTCCCCTTCTTTTCCCACACCTTAACTTTCTCATTCACCTCTATGGTGCATAGGGAATAATCTTAACTACAGAAAATTTCCCACCCCAGCCGGGAATCGAATCTGGGTTCCTTCACCTTACCGGTAGAGCTTCAGAGCCAGCACAGAATCTTTCCTGAACAGTAACTGCACAAAAATATATCCTTGATTGACCGTAGTAGGCACTGAAACATAGAGTTCTGTTAACACAGCAAGCTAGGTTTAATTACTTTCTCTAGCCTGCATGTACAATGTACATAGCGGATAAAGAAGGTACCTATTGTATTCCACCAAAAATAGATATTGAGATTTCACCGGAAACACATGTTTTCGGACCTCCTGAATAAAAAAAAAAAAAATAGCATTTTTAGAAAAAGGTCCATGTGTATCATCTGCCTGTCTGAGTGTGCTGTGGACAGCATAGCTAAAAAACGAAAAGACATTTAAATACCAAACTTGGTATTTAAGTTTTGTATCTTCAATGATGGGACACAAAGATTTTCAAGAAAATCCCCCACCCAAACTATCTTTTACATAGAAAAATTTCGAAAATGTTGTTTTCCTCAAAAATGGCTCTAGCATTTTGATTAAAATCTCTTATATATAAGACATTTACATGTCAAATAAAATGTATATCTTGAATTTTATGGGAATAGCCTCCGAAGACCTCTTTATTCTGGATGATTTTTATTGAATTTTGCATAACGGGTAAACCGTAAGAGACAGACAGAAACTTACTACGGAAAAAAAAAAAAAAAAAAAAAATGTAGATCTCGATAAAAAACAATTTGTGTCGAATACATTTTTTTCGTGGAGTTGGCCGTTTTCGAGATATTCCTTGTTATTCGTTTCGGTTTTAAAATACTCATACTTTTTCTCATACAGGAACTTGTCAACGCTTGGCCACGCAAATAAACTAATTTCATATTCATAGCAACCACCTTTTAAAACATTTGACTGTCGGTTTAGCCTAGTGTATACATTTATTCTCCTCCTACTTAGGAGGAACTAAATAATAAGACTGTTTCTGCTAATGTTTAGCATGAAATAGAATAATAAGCTTAATAACAATAATTTGTTACAGATATGTAGAAAAAGTCACGTGAATGGAATATATAAGATTTTTTGTTACAATTCAGTTAGTCATTTTGTTTACTGTTTCATTTACGTAGCTTCCTTTAACTTCTTTGGCGGAGGGCGATGGATATTTTCGGGCGTAAAAATCCTTAGCATGGTTTCTTTCGGAAGGGAAGTGAAGCGTTGGTCTCGTGTCGTAGGTTTACGTCACGTAAAATAATCTCAAGCCTAATAAAGATGCCTTTAAACAAAATTGGGCACCAAATATAGATTGGGACGCTGAGAATCGCAGAAGTTAAAGGGCATCCATAAATAAAACTCCATTTCATTTCTTTTTTAGCTTCTTTGGCCGTATCGGGGTTTGACTTGAGAAAATAATGCTGGTGTTTGCTCACTAAACTGTAGGGTTTCTTAACATTATGTTTTCATTGTTATTCTATTAAGCGCGCGCGTACGCACGCACACACACACCACACACATTCACTTCCATATTCATATTTCCAGAACCTGTGTGATGGAATCGAACCCGGGACCTCTGGATTGATAAGATGATCACTCGACTGGAGAGACAGTTTTGTTTTTATTGTTTCAGATGTGATAAACGTACAGTTTATTAAAATATCAGCTGTATGAGTTTTTTTCGAATTGTACTTATCCTAAGTGCATTTGAGCTTAAAAGTTTGCGATTCTTCTTTTTCCTTAGAAAATTGAATGCTGTTTCTGCATTTTACATTCAACAAAGGACTTATTGCTTAATGTGATATCATTCTTAGGTTTAAATATAGTGTGGATAGAAAAACACTTTACACAACGGACATTTGTGGCTGACATGCGTAGAGAAAGTTGTGCGAGCGTATGCCACGTTTATTTATTTATTAATTGTTTCAACCAACTTGGTCGTACAAGTGGTCTTGATTTTTTAAAAAATTCTCTGGTGTATTCTGTATGTTCACTCACGCTCACTCTACTGGACTCTATTTGGAATGATTAAAGATTAAAGAAAATTCCTGTGCCCATATAGGATCTAATGGTGAACCTCTGGAATGAGAAACCAGTACGTTGAACGTTCGGCTATATATAATTCAAAATTGAAACAGTTTGTTTATTCATTGCAAATATGTATACAGGAATCCATAAAACCTATGAACTACAAAGCATTAATACACACTATTTGTATCATACAAGCATTAA
This sequence comes from Hymenopus coronatus, assembly GCA_030762935.1. NCBI lineage: Eukaryota > Metazoa > Arthropoda > Insecta > Mantodea > Hymenopodidae > Hymenopus > Hymenopus coronatus. Next base: position 63,144,811 of record CM060882.1, read on the forward strand.
ATAAAAATAAGTGGAATATATATTTCAGATGGATAAAAGCATATGCTGGGCATTTTGGTAATGGAATGGCAGCAAATGAGAATGATTTAGAAGTATGCTACGTTAAAATGCCAAAATGTGAAATATATAATAAAATTCAAAACTTAGCTGCGAGAAATGTCAAAGAGAATGAAAATTAACATCAGAAGCAAAATAAAGAAGTCTTATTTCCCCACTGTGCATAATATAATAGAAAAAAAGCTCAACATATGAACATTTTAAACTGGTGTTGGAAGAATAAATGCATATTTCTGTAGATGTAAAATAGCTGACGACCCTATTGTACAAGGTAAACAGAACAAACAGACTATGGAACACCTATAACATAGATATATGAATTTATTTTAAATAATGAAAGAATATAATTGAAGAGAAAATCAACAAAGGAAAATGGAATGTTGCCACATGAATTACAAGATTTCAGTCAAAAATATATTAAAAGTTTATAATATTTATAAACAAGGTAAATTATGAAAACTTTAAAATGATGTAAAATTATCCTATGATGCAAAAGCTTTAAGTTGGTACCTTGCTGTCCTTGTTTAACACGGCTGTGGAAAATCCTTTGGGTTTCTTTCCTTTAGAACTCTATTGTGTTCCCTAGTTATCTGCGCTAGTATGAGACATTAGTGGTGTTGCAACTCTTGCAAGCAAAGTGAAAGAACAGACCCTGCCTGGTTCGCCATAAAAGAGGGAGAGCGTAGTAAGAAAGAGAAAACGAGTATTTCTCTTTTTTTCTAATAACCAAGGGCCAACTTACACCTCATCATCGATTATAGTAGTTATTTTATAGTAATATCAAAGTAAACCGTATTGATTATATTTGTTAAAAAAATATTATGTGTTTCATTCACATGACTTTCTCTATAACTCTGAAACAAATTATTGTTAAAAAGCTTATACTTCAGTTAATAGAGAAAATTAACATAACATTTTAATGCTTGCTTCCTTGTAAATGGATGTGAAATAAGGGAGTACCATACGTTAAAGTGATAGTCAAAGGTGGTTGCTATGTGACTGAAGTTCCTTTGTTTGTATGGACAGGATTTGACAAATTCCTGTGTGAGAAAAGTATAAGTTTTTCAAAGCTGAAACCCAAAATAAGGAATATCTAAAACACGATCAACTCTACGAAAAAAATGCACATAACTTCAATTGTGTATTTTAACGTGATCTACATTTTTGTGTGGTAAGTTTTTGTCCATCTCTTACGGTTTAGCAGTTATACAAAATTCCGCAAAATTCATCCAGAATAAAGTAGTTTTCAGAGCCTATACCCAAAAAATTCAAGATATATATATTATTTGTCAGGTAAATATCTTTAATATACGATATTTTAATCAGAATCGTTAGAGTCATTTTTGTGAAAATCAAAATTTTCGAAAAAAGTTCCACGTAAAGGGTAGTTGGGAGTGGGGGTTTTTCTTCAAAATCTTCGGGTCGCATCCTTGGAAGATACTTGACTTAAATACCAAGTTTGGTATTTTACCGACTTTTTGTTTTTGAGTTATCGTGTTCACAGACACACTGACACACACACCCACACTCACGGACCTTTTTCTGAATTTTTTTTTGACACAGGGGACCCTAAAACACATTTCCGGTGATATCTCGGTATCGAATTTTTGGGTGGAGTGCAATATCTTCTCTATACACTATGTATATAGTACGTATAGAAAAAGTAAAAATTAGAATGTTCGTGTAAGAAGGTAACCTTAGCATGCAGTATTACCAATATGTAATGCAACATATTGTTATAAACAAATAAATATAATAATACTAATAAATATGTCATATTCCAAACATAAAAATATGATGTTACAACACCAATGTAAAAAGGTTCGCCTGTTGGAAAAATATTACGCTTAGAACCCAAATTTGTTCGCATGTTTCTTAGTAAACGAAGTAAAGCACACAACAGTCTAAAAACATGAATACACAATTTCGCAAATATGTCATATGAACCTGTGTAAAATATCGTGAACCAAAGAAAATATTGTGCATCATCCTTTTGTTTTATTTCTCTTTACGATCTCTTATCCATTTTAAAATGTTAGTATACTGAAGAAAAAAGCTGCATAACCTTTTGCGCGCTTTCATGTTGTTCTACGTAGTTTGGCTGTTGTAGCCTTTGTCACAAAAGAGCGATTGGATACCTCCAGTAATATTTTGTTTTAGTCGAATAGAAACTTCAGAAATTCACCCCCACAAAAAAAGGCACACATCAGAAAACAGTGTAAAAGGGTGGGCCGGTAATGTTATGCAAAGTGCTGGCTTTGAGAGCGATCGCAGCGCCGCAGGGGTTCGGCCTCGGTACTAGGATAACAGAGGATTTGATTTTCGCCAAGGGAACATTTTCATTCGGGAAGGATCTTCCTTTGGCATCGTTATAGGTGACCTAGAAACCATTAATATGCAAATGTGGGTTGCAGCGCAGTTATGGGGAGGAAATCGTCCAACTGCGCCAGTTGCTCTGGCGTCTAACGAGCCCAATTAAACGGCAGGAGTTAAAGTTCTCAAAGGCACGAGGATTACACCCCTGCAGTTAGAGAAACCGCCGTACAGTGGCGGCCGCTATAGACAAACTGGTGGTGTTCTGCGCGCCATCTCACGTACCGCCACTGAAATGCCATTGGAACTGCATTGAAACTATTTTGGGGCCATTTTAATGTTTTGGGTATTAACAAATGGTGCGCTTGCAAGTTCTCTCCCCACTTTGTGTGTTCAAAATTTAATTTGAATGAGAACGCGCCTAGAATATTAACCAAACCAGCTCTGTGGATGCATGAGAAAGCGAAACCTGTTCCATCCTTAAGCACTGGATCGGTCGACGATAATCCGTTTTAAAAGTTGGAAGGGTCTTATGGCATTTTGTTCTCACGCAGTACTCACATATCATTCATTCATTCATTCTTCTTCTTCTTATCATTATTATTGTATATTTTGTAACTTTGAAGCTAAAACCAAAGAATTGTATTTTCAAATTATTTACGCTTACCGCAGCGAAGTAGTCGATTGTCGCATTCTACTAAAATATGGTATCCATTATCCCCGAAAATAAACATTTTGAAGCTCTGTGAATAAAAAACTCATAAAAATATATCCGCGCACTTTTCTGTGTATCCTGAACGACATAAGAAAATATCACAGTGATTTATTAGGGACATTATTTTTAAAATATATACATTAATTATGCTAGCTGGCATACCTGGTGTTTGCATTCCTTACTAAATGATTGTACAATGATCTACTTATGAATCCTCCTTTTAAAATTATTTTGTAAAGTATAAGAGATATTCCTAATTATTCACGCAAATGGGTATGAAATATCGCGGGAAATTTATATATCTGATGTTCTAACATCGTCCTGTTATATTCTTGTATGTTTTACGTTACGTAGTTGGCTTGCCCTCCCCATATGTAGGACTGACATTCTGCACCCCCCCTAGGATTTACAAGCTGGTGCCTAGGGGTCAGAAGCCTGTTGGGGAACCAACAGCATGTAACCACGGAATGGAGGACCTGGAACGAATGGTCGGCCCGTAGCCAGGCATGAGCGCGAGGAAGTGGATGATATGAAATGAAAGCGAAATGGATAGGAAAGGTGGTGATGGAGCAATTGGTGGAATGAGTGACGGGGGAAACCGGATGACCCAGAGAAAACCCTCCCAGAATCCGCTTCGTCCACCATAAATGGACACATGCAAGCGCCTGGGATCGAACCCAGGCTACCTAGGTGGGAGGCGAGCTGTCTAACTACTCCTCCTTATAATAATATTAGTCCATATATATTTTATTGCTGAGCTTGCTGGGAACACCTTTGCTTTCTTTTTCTCTTGGAGTACAGCTTCACTGCTATTTAGATTGCCAGGTGTTATAGATGATCCTATTACTTATCCACTCCCCCCAAAAAGGACCAGCCCGGCTCATGTGTGTAGCAGGGGTTGGATAATATTGTTATTTATGGCAGAAGACCTTTGACACAAGACTCTGAGGAATATCTATGATAGAAGATCCTGAGGAGGAAATTATATAATTTAATGTGTAAGTGTGATGAAAGAACTCTATATTTGTCATGACTTGTGATGCTTAATGTACCAGTAACTGTGTCAGTTTTGGTATCTTGTACCAATCTGTGTTTAATGCATAGTACTATCCGCAATATTAACACTTTGTCCTTACAGAAGTGTTGTACTCCAGGAGCCTGACCATCATCCGCATACCTCTCCCTCTTTTACAACTTACTCACTAAAAATAATTATTGAACTCCCTCTGTCGAGCCTGCGATTTTCGAGGTACGACAATCCAGAAGTTCTGGAGATGTTATACGGCCTGTAAATATCTGTTTTTTTTGGGGGGGGGGGAGCGCTTCATTTAAATGACGCCTTTAATATCTCAGAACATATCGACGGCTTTTCTTTTAGAACAATTAGTTCTTATCAATAATGATCTTAACTCGCTAACAATTGGGAGGCACTACTTTGATAATTACAGTCGCGCGCCCACGATATAGGTATACCATTGAAATCATAAAATATGAAAATAATCCCTTATATATCATATTTCAGAAGTAAATAATATCATAATTCAGCAACATTTACAGTTCTTCTTGAATCACCGTCCACTTCTTGAAGTTATAAATCGTAAACGCGCATGACGCGCTTGTAATGTTGGTTGCATGTTTTAGGAGTTTAAGGTGCATACGAAGTATACTGTATTACTCAATTACAGCTCTTTGGGTGTAGTAGTGTGTGTACGTGTGTGTTCGTCAAAATTGGGCTTGTGGAGGGTTATATTCTAGAAGAGAATACTGCTTGATTTTAATACACAAAGAAACTTTAAACTCTCAGGTCCTCACAGGGCTAATGAAAATACTTTCATCGAATTAAATTAATGTGGCACTGAGACATTGTAAATGATTAATTACGCGATAAAAATTCAAACTGAAACAACATTACTATTTTGGTAAAACAAAACTCCTATTTTATGTACTTGGTACAACTGAGACATGACTATAAGTCAAATACTATGCATCTGACGTTGGACGTTCAGTTTCCCATTACGTTTGCATTTTAAATTGAAATTAATCAATGGAATACCACTGTACGAAACATAGGCCTTCATGCTGTCATTCTGGATCCTTGGATTTCGACTGACATTTCCTACATATGTAGCAGTGGTGAAATGTCGCTCTGTATCCTGAAGTACCCCACCGAAGCTTCTCTGGAACTTCTTTGTCAGATCCCGCCGTTCTAACCAGTTGTACACAAAGCAGGCTGCGGAAATGTAGGCTAAAGCAGCTGCCTAACAGATAATCTTCAGTTTTCTAATTAATAACAGACGATACGTATATTATTATTATTATTATTATTATTATTATTATTATTATTATTATTATTATTATTATTATTATTATTATTATTTTATACTGTAGGTATTATGGAATAGCAAACTAGTACTCAGGATTATAAATATTATATCTTACTTGGAAAACAATAATGAATACAGTATATCGGTTAATCGAAATAACAAACAAAGCTAAAAGTTGACAGCTAAAAGTTAACACACCAAAATGCATTGCCTCGTAGGCGTTAAAAATACGAGAAAGCTTAGAAATAAAAAAAAATTAAAACGGAAGCAAATAGTCCCACTCAATGTAATCTTACTACTAATATCTTTCCATTCCTTAAATCATCATGTGGGTTGCATATTTCGAACAAAGTGGACGGCGATTGGGGAACGCACTGTATCATTTGTGACAAGTAATCATCTTCGCAGTATTGTTTATTTCAGAAATATTTGTCACCATGTCTTTAAAATTTGTCCAGGGTGAAGGATTTACTAGAGCTATGGGTAGTCTTAAACAAATTTATTTAAGAAACATTATTTCAGTTTTACCAATAAATGGTATGAATTGCGATCTTATTCTATGAAAAATCCTTGAAACATGCAGTTCTTGATTTTTAACTAAAATTAACTTGTAATCTAAGCAGCTGTTTTTTCTCTTCGCACGTAGATGTATCAAACGTAGATATGGACCTGTGTCCAATTGCCCAATAGAACTTCTAGGAAAAATGTATCATCTACATTAATGCAACAAAGAAGAAAATGTATGTATGTATTTGTGTATGTATGTATATATGTGCTTGTATGTATGTGTATGTATGTAGTGTGTATGTATGTATGTATGTATGTATGTATGTATGTATGTATGTATGTATGTATGTATGTATGTATGTATGTATGTATGTATGTATGTATGTATGTATGTATGTATGTATGTATGTATGTATGTCTGTATATGTAGGATAATCTCAAAAATGATAACCGAATTTGATAATTCTTTTTGCTACCATTGAAAAATCATATTCCTTCAAACGGTCATAGGCTATATGTTTCCAAAAATAAAAAAAAAAAAAAAAAAAACTGGCGATTAGGAGCAAATTTTTCATATCCATTTAACGAAACTTTAATCCCGTTTCGATGGATATGGACATCACAGGAACAGTTTTGGCATATATAGGTGAAATTTTTATGCTTATAGTGTAGAACCCAGTGAAAATTATAAACCATCATACAATTCTAAAAACCTGCCGCGTTACATTTACATAACTTTCTCTACCTATTCTGCGAAATTATTTCAGGTCTTATTCATCTATCTAATCGAGATAAACATTACTAGAAATGGTCTCACTACTCGATTTCCTTGTACATTCATGGAAAAAATAAATGCAACACCGCTAAAGACTGTGTTTATCGTGACCTTTGTGTCGCTTCTGCAGACAATCACCGTGGTACCATAACAGTTGAATGGTGGTGTCAAAAGACAGTCTAGGACATTTGAATGGGTTCGAATTGTTGGCGCAATGTCGGTGTTTTCAGCAATGCTTTCAATTCTCACAATCGCGGCCACGTTGTACAGATGCAGGTTTGGAGGAGTGACGGATTCAGGCATCGGTAGGACGTAGAGCTGGTGAGCGTAATCGTCCATGACACAAAGGCCCAACTCCTGGCATCATGGTGTGGGGTGCCATCAGTTACAACTCTCGCTCGCCTTTGGTGTTTGTGCAGGGACGTGAAACCAGTGCCAGGTACACCCAGCAGGTACCGCCATTTCTTCAACAGGAAGGCACTGTGTTGTTTCAACAGGATACAGCTGCTGCAACTCCTCTGGCCAGCAAAAACCCATTGAACATGATGGGGCTCCACGGCAGGCCACAACAGGTGCAGGATGCTTGGGACGGTGTAGAAAGCCATTCGCCACCTGTACGATCGTCTGCATGCACAAATACGTGCCTTTATTGCTGCCCGAGGGGAGGGGGTACACAAAATATTAATGCGACTATTGGGACATGCCCCCTTTGTGACATGTATGCTTGTATGATCTTGACATACCTCTTCATTAAAATTATGCACTCCTTGATAATGTTGCATGTTTTTTTTTTGTTTGTTTTTTTCCCGTGAATGTAGGTATAATGGGAATAAGGCATTACACCAGGCTAAAAAGGCAGTAAATTAGACCACTCGCCTCCCATCTAGGTGGTCCAAACACCCACATGTGGGATTTGTGATAGACGAAGCGGCATCTGGGCGGGTTTTCTCCGGATCATCCGGTTTCCTCCGCCACTTCATCACCTTTCCTATCGTCCATTTCGCTTAAATTTCATATGATCCACTTTTTCGCGCTCATGGCTGGCTACGGGTCGATCACTCGTTCCAAGTTCTCCATTCTGTAGTTTCGTGTCGTTGGCTCCCCGACAACTTTTGACCCCTAGGCATCCGTTTGTAAGTCCTAGGGGAGTGTCAGTCTTAAATACGGGGAGGATAAGCCGACTACGAAAATAAACCAGGCTAAAACGACAGTAAAATCTTTTAGCTGGTCGATATGCAATGACTTTGAAATTCCATTCTCGGTGTACGGCCAGGAGTTAAAAAAATTCCATTTGAGAAAAGAATAAGTACTATTGGGGAATTTATAGCAATAACAAGGAATATCTCGGAATGGTTAACTCCATAAAAACGCATTTGAATATATTGTGTTCTGTAACGATATCCACATAAGAGATGTCTAGATATCTCTTACGGTTTCCTAGTTATGTGTAAAAGTTATCCAGACAACTCAAGATATACATTTCATTTCTACTAAAAACATCCTGAACATATGGAATTGTGATAAATAGAGTTAGTTTTGATAACTTAAACATTTTGTATAAATATTTCATGTAACGTTCAAGTCACATCTTTAGAAAATACTGAACACAAATATCAAGTCTGGTGTTTAACAGGCTCTTTGTTTGCTTATCACACGTGGCCCTTTATCTAAAAATCCGGGTGTTTTTATTGAAAGACCTCAAAACACATTTTTACGGTGAATATCTGAACATCGAATTTTTTAGTGGAATGCATTACTATCAATTGTCAAGCCCTTATGTAAAAATTTGCTCTACCTATATAAACCATATGATTATAACAGTGCACACTTTTACATAAGGAATTGGCTAAAATAATAGGTTATATTAAAACTTCCAAAAAACTTCCAAATATGTGTACTTGGACTAAAGAGTTTGGCGAAAACGATAGAATACCACAAAACTTCAAAAAACTATATACTCGTATACCCATGTTTTAAAACTGTGTCACTATTTGACCAACTTTGGACATTTATTATGCTTTAAGCACAGTTATAAATTAGAGATAACTTACAACAGGAATGGACAGGAGGGGAAACAGGGTTTAATTCAGGTAGGCCCGACCAGCCCGTGAGAGTTAGTGAACTGTGGACTCTTGAACTCCTCCATCTCCTTGACGTGAGGGGAAAGGCCCAACTGCCGGTCCCCATGGCCGTGCTCGCCAAGGTGTCTCGCTTTGATGCTTCGTAGCGCAGGGGATCGTGGGTTCGAGTCCCGCCTTGGGCATGGGTGTTATATGTTTGTGTATATGTGTGTGTGTGTGTGTGTCAGTGCAAAAGCAGAAAACAGTAATCATAAAGTAAACAAATTAGGTAAATAAAAATAGGGTAAAAAAAACAAACAAAAAACAACGGACATGCTTAGCCTGCCAGCTGTTCGATGTCGTCGTATTTATACCTCTCACAAATTTCAGTCTCTTTATGAATTATATCGCAATTATGTGCAATTTTGAATAAAAAAAACTGCCAACATAAATATGCTAAACCAGAATATTCGCATTGCAACCCTCTGATATTTCTTTGCAGTGAAGTTCCACATAATCTCGGAATGAAACTACTAGAATTAGAGAATTTCACTACAATTAAACATTCTAATAAAGAAGAGTAGCAACTCTTTAAATCACTGCCCTGTGATACAGTTTCACGTTTGCGTAATGGCAAACCTCGGAGCCACATACATTTGGATCAATTTTTTATTCAAAATGAATTACATTAAAAGCCAATTTATGCAATAGGCTAAGCAATGACAAGTCTTCTGAGACTTTGTGTGTCGTCATTGATGGCAAATATCGATAACCTTTAAAAAACAAATTCTGATGTGTTCCACTCACACAACTTTCTCTAACTGTCCAATATACAAATATTCTAAAAATATTATTCTTTTAGCTACATCATGCTAATCGAGATAAGCATTAGCAGAAATTATCTTATTACTTGCTTCTTTGTAAGTAGAAGGGAAATAAAGGAATACACTAAGCTAAAGCGATAATCGAATGTTTTAAAAGATATTCGCTCTGTGGAACAATTGAGGTTCGGTTCTCTTTGCATGGTCAGCAAAGGTGGCTTTCCTATTTGAGAAAAGTTAGTTTAAAATTGAAACCAATAACAAGGAATATGTTGAAAACGGTCAACTATAGAGCAAAACGTATATGACATAAATATTGTGTTTTAACGAGATCTAGATTTTTTTTTTTTTTTTTTTTTTTGTGCGTTAATTTTTTTCTATCTCTTACGATTTAGCAGTCATACAAAATTGTGCAACATACATCCAGGATAAAGAGGTCTTTAGAGGCTGTTCCCAGAAAATTCAAAATATAATTTTAGTTTTGCTGTAAATATATTTAATATACAGTATTTTAAACAAAATCGTTAGAGGTGTTTTTGAGAAAAACAAAATTTTCAAACATTTTTCCATATAAAGGGCAGTTTGTGGTGGGAAGATTTTTCTGAAAATTTTCGTGTCGCATTCTTGGAAGATACTAAACGTAAACACTAAGTTTGGTAGGTATTTAACGGCATTTTTGTTTTTGAGCTATACTGTCCACAGACACACATACACACGAATCTTTTTTAAACTTTTTTTACTCAGGGGATCTCAAAACATATATTTTCGGTAAAAGCTCAACTTCGAGTTTTTGGTTGGAATACAATACCTTCTCTAACTACTATACACATTTATGTTCACACGTGCTAGAGAAAATAGGTAATATGTGGTAGAAAGGTAATTAAAGAGAAGTGTGACGTACAAACGACACAATATCTACGGTGTCTTGTATTAAAGATATTTAAAGAATATCACAGCGCACCCAAGATACCATGAAACTCGGCAAGCATAACAATCTTTGGCAACGTAAAGTAAGCTTACAATAATGTCGGAGATTCCTCCACCTTCACACTCTTCCGACTGCGGATAGGCTTTCCTGGTTTAACCCATTCTCTTATTGCGGTGTTCAATTTGCCTATCATCCAAGGAATCCCTATCCTGTTAGCACTGCGCCGCCAAGTCCAGAAGTTACAAAGCTTAGAAAAAGGAGAATGACATTGAGTGACGCTAAACGGCATGCCTAACTTACGGCATTCAAAAATCAACCCATCCTTATTTTTAACCATATACAAGAGCTGGATAAAAAGTAATGAGAACTATTTTTTTTCTCTGAAATAATTTTATTGATAGAGGTATTTATAGTTACGCGCCTTCAATATAATCATCCCCGTTTTTGCCAAATGTTCGGAAAGAGTCGTAAACTATCTGCGCGTCTATTTTTGTTGATGTCCCGTATTGACCAGCCTGTAGCATGGATAATGTCATTTCAGGTGTTGTACCGGATCCCTCGCAGTGGTTCTTTCACTTTGGTAAAGAAGTAGTAATCACAGAGACCATTGTCACCGTCGGTGGTACAGTGTAAATGGAAATTGCGTGTTATTTATGGATGCTCTTTAACTGCTGTGATTCTCAGCGTCCCATGCTAAATTGGGTGTGAAAGACCGCTTAATTTTGCTCAGAGACCTTTCTATCAGGCTTGAGGTTCTTTATCGTGCCGTAAATCTACGACACGGGACCAACACTTTATTTCCCTTCCGAAGGAAGCCATGCTAAGGATGTTTACACCCGAAAAAATCCATCGTCCTCCGCCGGGTTGGTACAGCGTGATGCAGTATAACCGCAACAATGTGATACGTCACAATGGACATCACTTTCACAGCACTATGGGTAGCGCGCACTTTCTTTGGACGAGGAGAACCGGGAAGCCTCCATTCATTTTTTTTTTTTTTAAATACGGTACCGGAGTCTGATCAGGACTCCGGTACTGTATACCCTACTTTAATTTGCCTTTTTTTTTTTTTTTTTTTTTTTTACCTTGTTTTTCTGTATTATTACTGGATTTCTGTTTTTTTTTTGCTGTTACAACACACACATAAACACAAACATATTACACCCATGCCCAAGGCGGGACTCGAACCCACGATCCCCAGCGCTAAGAAGCACCAAAGCGGGACGCCTTGGCGAGCGCGGCCATGGGGACCGGCATTCATTGAGACACTGCATGTTCCTGCAGCACCACCTTCGTCCAGCGCTCAGCCGAAAGCGACGACATTTCATGGAACAACACCCCATCATTCTGCATAACAATACAATATGTCACACAGCTGCTGCTGTCCAGGACATCTTGCGCCGTCGGCAATTTTGAGATTCTGAAACATCCACCGTACTCATCCGACATGAGTTCCTGTGCTTTCGATCTGTTTGCCAAAGTGAAAGAACCACTGCAAGGGATCCGGTCAATACGGGACATCAACAGAAATAGAAGCGCAGATAGTGTACGACGTCTTTCGAACATTTGGCAAAAGGTCACAAGTAACGAGGGCGATTATATGTTTAAGGTGTATAAGTACCTCTATCAATAGTGTCATTTCAGATAAAAGAAAGTTTTCATTAATTTTTATCCAACCCTTTTACTTATAGAATTTACCAGTGCAATGCAGAGTAATACAATTAAAGTGGTAAATGGGAGGTTTTACCATTTTCAGTCCGCCTCTACCTATCCACTTGTATACTACACGCGACCTGTGTGAAAAAGTAATTAACATTAATTGGCCTAATAGTTGATTAAACTATGAACTTAGGCATTGTAGGTCGCCACTGCGGTATGTAGCTCAAAATAATTTGAGATGATCTTGTTGTTTACCGGTAAAGATGCGAGTCGTTTGGGGGAATTTAATGCTGTGATGGCTTGTTGACATGGTAGCTCAGTAGTTAGAGCAACCGACTAGAGATCGAGAAATTCATGGTTTCAGTCTGACTCTATCTATTTACCATAAATATTTTACAGATATTACACAATACTTTTATAAAATGGGAGAGAGATCAAAGAAATTAATGAATTAATTAATGTGACATTTGCTTTTAAAAAGTTACCCAGCCAGGCACTGATTAATATAAAGTGCACAGGAGAATAACTTTTTATACGAATACAAGATGGGCGGTAATTGATAGAAAAGCTTGTGCGAGTGTTAACATCCATATGTTTGTCTCATTGTTGTGGAATAATTTTCACTAAATGTTTAAGACGCACCTTCTTGAAGTATCCTCCATGTAGTCTCATATGGCCATTAAGAGCAGGGATATTCTTGAACTTGCGATGACAGAGGTTGCATTCGACAGGCTTTGGGTCTTGCTGTTGTGACTGCGCTGAATTCTGCTGCTGTTGTTGCTGTTGCTGCTGTTGTTTCCCCGCTGCATTGCCAGCATTGCCGCCGCCTCCCGTCGTCTGGCCCCCTCCGCCCCCATTCGCCTTACTGCTGCCGCCTCCGACGTTCGAGCTCTGTGAACAAACCCATTACTTCCGTTAGTCAGCAGAACAAAACCATCACCGTAACTTATTCGCGATATTTATTTAGGGATCAAAAGCGTCTAGTGGCATTCGACATTCATCCTTTGGTTTAGGGTTCTCTGATAATAATTATTCATCTATTACGCTTATACTACATTTAACTAAATTTTGACATTGTAATACATTGCGAGTAGAGTTCATAGTCCTTGCAACCTTTGTCTCTTTATTTTTATAAGTGTGGAAAAAAAGTAATATATATATATATATATATATATATATATATATATATATATATATATATATATATATGTATCACTTGGTTTTGCAAATTGATATTTTAAACAGAAAATTCAGTACAATTATTTATAAATCATGGACTTTGAAAACTCCCTTTGATTATTCAATTTTTATTTTAAGTAAATGAAAGGAAAATTTTCCAAAATGTTTAATGAAAAACACTAAATGTCTTTTTACATAGCTATACAAATTTATAATACTATATTTTTTAAATTGAAGCAATACTTTTGGGTGTAGAGAGAATAAGTTAAATATTCAATTATATTTTGCAATGCAAGGTTACTAAGGTGTGTATTCAAATTGAAAAATATAAATTTTGATTCAAACTTTCAGGATTTAAAGCTTTCTAGAGAGCAAAAGGGCATATTTGTGCTGAATATTGAAGTATTAGGACTGATTAGAATTCAGTGTTTTACGCATGTGTGTATAGTTCTTTGCAAAATTATATTTGAGTGTTCATAGATTAATTTTCAGGATTGTTTATAGATTTCATTCCAAAAAGTCTAAGTAATGATTTTTACCTAGCAAATATACCTAGCATTCAGATACTTTCCACTGAACCTGAAGCCATTTAAACCAGTATTTTATTCTTAAGAATAATTTTGATAATTTTAAGAATCGGTTAATCAAAATATTTCAGGTTTATATCACTACCCAGAAATAGATTTAAAATTAGTGCGAAAAGGTTTGAAATATTCTTTTCTAATACTTAACTTCTAACAGTTCAGATAATTGTGGAGTTAAAAAAACGTTTTTAAGGCTTCCAAAATATTTAACATTTTTCCTAGTCTAATATGTCATTTATAAAGAACATCTGAGAAAAAATCAGATGAAAAGATTTTTTAAACGTAAATACATAGCTGAAATAGTAACTAATTTCCATAAATAAATGAGATTAAAACCAAGGATTTCATTTTCAGTGAAAAAATATTTACTATGTTCATCAAATTAGTTTCGTATTACTGTTACCTTAAAGGCAGAATTCCGAGAAAAAAAAATTAAACAGGAATCATATCAATGTATGACTAATTATTTTAATAAAAACCAATTGATTCAAATATACTTAAGTGATATTCAATAACGTAGTATGTCAACATTTGATATTATGACCTGAAAAAATTGCTCTGTAAAATGAGGTTTTAGTTATTAATCTAATATTTCGTGAACAATATTAGGATTTGTTTAACGATGTTACTGTATTCAAAACAGAGCTTAATTACTTCAGTGTTTTTTATTTTAATTTCCACATACATTAGCTATGTTTAACTTCTAGGTTACTTATACCTAACGATGACTTTCGTTTTAGAATCAATTGTTTACTCGTTTTCATTACATGCTCCTTTTGTACTTGAAGATCATCTCAACCCTTCTAATCGCAATTTCCAAACGCTTGGATAGAGAATAATAGTATTTAAAGAAAAATCCTAACATCCACCCGCAATGGAATTCTGGACATCTGGATTATAGGTTACCATGCTGAGCTCTAGATTACAGAGGGCGCCTTTATCTTAGTGCTGGTAAATTATTTTGAAAATGGAAACAAAATTGTCAAAAGAGGTATACAGTTTTCTTATTCTAATTATTATTATTACTATCATTATTATTATTATTATTATTATTATTATTATTATTATTATTATTATTCCAAAGGTATAAAGTACTAGACATACGTAAAAGCAGAACATTGCACCTGTCTCGTTGGCCGGTGAATTAACCACTGTGCCGCCGTTGAACTGATAACAAAACCACGCCCACAACAATGTCCCTCCCACAAGACCTTTATCTCCACCACTCCTCATGCATCAATGTATCTCTGCTAATTGCTGCCATTTTGTATTTATGCTCGTTTGCGGCGAGCCACTCCAAGTATTTGATTGAGTTACGTTTAAACTGAGAGTCAGCTTAGTGAAACAAATGACGAGGTATGCCCGTTACGCTTCTACAGATTTCCGAGAGAGAGAGAGAGAGCGAGAGAGAGAGAGAGAGAACAATGTTTCCGCAGCTCATGAATGAATAATTTCATTTCTTTTATACACACAAGCGTATTACAGAAAATAATACCTAGCTATATATTCTAATGTACTATATTGCAACAAAATTAGTAGGCAATATGCTCTGTAAGGAACACCTTAAAGATCAGAATAACTCTTTTATACTAAAGGGAAATTTGTCGAAAAAGTCAGATTATAACGGAAGATGTCGATTATGGCTGGGATTCGAAGTACTGTTATTCAGGTTTGTGTACATTCTTGCTGAGGCACGTACCTTCATCGCCAAAAATTTACGCTAAAACTCGAAACATCGGTCTCGGCCTTTCCTTACCCATTAACGAGGGAAAAGTGCTAAAACTCAGGATTAACAAAGGACAATTTGTTCTTATTTCCCACGGACCAAAATCGGTTATCTTCTGTTCCCCGGGATCACATAACGTGAATGCCTATTACTAATTTCTCATATCCACTACTACAGCAAATACCGATTATCGCTCTCCATGGTTTCCATTAACACTTTGTGGGATCAGTTAATCGGCGGATGTTGATAATCTGATGATTCTGCACAAAATTTCTCGCGCGCCTTTGTAGTGTTATTGAGCAGAATTAATGGGGAAGTAGTAAATAGCTGTGCTGCGCTCTGTCGGGGGAATGTGACAACTTCCTTATTAAATCCTGGCAGGAAGTGCAGCTACAATGCACACACGTCATTGGGCAGGTTAATGAGAGGGCGCCCCATGCTGCACGCTTGGCTTGGCAGCCGTGTCAACACCGCAGCCTACTTTGTGAGACAAAATTCACGTCACCTATCAGAGGTCAATGTAGAAATCCCACTTGATACTTTTCGGTGAATCAGTTTCAAATAAGATTCTATATAGGATTTCATCAATTAACAAGGTAAGCGAACGTTGTTTAAATCTGAAGTCGGTTCTAAGGAATATTTTATAAACATATCTACTTTGCATCCAAACCAGTTACTGAATATTTTGGGTAGTGCATTTTTAACTTCTTGTACATACTCACCCGATCTCTGAAAAAGATAAAAGTCATAAAATGCTAACTGCAGCATGTTCGTTTTATAAAGCCTTGAATAATATTAAACTCTTAGGTGTAAGTATTTGCACACAATGCAGACCACAATATTTAAATAATATATTAACTGTCCTTAAAATGTTAAAACTTCATTTTTTGTTTTGATTTCGACACATCAGCAATATATTTAAAATACTCCTTGAGACATTTTTATATTCTCTCTAAACTTGGGATAATTTAAATAATATCGATAAAACGCTAGGCTACATTTTTGGTGTCTCGTTACTTCAAACATTTTGTTTTCTATCCAGTACAACTTGAAAACATAAAAATCCACAGAAAGGAGCAGTGCTTCCCTTATAACCCAACATTTTAAAATACCTAAGATGAAACTGTAATATAAAGCATTTGCAAGCCGGTTTAAAGAGAAAAAAAGTGTTATTTTTCACTGTGTACAAGACTCATAAACTTTTAACTGCAATGTGGTCTCTCCAAACTAGGCAAAAATAAATAAATAAATAATATAAGGTGAGGACAAAAATGAAATAGTTTTTGCTATTTTGGGGAACAGATCCAGCGTTCATTTAGAAGTTCCTTGTTGGTAGGGTAATGTTTTGCGAATTGTGTGGATATCAGCCCCTCAGCAATCTATTTGAAGATCATAACATTAGATTTGCTGCTTTGATCTCTCTAATCGATGATATGAGAGAGAAAAATGCATTAGTGTCACAATTTATGATGTGAATGAGCAATATTGTTCAGGACTCCGTCTGCTATCAGAGAAATAGGCGAAAGACCGTGTTTGTTCAATAAAACCGTTAGTTAATTGTCACGAATGAATCTCATTTAGCAATAGAAATTGCAAATGAGAAGCGGATACATTAAAGTTATTTCTGGAATAGCATTTTACGAATAGCGATGGTTTGATGGCGCCGTTATCGTGTTTATATTTAAGTGCTTAGGCTGGAAATGGTTCGGTACCACCAGGTTTATTTCTGTGACGTCATACAAATTGGTACACGAGTACATAACCGGGTCCTTTATTTGCTGGCAAGTAATGTAGGAAGAAGTATCGCATACAGCATCAGTCATTACACTAATTTTTAGTTTTCCTTTTTGCTTGTGGGTAGCTGAAGTTTCAGATAGCTTCCTAGTACTCAAACACACTATAGTCCGACTACTTCTATATCTCCATTGCATCGAGTGGTTAGACCATTCGCCTCACCTGGGTTCGATCCCAGGCGACCGTAAATAGGGTTTTGGTGGAAAAGTGGCTCAGAAGCGGGCTTTCTCCGGGTTCTCCGTTTTCCACCGCCATCGCAGTCCACTGGTGCTCCATCTTCATTCCATGTTTCACATCAGTGTTTTCGCCTGCGGTGCCTATATAGTAAAAGCGGGCGTTAAACACTGTTTAAAAGAAACTCTATTGCATCATCTTACCGAAAGAGCCAGATAAAATATTTTGTCATGAAATTGGTTTATAGCTTTAGATAGTTATATTGCCATTCATGATTTTAATGTCAATATAACTTTTATTATTGGCAATTTTAAAACTTTCTGTATGTTTCTTAATTACATACTACTAAAGTAACACCATAATCAACAATTTTTTTCTTGGTAAAGTAACATTATTGAATGAGATGATACAGTAAAGTTAGCAAGATTTTTCAATTTTTGTTGCAAAAATAGGCACTAGCCTAAGGCAGAATACAGACAAGCAGGAAAGTAGCCCAATGTGGATTCTTTTATTTTCCATCATAAGGAAGGAAAATCAAGTTATCCACTTTGGATGAAATCTAGGTTTCATTGCCTAGCAAGCCCACACTCAAGTTATTTCACATCCGGAGAAAGTCGAATGTGTTTTAAATTTAATGTTACGGGTATCTACATATATTGAATCTTATTTCAAAATATATTATGTCTCAAATGCATCTCCGCAGTAAGGTGAATGCGCTCAATATAATCACAAATAATATAATTAAATATAATAAAATTAAACATCATGAAGTATAAGGTAATCAAATATTAAAACATTAAAATAAATATAATAAATCTAATATAATTGAACCTAAGAGAATATCATATAGGTAATTTTACTTATATAATAATAATCATAATAATAATAAAAGGTTTGAAGTTTTCTTCTTTTTAACTTCTGAGTGGTTAGACTAACTAGACGGAGGACAGGAGATCCGTGGTTCAAATTCCGGCTATGGCATTGCATTTTTCAGCCTCTACCTTTCCAAATATAAATATTTCGAGTTCACTGCCTAAAAATAAAATGTGTTAGGGAATTTAAATATGGTCCTAATTTGAAACATAACGTGTAGAACATAACTGTTTGATGCTATTACATTTCTTTCAGAATCAAAATAAATAATTTAATTATGTTCTATAGAATAGCGAACTAAAAAGTGCCTGCTACATTTCAGGAGTTTGTAAGCTCCCAATATCGCTATAATCATAAGCATCATTCGCCGACATTAGGGAGCAGGTGAGATTAAAAATAGGTTTGCAGCCGTTATTTTATAATAAACTGATTGCACGTTACATTTAAACCTTATCACAGGATTAAAACGTTCATTCAGGCATTCAAAATAGATCCATTTGAGAATGATTATGGTAAATGCGATCTGGAATTGGTTCAGATATGTTTGTGCTTTCACGCGAATTAATCCCGGCATGTACATCAATACCATCGATAATATTCAAAAGTTAGTATCCCTACTCAATCAAATTTAGCCATTTAGAATAAATATGAGGCACAGAAAGCATCAAAGCCATTCCATTAGGATATCTAAATGAAATTTCCGTGTATGTGTTTCCTAAGTATTATTATGCCAGATAACATCCGATAAGACTAAATCCGATGAATTGAACATCAACTTGCAAAACGAACAGTTGAAGAACGATTAGTAGAATGTGCAAATAAAATGGACAATCACGTACAAAATGCTATAGCGGATTTTGCTATTAGAGAGTGCAGTTAAGGTATATTACCTAGAAGGTTGGAAAGGGAATTTTAGAGAAACGAGGAAAAGTAAGGGAAAAAAAAAAACAACTTAAAAACGTGCACTGAGCAATGCTTTTAATTTTTTAGGGACGAGAAACGAGTGCATATAAAATGTTTAAATGCTTACACCAAAATGGTAGACTGGAAGAACATAACAAAAAAGTGCGCTATAAATGTTTATTGATAGCATGAAAACATTGCGAGGGTGTAAAAATGGTCGTACACTACACAGTGATTCTATTTACAACAGCCAATGCTGATATATTAATCGAGCTGTAAGTTTGCGGCTGTGGCCCGCATTCGGAAGGTCCAGGGTTCGATTCCTAGTGACCGCTCGGCAGAAGAATACTGGGGTAATCTTGTAGTCAAGACATCCTTGTTATCTGTTTCAGGGTTGCAGAAGCAGGAGACGAGTTCGGCGAGTCGCGGCAGGGTGTTGACTTTCTTTCTTATTTTCTTTTCTTGTATCGTTCCGGGACCACTCTGTCAGGATCCATATTCGGGTGCCTTTCGGGAGACATCTGGAGTCTCGGGGATTATGGGTAAGGCCTGGGCGGCCTAGGATGCGTTCGATCTGGAAATGTTAAGAGCCCCGTCCATGTTTGCGCTCGTCATTAGAATCTGGCAGCCCTTCGGACCTATCCCCTCATTCCTCTCTTCAAGGGTCACGTGAGTCGCAAAGGGCTACAATGGCCTACGTACGGTGCTGCACCCCAGTAATTGGAAACTGGATGTCCTAATCATATATAAGTTTGCAACTCTTGATTTTCTGCATGATTTATAATATTTTCTTCCAGCGCATTCTTACTGGAGAAGCAAATGTTAGATCGCGCAATAACATAATGTGATATGTGTTTTGAAGTTCAAAAAATATTTTTTAGAAAACGGTCATGTGTGTTATATGTGGACAGCATAACACAAAAACGAAAAGCCGGTTAACCCCAAACTATTCTTACATGCAACATTTTTCGAAATTTTCGATTTTCTCAAAAATGGTTGTAACAATTTTTATTAAAATGCCGTATATTAAAGAACTTTTCATAGCAAATAAAATTTATATCTTCAATTTTTTGGTGAATAGCTTCTGGAGTCTTCTTTATTCTGGATAACTTTTGCATAACTGATAAACGGTAACAAATAAGACAAAAACTTACTGCAAAAACAATGTAAATTTAGTCAAAAAACAAATTTTATACATTTTTTTTTTTTTTTCTTTTTTGTGGAGCTAACCGTTTCTAATACATTCCCTGTTATTGGTTTCAGTTGTACTTAAACTTTTCTCAGACAGGAAGTGCCCGTTTTTCTTTTGTTCTACTGCTGGCCAAGCAAGGAAACGATTTGCAATGACAATCGAATAACGACAGCTTTTAAAACAATTGAACATATCAGACTTTTTTCTCTACACGTACTATGTACATAGTGTATAGACAAGGTATTGTATTCCACCCAAAATTCGATACCGAGATTTCACCGGAAATACATATTTTAGGGCCCCCTGAATCCAAAAAAAAAAACATTTTCAGAAAAAGGTCCGTGTGTATGTGTGTCTGTCTGTGTGTGTGTGTGTGTGTGTGTGTGTGTGTCTGTGGACAGCATAGCTCAAAAACGAAAAGAGATTAAATATTAAATACTAAACTTGGTATTTAGATTTGGTATCTTCCAAGGAAGCGACACGAAGATTTTCTAAAAAACTGCGCCATCCCCAACTACCGTTTACATGGGAAAATTTTCGAAAATTTTGATTTTCTAAGAAATGGCTCTAACGATTTTGATTAAAAACCCGTATATTAAAGATATTCACATACCAAATAAAATGTATATCTTGAATTTTCTGGGAATAGCCTCTGAAGAGCTCTTTATTCTGGATGAATTTTGCCAAATTTTGCTTAACTTCTATACGGTAAGAGATAGACAAACACTTACTACACAGAAAATGTTGGTCTGATCAAAACACACAATTTATGTTGTGGAGGTAACCGTTTCCGAGATATTCCTTGTTTTTGGTTTCAGTTGTGAGTACTTGAACTTTTCTCAGACAGGAGGTGCCCGTTTTTCTTTTGTTCTACTACTGGCCAAGCAAGGAAACGATTTGCAATGACAATCGAATAATGACAGCTTTTAAAACAATTGACTATCGGTTTAGCCTAGTGTATTCCCTTATTTTCTTTCTACATGTAAGGAACCAAGTAGTAAGAACATTCCGCTAATGATTATCTCGATTAGCAAGGTGCAGGAAGAAGAATAATCTTAATGTAAGAAATTTGTAGAAGCGCTAGAGAAAGTCATGTGAGTGTAACACATCAGATTTTTTAATTAGGAAAGCAGTTTATATTTTATTTACGAGCTTTCTTAAAACACTCAAAACATGTGTATTGTACATTTTGTTCTGCGCAGTAATGTACAGGGTTACTACAAAAGAAATAGACAACTTCAACTGCCTGTAAAACAAAAACTATTAGAGATAGCAACCTAATTATTTTGGAGGTATGTTGAGAAACTCTCAAAGTTTCGTTTGTTACTATTGGTAACGCTGCAGCGTTTTGTTTGTTGTTGCAGAAGCTGAAATGGCGTAAAATCCTGTGGAAAAGGCATATTGCGTGTTGGAATTTGCTAGAACGCAATCAGCAACTGTTGTCCGACATTTTAGAACACGTTACCAAAAAAATGAAATGATGCGCTCACAAAAACCAGCATCGTCTTCATCATGTCGCAACATGTCGATGCAAAAGTCACGCCGTATGACCTTATCTTCTTCACTCAGAAACTGCAACATCTGTAATCTGTAAGGCATCATGTGCAGTCGCTTCCGCAAGATTTTCCATACAGTTTGCTGTGGAATTTGTAATTGCATGCTTGCCCTAGATGTCGATTTCTGTGGGCTTCTTATGTAGGCAGAACGAACACGTTCAACGTTTTCTTGCGAAACTCTTGGTCTTCCCGAGCTCTTCTCTTTGCACAAACATCCCGTTGTCTCGAATTTTCTATACCAGTCGTAGATTGACTGTCTAGTCGGTGGCGTTTTGTGGTAACGTGTTCTAAAATGTCATTGGACAACAGTTGCTGATTGCGTTCTAGCAAATTCCAACACGCAATATGCCTTTTCCACAGGATTTTCCGCCATTTCAGCTTCTGCAACAACAAACAAAACACGACAGCGTTACCAATAGTAACAAACGAAACTTTTGAGAGTTTCTCAACATACCTCCAAAATAATTAGGTTGCTATCTCTAATAGTTTTTGTTTTACAGGCAGTTGAATTTGTCTATTTCTTTTGTAGTAACCCTGTATTTAGAAAAAAAAAGTATGTGTTCCATTTACATGACTTGTTCTACCTGTTCTGTAAACAAACTATTCTTATAACATTTTATTATTCTGTCCAAATCATGCTAATTGAAATCAGAAATTGTCTTATTACTTGCTCCCTTCTAAGCAGAAGGGAAAATAAAGAATAAACTAGGATAAAGGGATAGTCAAATCTTTTAAAAAACTAGCCGGCATGTATTCACGGTTGCAGTTTGGTTCTCTTTGCATGCACAGAAATAAAACAAAAGAGATATGAAATAAAAAATGAGTTTCCGTTTGAGAAAAAAATTAAGTAGTTTAAAATTGAAACAAATAACAAGCAATATCTCAGAGAAAGTCATCTATACAAAAAATAAAGTATTGACATAAATTGTATGTTATAATGCTTTCTACATTTTTTGTGTAGTAATTATTTTTCTATCTCTTACGGTTTACCATTTAATGGAAAATTCATCCGGAATGACGAGGTTTTCATAGGCTAATCCCATAAACTTCTAGATATAAGTTGTATTTGCCATGTAAGTAAATATCTGTAATAGCGATAACGTATTTTAATCAAAATCGTTAGAATATTTTTAAGAACAATATTTTCAAAAAGTTTTTCATGTAAAAAGTAGTTTCGGACGAGATGACTTTCTTGAAAATATTCATTTAGTATTTAACGGTGTTTTTGCTTTCTTTTTTGAATTATGTTGTCCACGCACGCACACACGGACGTTTTTCTAAAATGCCTTTTTTAATAAGGTGACCTCAAGACGTATATTTTCGATGAAATCTCGAAATCGAATTTTTGGATAATATATAACATGTATACGCGCATTACACACGTAGAGAAAGTAAAAATGGGATCACGTTAAATGTTAACACCGAGTGATGGAAAGGATCCATTGGCAATGTGAATGATTGTCATTGTTGTGTCTAGGTCTTCCGGAAAGGCCGCGTCTTGGCTAAATTTATTGCCGGCGTTTTGCCTCACTGTGTGGAGCTTCATCAGGGTTGTGAGTTTACCTGGCACTGTCATGGAGAGAGGACAAGCCCTGATGAAGCCCCACACAGTGAGGAGAAACTTCGGCAATAAATTCAGGCAAGACGCGGCCTTCGCGGAAGAACTACAGAACGGATCTAGCCGCTGAAACTTACTCAAGAATTTGATAGTCAATGTATTAAAATTTCTTTCAAAAGGCCATCAATTGGTACACTCTGAATGCAGAGATTTTACTTATAAAGTTTGTCAAACAATTATATATTACAGTATTACAGAGTGGGAGTGCGATTACCTACAAATTTGTAAAAACCACTTACAAATGTGTTTTTGTACTCTACAAAATAAAGAAAGCTTTTTAGTCCATTTGTTAATATGACGCCTATTTATTTTCAGAAGCGGAGTGTTTATAGACATAAGTTACAGAATCTTGTTCTATCACAGTCTTCACTACCTTAGCCAGTTCATAAGGACTAGTCTGTAGTAGTGCATTTTTCTTCTCACTTCACGCTAATCGCGAAAATTATCTGTAGCATAAAATGGTGTCAAGTAGGCAATACTTCATTACTCAACACGCTGAGAAAATACCTGTTTATAACCTGGGAAGTGTCTACCTCACATTGAAGAGTTCCCGAGTTCGGATCTGGGTTAGGGCGAGTTACCCGGATAAGGTTTATTCCTTTATCCTAAGTAGATAACTTTAAGTTCTATGCGCCCGGGATTCATTTGGAATTCATTTAGATAATCGTACCGTATGATCTACTAGGATAAAGAATAAAAACATAATGTGTTCCATTTACAACTTTTTTTTTTTTTTTTTTTTTTTTTTAGTTTAACGTCCTTTAACCTGTTTGGTCATATCGGACGATGGATGAAATTGGTGAAATGATGACCAAATGATCTCGGGGTCCATGAAGCTTAAAGTTACTCGGCATTCGCCTTCTAGGATTAGAGAAAACCCCGAAAAAAACCTCACCCTAAGCGAGACTCGAACTCACAGCCTTTTGAATGTGAGGCAGACACGCTACCACCACACTACCCAGGCGGGCTTTCACAACTTTTGTTACAAAGGATTATTATTTTATCTACGTCATGCTAATCGAGATAAACATTAGCGGAATTGGGCTTGTTACAACTGGGCTTGAAACAATTGAAATTCCATTCTATTTGCTTGCCAAGAGTAAACAAAAGACAGACGAAAGAAAGATGACCAACCGTTTGCGAAACATATAACTATATTAAAGTTGAAACCAATAACACGGAATATCTCGAAGACGGTCACGTCTACAACAAAAATATATATGACATAAATGATGTAATTTACATTCTGTGGAGTAAGTTTTTATCCATCTCTGATGGCTTACCAGTTAGGCAAATTTTAGCGAAATTCATCCTGAATGAACAGATCTTCAGAAGCTATTCCCAGGAAATTCAAGAGTCATTTTTGAGAAAAATAAAATGTTCAAAAAAATGTCCATGTAAAGTGTAGTTTGGGGTGGGATATTTTCTTGGAAATCTTCGCGTCGCATTCTTGAAAGATACTAAACATAAATACCATGTTTGGTATTTTACGGTCTCTTAATTTTTAAGCTCCTGTCCATAACCACACACTGATCTTTTTCTAAAAATGCTTTTATCGGACTTAGTAGACCTCAAAACGCCTGTTTCTGGCGAAATCACAATATCGAATTATTGAGTGGAATACGATACCTTCTCTATCTATGTAAATTTTATATATGTGCTAGAGAAATTAAAAATGAATATCAAGCCAATTTTTCAAGTTACGAAAAGTAAACATGCGACAGCCGAGCTTCACAATGGTGGGCTGGACAACTTATGTGATGCAATATTTTGTTTTATTTTATACCCTCCAAATTACATAACATTTTATAAAAATGAAAAGGACATTGAGAAATTGAGAGAAAAGAATAATAGTTTTACAATGTCCTTTCGTTGCTCAAACTCCGGATGTTTTTAATCAAAGTACATTCTTCAAGCGATAATTATTTGGTTATGAGACTGTCTACAAGGTGAGGGGGGTGAATAAGTACAAATGCTTGTATTAGCGTTTAAGAACAAATGATGATCCAGCATTTGGAGTTTTTTCCCCGCTATTTTCTAAATTTAAGTATGTTAATGAGGAAATGTTTTTAGGATGGCTATCTCAACAATCGGTTGTTTACGCAACAGGTCACACGGTTGACCCTCCTCTGCTATTACCTTGTCCGACTGTATGTGGATTGATGTATGTAAACATAGCTCAGGGTCGTTCAAAACACATTAAATCCTGAAATTTGTGCTTCAATTTATGACAATGCTATCAATAAGCGGATAAAATGACATACACATATGTATTATACGCATTGCTCTCTACTAAATATAAGATTATTTGCACCCATTCATCTCCCAACCTCTATAAAAATGTTAATCTTGCATCATGAAGACTCTGGACATAAGATATCTATTTTATATATTTATAGTTTCTGGTCTAAGCTGTTCACTTATTCATACGTCAACTTTTTCTCACATAAGTGTTTGCAGTGAAATCAAAGTTGAATGTAATATTCTGTTGGTTTGCACAGAAGGCAAGCAATAGCTCGTGCACCTAATGAATATAAATCTTTACCTAATGAATGTAAATTTTTATGTACAAGGGATATACATTTTCGAGGGAATTTTCTGAAATGAATACGCTTGTGAGATACTGATATATTAGAATACGATCACACTTTACAGAAGAATAATTTTAGATATGGAACTAAAATCTCAAATGAAAAACAAACACTATATATTAAAAGATATGGCGGTTTTATAATTTATATCTCAACCGATACTAGATGAAAAACTCCATTTGTATTTAATTATAAATAGAAGGCCATGTAAATACTTACAGCCAACTAATTTATTCTGCTTTCTACTCCGTGTATTAAGTAGGTAAAGCATTGCATTTCACCCAAAAATTCAATGTCGAGATTTCACCAGAAATATGGTGAATTTTATAATATGAATCACACAAACAAACAGTTTTAGAAAACAAATCGCGTGTGTGTCAACAAGATAACTAAAAACGAAAAACCTGTTAATACCAAACTTAGAATTTGAGTTCGGCATCTCCCAAGGATGCCACACGATGATTTTGAAAAAAAAAAATATCTCCCCATTCCAAACAACCTTTTACACGGATAACAGAGGCCGCGCCGTGGCCGAGTGGTTAGACCATTCGCCTCTCGATCCCAAACGACCGCATGTGAGATTTGTGGTGGACAAAGCGGCGCAGTGGCGGGTTTTCTCCGGGTTCTCCGGTTTTCCCCACCATTGCATTCCACCGGTGCTCCATCTTCATTCCATCTATCACCATTGTCACCGCCTGCGATGCCATAAGTTGTAAAAGCGGGCGTTAAACACTACCAAAAAAAAATACACGGATAATTTTGATTATCTCAAAAATGACTAAAGATGTTGATTAAAAATCACGCGCTTGACATATTTGTATGACAAATTTAATGTATATCTTGATTTTTTTTTTTTTTTTTTTTTTTTTGGAATAGCTCCTGAAGTGCGCTTCATTCTGAATGATTTTTGCATAACCGGTACCGTATGGGATGGACAGTCTTACTACAAGAAGTCTGATGTGTTGCATTCGCATGACCTTCTCTAGCTGTTCCACAAACAAATTTTACTTACAAAAGATTATCTACATCATGCTAATCAAGACAGACAACATTGCGAGAGTTGGTCTTATTACTTGCTTCTTTGTAAGTAGAAGGGAAATAAGGGATTACACTAGGCTAAAGCGATGGTGAGATTTTTAAGAGCCGGTCGCTAAGTGAAACAATTGAAATTCGGTTTTCTTTACTTCCTAAGAGCAAACAAAATGTGTCTCCCGTTTCAGAAAAGTACCTTAAAACTGAAAGCAATAACCCCGGAATATCTTGAAAACGACCCACTCTACGAAAAATGCACATGACATAAATTGTGTTTTTAATGAGATACACATTTTTTGTGTAGTAAGCTTTTGTCTCCTATAGTTTACCAGTTATACGAAAGTTATACAGAGTGAAGAGGTCCTCAGAGGCTATTCCCAGAAAATTCAAGACATACATTTCGTTTACCATGAAAATATCTTAAACACATAACATTTTAACAAAAATCGTTGGAGCCATTTTTAGAAAATAAACAAATTTGAGGTGTTCCACGTAAAGGGTAGTTGAGGTAGTTGGGAGGATTTTATTGCAAATCTTCATGTTGCATCCTTGGAAGATACAGAACTTAAATACAAATTTTTGTATTTAACCGACTTTTCGTTTTTAAGCTATGCTGCCCACAGATATATACATAAGGACATATTTCTAAAAATGCTTATTTTTTGGATTCAGAGTGTCTCAAAACATCTATTTCCAGTGAAATCTCGATTTTGGTGGAATACAATACCCTCTCTATCCACTAAGTACTTGTACATACGGGCTAGAGAAAGTATATAATGTAGAGCTTGTTAAAGCACACAATTTATATCAAATAGAGTTTTTGCTCACAATTTCCGAGATATTCGCCGTTATTGGTTTGAATTGTCCATTACTTATACTTTTCTCATATGAGAAATCGCTATTCGTGCTCACTCCTAGTCATTGAAGAGAACAGAATTTCAATATCAGCAACCAGCTTTAAAAGGGTTTGACTATTTCTTAAGTTTAGCGTATTCCAGCATTCCCATTGTACCCATATATACAAGGAAACATGTAATAAAAGCATTTCTGTAAATGTTTTTCAATCACGAAGTATATACAAGAATATGCGTTTGTAAGATTAGTTTGTCGAAGAATATGTACAGAAAGGCATGCGAATGAACATATATGTTTGTGTTGATGTCATAAATGTCACGCACACATTCTCGTTTATCGCTTTATGAATCAGGCTTTGTGCTTTACGTAGGAGGTATTCAGTTTTAAAAAATGCAATTGGTGGAGTAAATTAACATCTGTTTAGCATACTTTATGATATACCATTCCTTAGAAATACAACTGTCAGTAAATATTTATTAAAACTTAAATGAAGCATCAAATATCAAATTAAACTTGCTGCAGATTGATCAAGTGTTGGTATAATATTATAATTATGAAAATAAAGCCCAGGATTGTAAGGCCATCAAATGCTAAGCAACAGAAAATGAAGCTATACCAGAGTGTAATTTTAATTACGGAAATAACGCAAAATGTTTGGATTTGCTCGAAAGCAACCCCCCCCCCCGCAAAAAAAAAAAGTCGAGAAACTTTATTGCTGTGGTGTTTAAGGGGTGTTTTATTTTTAATTTTATACTTTTTTGCTTACATATTTTACAACTAGAATTACACTTAAAAAGTAAATGTATTAATAATTGCGATATGAAACCGATATAAGTTCGAATAAAAGTTTTGAAATTTGGCATGCGGAATATGTGTACTTCTCTAAAATAAACTGTTCTTAAAACTATGCAAATCTGCTTACACAGGTTAACTGGAAATAATTGGAAATCAAATCTTCTATATGATGGATAAAGGCTCAACCACTTTCAACATGGTATTGGCTTGTTTTCATTCATATAGGTTGTGTTTATTATTTTATTCGTTTGTCTCTTAACAAGCTGTCAATTTACACTGGAAATACAATAATAAAAAAAAGAACTATGTCGACCGAGAGTATTAAAGATTTTGGAAATTTTGGATTGTATTCGGTCAAGAAAATTCTCTGGCACCTGTTCAAAATGCCATATCGGTTTCATTCGTAATGGCAGAGAAACTGACGTAACACCCGTATTTAAATATTTAACTTATAATTTCACTATCCACGTTTAAACTATACAGTTTAGTTATAAGACACTTTCAACCTCCGACCACTAAATGACGACAAAAAGTTACGATATTCCAATTATCGCTGATAGATCAACAAATGAACGTGTCGCGTTTATAGTATCGTATTCAAAATGACGTGCACATTACCATATGTTCCTGTCAATTAGGCAGGATAATAGGCACAATAAAATGCAACTACACTGTAAACTGTAGGGGGATTTAAACATAAAAGATTAAAACTCCGACTGCCAAACATTAAACTTTTGCACTTTTGAAAGATTTACAGAAAGAATATTACTCGGGGAAGAACGTTTAACATGACAGTGCATAACTACACATTATACACATTTTGAAGAAAATTCTTCGAATTAAAGCACTAATATTAGCTCTTAAAATGTTTGTAATAATAAATTGAAAGAGACAACGAAAGAGAGGTGAATCTTGTAGAAGAAATTCTGAAAAAAAATTCAGGACACAGAATAGTCACCTCACCTGAAATACTCCAGCAGTTTTGGGGCATTACTACCGACAAATTTCGGCCACCAAAAGTCGAACATTGCTCCTTCCGCCATCTTGAAATAAGGAGAAAGTTGATGAAAGAGCATGCAAAGCAAAGTTATAGTTGATCTTACATCAGGTTCTTGTATCGGCGAGTTGTAGTAGTGGTAGGAAGGAATCCAGTGGTCCATAGACCCAGGCGATGTTCACTACGCTAACATGATATCACAGGCTGATGTCACCACCATCAAAGTTCGGACATCACTGAGCTCGACGGGAACGGGTTCGGGAAACTGGTGGTGAAAACAGGTTCAGAACTGCGAGATTCCAGTCCAGGGTGTGGTCCTTTTAGGGGTGGGATGAACCCCCAAATAGTGTTTGTTTTGATTACGAGCGTTGGTCTTTCTCAGCAAACTCGTTCTAATATGGTCGACCCTCAAAACCGTTGGGAATAAGGTCCGCAAATTCGTTACGGTAAACAATTTCATCCACCCTTACCATTAACATTTTAAAAAAGATAGGTCCACAATGAGGTTGCATTGACCCACTCAAAAGATAGCCACATTCCTGGCTGGCTGTATAACCTATTTTTGTCAAGTAATAAAAGACGTGTTGTCCACTCACAAGAGTTGTCTGCGAAAGAGACAAGAGGGCAGCTGTGTAGCATTTCGAATTCGACATACTACATTACGAGATTCCTCAGGTGACTGTGGGAACGAGAATGAAGATAATGAGCGAGGAATTCGGGTTTGAAAAACTCTTATAAATGTAGTGAACTCATGAAAATTTATGAAATGACTCATTACAACGGAATCTATCGATGTTAATTGTGAACTACAAGAGAGAAAAATATACTACTAGCAATCATAAAGTGTTACTTCTCAATTCCAACTGTCATTCGCCTATGTGAAATATTGAATCAAAAAATTACATTAGTACAAAAAACTGCTTAAATGAGAATAATTAATTGTCTAATTTTGAATATCCATTATAGAACCTCATACGCTATGGAGACGACGAAAGAAATGTTGAAACAAGTAACTAAGAGCTGAAATATGCCCGGATTCCAAAGAGCTCAGGGTGAAGCAACATTTGTGTCTGCGAGATAAGGAAAAACTCCGAATTAAACTTAACCAAACAAGTCAACCCATGAAGGTTCTAGACAGATAAATAGGCATATGCACTATCCTTCTTATACACTAGAGATGGTTTTCAATTATAATGACAGGGAAACTGTTGTAATTAAGCTTAGTTGAAGACAAATAATTGCAACATCTAAACCTCTGAAGTAAAAGTAATCATACATACTATCGAATGTGGTGACAGTGCGGAGGTGTGTGCGACTCGCATTCGATTCTCGTGGCCGGCTAACCTGATCCACGATTTTTTCGGGGGTTCTTCGGGTCACCAGGAGAATGCTGGTTAGGTTCATCACATTCCCCGAATTTTTTTGTACACCATTTTCTGCTCCCAATATTTCCTTGTTTTTTTTTTCCAGATTTGCATCAGATATAGTTGGGTGTCTCGCGTTCCGATCGATCGGGACCTGCCTTCGGGGCTTTCGAGCTTGCACCTCCTTGGCGACCCACCAGAGTCTCGGGGCTCGTGAGTGGTACCAGCGGCCTCGGAGGTGTGCCATCTGTAACAATTAAGAACCCCGTCCAGCTTGAGTCCTGATCTGGTTGCCCTTAGAGTCTCTACCCACATCCATCTTTCCCTCCAAGGACCTAGTTCGGTGATTTGCCCCAGTGTTTGGGTTCTCGTCCGCGTGCAATTCTAATCCTCATCGCAGCTCCCTTGCGTTTCGAGGAGATAACTACATTCACGTATAATACTGTTAAAGAATAACTAATTCTGATGTCATCGATCTCCTTAAAACTCTAGATTGCAACAATGAAATTATTATTTGTCGCTACTAGCGCAATAACTATGGAGATTTTGCTATTTGTTTTCTTAAACCGTTGAATATAGTTATGGACACACATGAGAGAGTTTCCACAGTCAAATATTAGTGACATAATCAGTATTTCATTTTTATTTTATTACTAGAAAAAAAAAATAAAACCAATAACGGTTAATTTAAAGCAGCATACCTGAATGAGAAAAATCTTGTTCAGGAAATGGGGGAAGTTTCCTTCCAAAAATACTGTATTTACACAAAGGATAGTATTAAACAAAATAAGCAAAATCCCGCCTGGATAGTGTGGGTAGCATGTCTGCCTCAACAGTTGCGAGTTCGAATCTCACTATGGGTGAATTATTCGGACAAGGATTTTTTCGGAGTTTTTCCATATCTTGAGAAGACGAATGTTGAGTAACTTCAAGCTCCATGGACCTCGAGATCATTTAAGCATCATTTCACCAATTTCATTCATCGTCCGATATGACCAACCAGGTTAAAGGACGACAAGCCAAAGGAAAAAAAAAAAGTGCAAAATTAGTATTTAAAATGATAAGAACAAGTAAACGATGGCGTTAATTTTAAGTTCATCGTCATCTCCATGGCTTAGTTGATCGTCAACTGCTCCGTTCCCACTAAAGAAAATCCTGGTATTTTCATCTGGAATATAGACAACCTACTCTTCTTTCCCTTCTTGGATTGTACTAATATATTTCTTGGTTCTATAGGGCCCCATCCGTTGTGTATATTCTTTCCAGTTGTAAGTTATAAAAGCTAATTTTGTTACACAAACTGTTTAATAACTAGCGCTCAAGTTTAAAAGAGAAGGAATAATATAATGTTAAAGTAATACTTTAACGTAATAATAAACATTAACGGTAAATAATGCAATGAATAACAAAAATGGTTTTCTTTGTGGAAATTCCTTCATTCCGAAAATTCTAAAACTATTTTCTGGGACGTGGAACTAAAGTTTTAGGAAATTCAGCCTTTCATCTCAGTCTCCGAATATATAAGATTTTAATACATTGATGAACTTGCTGGAATGAATGGAAGGTGAAACTGTAGCCCAGAGGTAAAACCTGTTCTAGAGAGACTCTTCGGTAGGCGTCCGGGGCGACTGTGGGCCGCCTTGTGGGAAGACAATGTTCCAAACCCTGTGTTGCTGAGGATGCTTACTTCTAAAATCAAAATCAAAACTTTAGGGTTGAGTTCTAAATATGTGAAATGAAACTCCATACACCAGGATTTGAATTATTTTATTCTCTTTTTTCGTCTTTTTCCATTCCCCTAAATTGCTGTTGTTTTCCTGTTTGTTTACCGTTTTATATTTACTTAAAAATACGCATGCATATAAACATTTACAAGCACACAAACACCCATGTCCGAGGCGGGTCTCGAATCCGCGATTCCCTACACCAAGAACGTACTCGTTGGCATCATCAACTTCCAAGTCGACCCGGTTTCGTTTCCAGGCGACCGCAATGTGGGATTTGAGGTGGGCAAAGAGACGAAGGGAGGGTTTTCTCCGGGTTCTGCAGTTTCCCCCGCCATCGCAATCCACCGCTGCTCCATCTTCATTCCATGTTTTATTAGTATCATACCTGTGGTGCCGTTTGTAGCGGGCGTTAAACACTATCAAAAGGAAAGAAACACCAACTTCTTTTAACATCAGAATTCAATTATTTTATTCTCATCTCTCAATTTTCGGTAGGGGCAGATAGTGCGAGAAGCATAACCAACGGATTAGCCATTAGTCGCTAGGTTTGCCATAGGTTATTGTAGATTGCATTTCATGTGATAAAAGCTTATACATACCGCCGAGTTAAAACATTAGACTTTCCAAAAGTTACGAAAATATTAACTTAAGTCACATTAATTAGATTAAAAATAATATAAGCACAGATCATAAATAACTACATTTTATTACACACTCTTCTGAATTTTAGGTCCTTAAAAACCAATTTTATAGATCTAAAAGAGACTATAAAATTATCGTTATAGGCACTAAAGACGCAATTTTAGGCACCTAAATAGACAGTTTCCACAAGCAAAATATTTAATTTTTCGTATCTTTGTGACGCATGTTTAGAAGGGTGCTGAACTAAAATACCAATTTTGGTATTTATCGAATATTTCGGTTTAGATATAAAATAGATAATATTTCGTTTTGTTCAAACACACATCTACACAATCAGCTACCCTTTTCTAAAAATGCTTTTTTTCTGTTCAGAGGGCTTCAAAATATAATTTCCGGTGAACTATTTCCATGGAATTTTTTGATGGATTAAAATAATTCCCTTAAGCTTTATATATAGACATGTAGCAGAGAAAGTAACCGCATTTTTAAACTTTTCGTATCTAAAATATGTTTCCATTTTCTAAAATTTATTATTCCACCCAAAATTTGATACCATGATTTCATTGGAAACACACGTTATAGGGTTCCCGATGAAAAACAATGGTATTTTTTAGAAATTTCTCTGTCTGTCTGTCTGTCTGTCTGTCTCTCTGTCTCTCTCTCTCTCTCTCTCTCTCTCTGTTGTGTGCGTTCGTCTGCCTGTCTGTCTGTGAAAAGCATAACCTAAAACGAAAGGTTGGTTAAATAGTAAATTTGGTGTTAGTTTTAGAATATTCCAAGGATGCGACATGTTTTTTTCAATGTTTCCGATGATTTCATGAAAAATTAAATGTATATCTTGAATTTTCTGAGAGTAGCCCTTGAATTTGTCTTACTCTCGATAACTTTTGCATAACTAGCAAACCATAAGAGCCAGACAAAATCGTACTAAAAAAAAATGTAATCTCGTTAAAGTACACACTATATGTCAGATATATTTTTTGAGTTTAAAACTAATTTTCAAATTATTTCTTGGTTTTGATTTAAACTTCCCAATACTTTTCTCAAATGAGAAATCGCAATTCCTTTGTTTTCATCCTCGACAAGCAAATAGAATGGAATTTCAAGGATAACACATAGAAATTAGCTCTTCCAAGATTTGAACATGTATTCCCTTGTACCTACGAGATAACATTATGTGGTAATATCATTTCTGCTAATGTTTTTCTCAATTAGCATGAAGTAGATAGAAAGGCTTTTATAAGAATATTTTTTGTAGTGTTTATCGCCCGCTTTAACTACTTATGGCACCGCAGGCGGTGACACTGATGATACATGAATGATAATGGAGAACCGGTGGAATGCGATGGCGGGGGAAACCGGAGTACTCGGAGAAAACCTGCCCCAGCGCCGTTTTGTGCACCACAAATCTCACATGCGGTCGCTTGGGATCGAACCTCGGCCGTCTAGGTGAGAGTCGGCCACGGCGCGGCCCAGAATATTTTTTTTGCAGAATAAGTAGAGAAAGTCATTTGAATGTAAAACATCAGATTTTTTTTAAGGGAGTGAATTTTCGAAGTTCGATATTTTGTATGGATTTTTCTGAAAATTTTACTGAGAATCCATTGTTGCTTACTGCAAATTTCATTCATAAATACTTTGAAAACTACATTATTTTATAAATGCTATTGTGTAAATATGCCACATAAGCAAAATACCCCATTTGAGAATATTGGTTGCAACTTTTACAATTGTTCAAAAAAGATATTTCATATAAATATGATGAGCGAATTGTAAAAACATCTAATGCTTAAAATTAATGATATTTTTGTAGAAAATTTATTTTAAAATTATTAAGAGTATTAGAATTATTTGGTCTCGTACAAGGTTCCGGTGGATACTTCTGCACATTGGCATGTATTTTGTCCTGTAGAATGTTTCGGTGGATTCTGGGAAACTTTAATGGAACTTAAACAAAAACTCAGACGCGTGGAATATTTTGAAAATGTGAAAATGTAGTTTTGGGATAAACGCGGTTCATGAAATACTACGCTAGGAAATAGGTGTATTTTATGATCTTTAATGGCTGTATAGCTCGAAGCAAGGAGGGGGGCATGTAAATGCTACTCTCTATTGATGCCCTCAAGTTCCAACTACCATTTACTATAAAAATATTTTCGTTTTTGTTTTACTGACTGTGTCAAAAATTCACTCCTAATGATTAAAACAAAATAAAATGTAATGGTTAGATTTGTTAAGCTTATGCTTTTCACCGAGTGAATTTACGCTCACTTATATTTGAACACCTAGAATTGTGCTGACGGATTATTTTCAGCTGTGAGCTCTCCGTCGCAGCGCAGGGATGCGGTTATTTGCTATACAACATGTAGTGTTTCTAGGTTAATCTGCTAATAGTTTGGTTTCCATGGAAACAGCTAATACCTACACTGCGCATTAGGAACACAATACATGTACTGACAAGGCGAATATAATGGAAGTACAGTTTTGGGACGTATATTAGAGGAACGTAAAATAGGAGATTTGCTAGGGTAAGCCATTACTTGCCAAACAAGAACATTATCCCGTGTGCTGTGTGAACGTATCGAAATCGGAACAGGTTGGTAAGGTTCCCCCCGGCTTGGGGTCATCCAGAGCAACAAGTAAACCCTTCTGACTGACGAGTCCATTTGGTGATCCGATGATTGATTACGTACAGCGGGAAGGGCCATTATCATCCAGCCGTGACCAAGCGGCTCCTGGAATTCCGGATCTGCGAGTTTCCTATACACACATCTCCTGGTCACTTCACGAAAACAGGACGTAATGCTCTTCCTCGTACAACTAGAAAACTCATCATATTCAGGTATTAACATAAGTAGACGGAAGAGCCATAAAATAGGCCAAAATTGCCATTTCCGTGTTTTTAGACTTTGTGGAACACTTATTCTATATGTAGCGGATGCAATATACTTGCAATAGTACATTGCGCACTAAGAACTGTTATACTTATAACTAAGTTATACTTAATAGGTCGAGATCTGATAATAATAACTTACAGTTCGTGATTAGCCAATTACTTTTTGAAATAATTGAAAAAAACTGTAAAAAATAATAAATAGAAATTTCTTTTCAATATTTTATTGAACATTAGGAAAAAATCTGAAGTGCTCCATTCACATGACTTTCTTTACACCTCTACAACAATTATTGTTAAAAAGCTTATTCTTCTATTTAATGCTAAATCATTAGCAGAAACTGTTCTTATTACTTATTTCCTTTATACGAAGAAGAGACATAAGGGAATACACTAGGCTAAACCGACAGTCAAATGTTTTAAAACGTGGTTGCTATGGCATTGAAATCCCATAGATTTGTGTAATGGTTTTGTCTATCGCTTACAATTTACCAGTTATCCAAAATTCAATAATTATTATCAAGACTAAAGACGTCTTTAGAGGCTATTCCCATATACATTTATTTTCCACGTAAATATCTTAAATATAATGTATTTAAATCAAAATAGGACATAGGACATGTATAGAAAGTAATAAAAATGAATTATCGATGTGAACAAATGAAAAGCTACATCTAAACTATATGGACAAAGCCTTCCTATATAATCTTTTGTTTATGCATTTTGCAATAGATTCTTTGCTTGAAGTAGCACATGTTTTGATTGTTGGGTTATTTGTTTTTGTAACCGAATTAAAACTTTTAAATTTTTCATAGTTATTATCAAGTAGTAACATTTTATAAAATTGAGCGACATTGCCAATGAAGAAGCTGCGGATCTAGCATGTGCTTCGTTTTTTAAAAACTTTAAAAAATTGTTTTGCTTTATTTCTCAACTTAATAATATCCAGAATGACTAATAAATTTGTCATATCAGTGTTTTGATTTAATTAAACCATCTCTATAGTACAATTTATCAAGGTCCTCAAAATAGCTGTTTACCACATCAATGACCTCCTCGTTGCTGTGAAATCTTCGTGAGGTTTGGGAACAGGTGGGAGTCACTGGGTTATAAATCTGGTGAATAGGGTGAATGTTCAAGCAATTCCAACTTTAGTTCGCACATTTTCCCCATCGCAATGATTGAATGATGGGCCGGAGCATTGCCGTGATGAAATAAGATTTTTTTTTTTTTTTTTTTGCTGCCAAATGAGGTCTTTTTCTTTTCACCTCATCACTCAAACGTTGCAGTAAGCTTGCGTAGTAGTCACCAGTGATACTTTTACCCTTTTCCAAGTAATCAATAAAAATTATTCCCCGAGCATCCTAGAAAAAATTCGCCATAACCTTGTTAGCTGACAAAATTGACTTTGCCTTTTTTGGAGTTGGTTCACCTGGCGCAATCCACTGTTTTAACTGTAATTTACTTTCTGGAGTGTAGTGATGTATCCAAGTTTTATCCATGGTAATAAGTTGTCTCAAAAATTTACTGGGATTTTTACGGTAGAGCTTCACATTCTTAACAGAAACAAATTTTGATCAGGTATCAACAAACGCGGCACTCATCTTTCCCAGACCTTGTGAAAGCCCAAAGCATTACTTAAAATATTACCTGCGCATTCTGTTGATATGTTTACAGCTTCTGCTATCTCAAACAATCTGTGGTCTTCCAGTACTAAACGATGATTTTCTTCAATGATCTCTGTAGTTGTCACTTCTACAGGGCGTCCAGAGCGAGGCTCATCACTAGTGCTCATACATCCCATTTTGAACTCTGCAACCCACCTTTTAATCATTGAATATGAAGGGGCAAAGTCTTTCAATGTACTGTCCATTTCCTCCTAAATTTCTTTAGGCGTTAAGCCTTTCAAATGGAAGTATTTAACCACTGCTCGTTTTCCCAAATCCTCCATTTTTGTGAAAACTCTAAAGTTGTCTTGTTTAAATTGCTGTCATCGAAAACTAAACAAGATATTAACATGTAACTATGGATACAAGCTAGTCTAGAGTTAGACTATACGGTATTAATAAATGAATTGTAAATTTAGCTTACATTACCAATTATGTGTTCAGAAAGATTAACATACATATCAAGTATTTAAAAAAATAAATTAAACATTATTTCACAACTTTGTAGTAGTTTTAAGTAATTCTGATTAAATACATATGGTGATTAGCCCAATATTACTGTAAAAATATTAAGTCATTTTTTTTTTCTTTTCTAGTGAGAGCTTTGTAAGTTAAATAATTAGTATATGTATATTTAAGTCTCCAGATAACTTAATAACTAATCTAGCGGTTCCAGATCGAGAAGACCACATTAACCGGCCGGGAGGGACTCGAGGAGCTGATTACGTCTCACCCTCCAGCACTGCCCCTTTCATGACGCCTTCGGGCCGACATGGAGGATGCAGCGGCCTGGCGGTAGGCCAAGGTCCCTTGTGGGCTGTCGTGATAAGGAGTTACGTTATGCTTATTCTTCTATTTACCGCATGCTAATAGATATAAACAGAAGAAACGGTCTTATTACTTAGTTCCCTAAAAGCTAAGTGGACAGTCAAATGTTTTAAAATGTGGTTGCTATGGGAATGAATTCAGTTTCTCTGCGTGGTCAGGAGCTGGCAAGTTCCTGTATGAGAAAAGTTTAAGTAATTTAAAGCCAATAACAAGGAATACCTCGGAAACAGCAAACCCCATGAAAAAATGTGTATGACATAAACTGTATGTTTTACAGAGATCTACATTTTTTTTTGTGTAGTAAGTTTTTGTCTACCTCGTACGGTTTACCAGTTTGCAAAATTCAGAAAAATTAATCCTGAATAAGGAAATCTTAAGTGACTTTCCCAGAAAATTCAAGATTATCATTTTATTTGTCATACAAATATCTTAAATATTAGAGATTTAGAGCCATTTTTGAGAAAACCAAAATTTTAGAAACATTTTCCATGTAAAGGGTAGTTAAGGAGGGGGTTCTTGAAAACCTTTGAACCGCATCCTTGGAAGATACTAAACTTAAATATCAAGTTTGGTATTTAACGGACTTTTCGTTTTTGGGCTATGCCGCCCAGACACACACACACACACACACACACACACACACACACACACACACACACACACACACACGCACGCGCGGAAAGTTTTCTGAAAATGCTTTTTTTTTTTGATTCAGGGGGTCTCAAAACATATATTTCCGGTGAAATCTCGGTATCGAAATTTTTGGGTACATTACAATACCTTCTCTATACACTGTATACAGTGAGTGCGTCTAGAGAAAGCAAAAGAAGCTGGCTATACGTATCTTAGCATGCCCTGATGAAACACAAAATAACTAAGTGTGCAGCATGAAAGAATGATAACGCCGAAGAACTATTAGAAACATCATGAATGTCTAAACCTACAAAAAAGTAATTTACACAAATTGCACATTTCAAAATCCTCCGCATTTTTTAAATTAAAGTTTTTCTATCTCCTTCAGTTGTATATAAGTAGTTATATACACATTTTCACCCAGAATTAAGGTGGCTAACACAGTCTATTCAAATAAAATTCAATATATGCACTTTATTTTTCATGGCAATATGTCAGATATATACATATTTTAATTTAAATAGCTAGTCAATTTTGAGGAAACAAAAGCAAATCTTTGTGTCGCATTTTTATAAGCAGCACAGCTTGGCTCAGCTCACCTTAAGTATTTTTTATGTTTGAGTTTTTAGCTCAGGGTAACCCTAAACGTATATTTCCGGTGAAACCTCAATAATGAATTTGTTAGAATGTCGTGGAATGCGATACTTTCCACTGGTAAGTGATAGATAAAATAGAAATACCTCATTGCTTATTCCATTATTCTTACCATGAAATTTCTTCTGTGTTATGAGTGATTTGGTTCTCATAAAGTAAAAAATGTTTGGGTTCTATTTATACCAGAATACCAGCAGGATGGATCAGCTGATTCCCCACAACCGCCCACTCTGACCCGTGGGTTCTTCATGGTTTCCCCCTTGTCAGCGGGCGAATGCTGGGACGGTTCCTTGTCTAACACGACTCTCATATCCATCATTTCCTATATCATCACTTTCTTGTCACTGTTTCAGGGTTGAAGGACCAGGCGACGGTAGTTGGCGAGTTGCGGCTGGGCGTTCGTATGTGCTCTTTCTGGCATCGCTGGGTGGGTGCACTTTAGATGGACACCGGACCCGAGTGACATCATTCAGTCTGGAAACGTCAGGGACCCTTGCGTGCGCCCGTCGTCATCCGGATCTGATCGCCCGTCAACTACCTTTTGTTGGGTATGCATGCTCGATCGCATTTCATAATTTCGGCAACGGAACATGTTCGAACTTAGTTTTTGTGTTTTGTTAAACAAATCTCCTTCAGTAACACTGAGAATGATGGAAGAAGCTAAGGGTGAAGCAGCGATGAAGAAAGCTCAGATGTATGTATGAATGCCATAACGTTTCAGTCAATATTTTCGAACGCTGAAGAAATTAGTATGTATGCGACAAGTGCACTACTACAGGTATCTGAAAATGACTTCCGGGAGTGCTTCAGTTTCTTTACTTGCGGTGTATCACCACGGAAGGAAACTGTTTTGAAGAAAATGTGTAAACTCCTTTTGCTACCTAGTTTCTGTGTTATTTACACATTCTGGAAACTTTTTGAATGTAATATGTAAATTACAAATGAAATTCTACTAAATTTCATAATTGCTAATTTCGTTTGCATGTAAAAAGGAATTAAACCACTTTAAACATGTTGGTCATTGTGGAAAGGTTAAATATATACGTATAAAGAAAGAAAAGAAAAAAAAAAGGTAACTCTATAAATAACTTTTGACTTTATCATGACAAATGACAAAGTGTGTACGTACGTATGTTGATTCAAAACGTACGGAAAGCATTCGTCAACCTTCTAGTTTTGTTCCGTAATGTGTTCCATTAATCTGGAGTTCCACTGACAGGTGTCAAAGTTGCAATCCATATCATCCACTCGTAAATGAAACTGCAAATTCGTCCACTCTTTCATTTCCTTCTTTGTCCTTATAACGTTTACCATTGCAGCTAGAACCAGGATTTTAAGGCTCTTGTTCTATCGCTTACCTTAAGTAGGGGAAGTATTGCATTTTAACTAACAATTCGAACTAGTATTTTTTTAAATTAATTATTGGTGGGTACATATGAGCGTTAGGCTAAGGTTACATACATGTTGTTTTGTATTGTCCTTAGCTATTCCCAGACAACACAAAAACCCATAAAAGAACGGTTTAGCTACAGCAGTCTCATATTTCAACTGTCACATCATTTGCATTTGTTTCTTACATTCCACAAACATTTTCCGACCTTATCCGACCTATTCCGATCCATCTTTAAACTTTTTTTTCACAGTTACAGTTTACTTCTATAGGTACACAGCCATTTCCTACAAGTCAACTGCAATTTGAAATAGAGATTTCACCCGAAGAGTTACCTTGAATAAAAGGAAAATTATATTTTGAAACACATAATGACGGCTCCTCTCTCTCTCTCTCTCTCTCTCTCTCTCTCTCTCTCTCTCTCTCTCCTCTCTCTGCATGTATAAACAGTACAAAAAAAAACCAACAGAAAGTCAAATATTAAATTTCACATTTGTTTAGGGCAACACAATTCTTTATCTACCACCTTCAGATTTTGACCTGGTAATGATAGTGAAATAATGATAATACAATGCTAGCTCTGAGTGGAATGCTTTTGAGAATTATATTTTGTATTAATTTTTAAAATTCTTATTTTTATCAAAATTATCCTAATAATATGAATTACTATTGAACCACTACACACTTCTGATTGAAGATCTAATTTTAGATTGATTTTGAATACAAAACAAATTGATTTGAGTTTTTAAGAAAATACTAGTTTGTCTATGTAAAGTTGGTAATACCACTAGAAATAACATAAAATAATAAATGAATCAAAACAATAAACTCTAATTTTAATAAAATTATTAATAAATGTTTACGTTTAAAAACTACAAATATTATTAATCCTAATATTCCATAAATTATTATTCATCTTTCTGAAGGTAATCATCAATGAAAAGGTGCACAAGCAATTTTTATTAAAAGGGGAATTATAATTAAGTTATTTTAGGTTCTCTTAACCTTTTTCTTTGTCGTTTAAATTTACATTTACAATATTTAGCTATCCGTAATTTTTAAAATGTACCTATAAAAACCTCCTAAATCAATATTTTAAATATACTAGTGGTGGGCATGTTAGAAAAATTGCATGCAAATTGCACCACAAAGAGCTTTTTCAACAGTATAGATGCTGAAAAATTCCTGTAGAGAAAAATGATATAAATAGTTACCAGCAGAAGCTTTCACATAACAGAATAATAAAAATTAAATAATAAAAATAACAAAAGGTATAATACTAAGCAGCTACATAATAACATGGTAAAATAAAAAACTAATAGTTTTGTTATTTGGAATGAATTTCATCGATGTTTCGCCGAACGTTTGGCGATTTACATACATTCCACATCTCAAACTACATTTACGTAGAAAAAAAGTTTTGTTTTCCTAATTTTCCCAAGAACGGTTCCAATAAATGTGCAATATTTATTGATTAACAATAATTGTTATTGAAGTAGATTATATTATTCTTCGGGAACTTTTTACATAATTAAAGTTTTACAAAGACTACTAAAATTGCGTTGGATATCGATTTTGTAGATAAACCGGGGAACTGATGATTACAAAATGATAAATTTATAGCAATAGATAGTCATGACTGGACAAAATTCAAGTTTTCCTTCCATTTTATTAATTCAGTAAAGTACATAGCATCTCCTAAAAGAGGAACAGTTTTTTGTGAACCATTTGATATGACAGATTTACAATTTGTAAGGTCGCGATATGACCATGCTGTTAAAGCGACCCAAAATAAATTATATTGTAAAAAAAAAAAATATTAGAATGTTTATGTGAATCTCTAAACTTTAGTAATGCACTAGAACTACAGATTTATGAGAAAAAGTCAAGCGACTTTAGTTTTAAATAATTTGGAGCTCACCATGTAACTATTTTGAATAGTAGAAAATAATTAATGAAATATATTATTAATGATAATAAAATGAATAAATTAAAAAAAAAAAAAAAAAAAAAAAACATAGGTTCTGATTTGGTTATGCGTTCACTGCATTAGTGCATTAATTGGACTTATACTGCTTGTAACTTATTTACAGAGTGAAACTTGCAACACGTAAGTATACTGTTTTATTTTTTACGTTTTCTTTGGTGACAAATATATTATTGAAGACGACTAAATGATTTAAAGTAAGCTATAGAGTGCTTAATGCACTATTATGAAGAATAATCTCAGAACAAGATAACACAGCTGAAACAAAACAGATAAAATAACAGTGATAAAACAAAATCGAAAATGGAACATTTAATTCCGCCAAATATCAGTACATAGAATACTCAGGAGACACGTTTTAAGGTTGACCTTTGGAAACATTTCTTAGGATTTGCACTGAGTTGTTATAATGTATTACAGATCTTTCTCTCCCATACCGACGTGCTGTGTTACCATGGTAACCAGGCCTCTGTGTCCTGTATAATTTTTTTGTTTCTACATTAGGTGACGCTAGAGGAAGATGGGATAAGCGAGCTGAAAAGCCTTTGATAGTGGTGCAATTTCACTTTGAGGGCCGCCTGCCACGCAGTGAAAGTACAAAGAACATTTTTCATTGCAGCAGGAGATAAGGTGAATGGAGAAGGCTGCAAATTAAGTGGTGCGCGAAGCAAAAAGAAAAAGTACGGTGTATCTACATCATGTTATTACGATAATGATGGGGGTGGGGGTCGACATTCTGTCCGCTCGCTCCACTTCACCAACTTGCATCATTCTCAGGTGGTGGACTTCTACACCTTCTCTTCTTTATCTATTTAGTTTGACCAATGATTAGAATGCGGATTTTTCTCTTGAATTCTTTCCTTTCTCTGAGATTTGACCAAAAATTGCGAAAATTTAAAAAATATTCTTTTCATAATAAAATAGTATGAAATTATAACTTTAAGAAATTATACCATTTTCCCCACTAGGTGTACTTTAACTGAAGTCATTAAACTGAAGTTATAGATGGATATCTGCATGCTTATTAATAGCAATACCAACTTTAAACCTTATTTGCTCGCAAACCTTTTTCCAACACTTTTCCATACTCAAAATGTTTCACCCGATGCAATTTCTCACTAATTTGTTT
The DNA here is from genome assembly GCA_030762935.1 of Hymenopus coronatus. Lineage (NCBI taxonomy): Eukaryota > Metazoa > Arthropoda > Insecta > Mantodea > Hymenopodidae > Hymenopus > Hymenopus coronatus. Next base: position 63,189,753 of record CM060882.1, read on the forward strand.
AAAAAGTTCTATATTGCATCTTAAAAACACATTAAAGAAAATGGTCACCTTACTTTTTCAAAATACTGGTTCAACATTGATAAATTATTAAATTTTGAAAATCAAGCGTTTTGGAGATTAGGAAAAGTAATATTTTTCTACAGTAATTAGGGCCAGTATAAAAATATAATATGACAGATATATTTGTAAATTCATTTACTGTAAAACTGGAATTCTCTTTGTGAATATTGATTAAAATGCATCACGTGGCTAATTTTTACTAGAATAATGCATTAGACAATAAAACGTTATTATTCAAATAACCATGAAAGGTTAACTTTTGGTATATGGCAAAAATAGCACTGTCAATGAGTATAATGAATGGTATAGATTTAAATACAATAGCTTAAATACTGTGGATTTTCCAAATTTTACAGATGTACTGTGCCAGCATCCGCGGTTAGACAGCAAAATCAAATGAGTGCTATTGGTTTTTAAGTAATTATCATTATTATAATATAATAATTAAAATGATTTGACATGAAATTTATATTATTTGAGGTATTATATAATGTATTGTGATTTTTGTGAAATTAAAAATATGAACTATGATTAGATATTCTGCCATTTTTATTATAAAGGTTTAAACGAGATTTGTTTCAACTTAATAGTTATATGTTTCATGAACGTTTAGGTCCAAATAAATGCATATTTCGACGTTGGTGCTTAATTTCCACTAAGTCTATTTTAAGCGCCTCATTACAGTTTAAGCTATTTCTTCTGTGTTACATTTTTATTTCCGTTCTGATTGTGCTTATATTTCCTGATTTACACTGACATTTCTATTTTATTTGTGTTATTTTACATATTCATAGAATTATAATTAAATCGTAAAGGCCTGCTATGATTCTTAAAAGCCTGTACTACTAAACACAGCGGACAGGAAGCTCTAAAGACCAACTATCCACTACGAGATATACAGTAGCCGTTTTAGTGACCATTCTTGGCGTATAAATTAATACTTTGTGGCAGATGTCATATCTTTTCTATGGATACTTAAGGTATACATCTATTTATTTGCTATGAAGCCAACTAAGAAGTTGAGTTTAATCTTAATCTGTAATTTTGGGTATTTGTGTCCATTTTGAAAGTATTTGGTTTGTTTTGAAGTGAACATTGCACACTGAATCTTTTTTTACTTACTTTATAAAGTTTTTTAACCAACGATGAATTAAATCAGAAAGATGATGCTCAATTGAGCCCGGGGTTCATGAAGCTGAAAGTTACTCGATATTCGTCTTCTCAGGATAGGGAAAACCTCCCCAAAAGCCTTATTCGGATCAATTCCCCTATACAAGATCCGAACCCGGGACCTCGTGAATGTGAGGCAGACACACAACCCCCGTATTACAGAGACAGCATCCTGTTGAGATGATTGAAGTACTTAGTCACTGTTTTGTTATTATTTTTTAATATCTCCCTATTTTTAGAGTGGAAATACAACAGTTAAGGAGCCTATTACCTTTTAGTGCCTAAACGTTCGCTCTCTATTGGTAATACAATAGTGTGTGTGCCCACGTGGTAGCTCGTCTGCCTCACATTCAAAAGGTCGTGAGTTCGAATCTCGCTTAGGGTGAGTTACCCAGATAAGGTTTTTTTTCGGGGGTTTCCCTTATCCTGAGAAGACGAATGTCGAATAAATTTAAGCTCCATGGACCCCAAGATCATTTGAGCATCATTTCACTAATTTCATTCATCGTCCGATATAAGCAGCCAGGTTAAAGGACATTAAACTAAAAAAAAAAAAAAAAAAATAGTGTGTGTGTGTGTTTGTTTGTTTTATAATTTGAATATAACTTGGCAATTGTTATGAAACCCGGTTCGTGTGCAGCATGAAGTACTTATAGGTTATATGGTGTTCTAATTACTTTCTGTAAATTTATAATGGGTCAGGAAGCAAAAGCTTCAAAATGTGAAAATAGTAGTAGAAACGCATCATATTTATTTTTAACTTTAAATGCAGTAGATAAAATTATTAATACTTATAAAGGACCTTCGTGTACGTAAAATAACCACTTGTACCTTCAGAATAATTGGCAAGCATACCCTACGCCATCGGACACTTTCTCTTTCATCTGTTGATTCTACTGCAAATTTGGATATGCATTTCTGTTTTGTCTGTAACTTCATCTACGCCTTTTTCTGTACTGAATTCAGTGCTCGAAAGCCAGACTTGATCTGTGATGGAATATAAATAAGCCTGAATTAATTTTCCTATTTCCTCCTAGTTGTAACTCATGCCCTGTAGGAATAATCGAATTTAACTATTTCATTAAACAATGGTTGAACATACAAGGTTGCTTAAAGAATGGAATGCGAGTTTAAATACAATTACTGATATTTTTCAGAGTTTTCTAAAATACACCGTGATAGGCTGTCAAAAATAGGTCGTGAAAATCTGTTAAATTGCATTATTAAGAAGATTCACCAGTGAATTTAACGAAAAATTAACAAATAGTGGGTTTCACATAGATTCATTTAAAATTTTAACAATAAGGCAGGATTTAGTGTATATTAAAAATACAAAATTTCGCGCATTTTCTAAATAGTTAGAGATGTAATTTTACTATTTTTTTATGTTTTGAAACATTCTCCACATGACACAATTGTGTTTTTGAAAAGAATAGTGTACAGCTAAACATCTTCAATAGTGTACAAATAAAATTTCAAATACTTTTCAAAAGTTTCATTAGCTTGCGAGGAAATAAATGTTAAATATCAGAATTTATTTTCTCTTTAAAGTTTCCACAATATGAACACTATTATTTAATGACATCAAAAATAAACATGCTAACAAATATACAGCTCGAAATTTTTACTTTCTTAATATGTATGGTAAGTAGGGGAAATGTTATATTCCTCACAAATATTCGATACCAAATTTCATCGGAAAGATATATTCTGAGCCGCAGAATCAAGATAAGAGTTTTTGAAAAGTCCGTATATCTGCAACACTCAAAAACGGAAAGTCGCTTAAATGCCGGGTTTGATAGTTTAGCTGTGCATCTTTGAAGTACGAGACTTATGCATTTTAATAAAATTTCCCTACTCCAAGCTACCATCTAAATGGGGCACCTTCAAAAACTCTGATTTTCCCAAAAATGGCCTAATGATTTCGATTAAAATTATGATTAAGACATTTTCATAGCAAATGAAACGACCCGCTCTTAAAAGATTTGACTGTCGCTGAGCATTTCCTTATTCCCCTTTTGTGCCTACAAGAAATATGCAATAAAACAATACCTGCTAAAGTTTATTTCAATTAATATTAAATAGAAGAATTAGTGACTTAAGTGTAGTTTGTTGTAGAATAGATAGAGAAAGTCATGTGAATGTAACACAACAAATCTTTTTATCTCATTATTAACAGTCGGCGTACATGCGTGGAGCAATTTGAAAATGAGAATGTACCGAGAAATGAAACCCGGAAAAAGAGAGTTTATCAATTATAATGCTGAAATAACACTTTCTGACTTTACGGTGTTTTTCTATTCCTTTGCTGTTAATTTAGTATTTAAAGGGCCCTCTTGAATGTACTATTCTTTTATATAGACAAAACTTACGTGTATGCCAGGTGTACCAACAGAGCCGCATTTCATGTATGCATATAACTCTTCTTGCGTTAAAAGAGTTGCAGAACTCAACGGAACAATTCCAAATAAACGTTGATCAGTGACGTTGTTACCAAATAGCGTGAGTGACATTTGTTCTACTCCTCTTGTATTTAAAACCTTCTTCTGCTTTTCTTTTGTTTATCTGTTCTTTACATTTGTTTATAATGCAGCCTCTAAACTTGAATCTCCAGTAATTACTCGATAATGGAATGTAACTTATGTTAGTTAAGGGGTAAAGAAAAGAAACAAATAAAAAGATAAAGAATGAGCACGAAAGACTTGCAAGAGTGGAGCAATAGGTTTCGTTATTGTAAGGAAGTCTCCTTCGCAGGCTCTTGTACTTTGAAACATATATTATTTAATGAGCTTTGCAAATGGTCAATAGATGCCGCAGCAATATTGCAATTAAGGAACCTGGGCGAGGTAGGCTAACAATGGACAAGGTGGGGTCCGCAGGGGAGATCAAGGACATCCGCTCTGGATGGCCGTAGGTTCGGTTCACTTCGTCAATCTTTTTGTTTACAACAAAACTTCATTAATAACTCTTCTTCTTCCTCTTTTCTTATGACTCACAACCTTCCTTGTGATCATCATCTATTCTTTTCCTTTCTCTAATAACGCCATGTTCTTTCTACTCATATAGGTAATCTTACCAATTTTTACTTTCTCGATCGCGTACATAGTAAACAGAAGGTATTGCATTCAATCAAAAAATTGGATATTAAATTTCATCGGAAATACATTTTTGAGACCCTCGGAATTAAAAAAAAAAATAGAGAAAGATTAGTGCGTGTCTCTATGTGCGCGCGGAGTGTGTGTGTGTGTTTACATTTATATAAAGCCAATAACGATAATCAGAAGTTTCAGAACTGGACGCTTTACGCTGGCCTTAAATCTTCATACTAATTCCATGGAATCATAGAAACAAGTAAATATAGAAATACCTTGTCATTCGAAAGCTATTGAGAAATACGAACCATTAATAACGGCTCTTAGAAATTATTGGTGGCACAAAACATATTTGGAATAGTGTGTGTGTGTGTTTGTTTGTTCTACATATTTTCTGTAGTACATTTTCGTCTATCGGTTAATGTTTACCAGTTATATAAGACTATTCTAAATTTCTTCCGGATAAAAAGGATTTCACAGACTATTCCCAAAAAATTCAAAACATACATTTTATTTGTCCTGTAAATGGTTTTAATATATGATATTTTATCGAAATCTTTAAATATTTTTCAGAAAAATCGAAAAATTCGAAACAAACATTGCATGTAAAGAATATTTTGGCGTGTGGACTTTTCTTGGAAAATTTCGCCTAGCTTTGGAATATACTGAACTTAAATGCCAAGTTTGATTATTTAACCGTCTTTTCGTTTCTGAGTTATACTGTTTACAGATAGATTCATTGACACACACACATACACACACGGAAATGGACATATTTTTTTATAAAAATTAATTGTTTTCAGGAAGCCGCAAAACGTCTTTTTCGGTGAAACCTCGTCATCGAATTTTTGGGTGGAATACAAAATTTCCCCTACTTACTCTACATAGAAGAGAAAATAAAAAAGCGAACAAAACCCCACAAAAATGTATAGGTAATATAAGTTGTGCTTTAATTTGATTTAAATTTTTGTGTAGTAAGTTTTTGTTTATCTCTGAAAGTTTACCAGTTACACAAAAGTCATCCAGAATGAAGAGGACTTCAGAGGCTATTCCCAGAAAATTCAAAATATGCAGTTCCTTTGTCATGAAAATATCTTATACATGTGATATTTTAATCAAAATCCTTAAGAGACACTTTGGAGAAAATTCAAAATTTTCTAAAACGTTTTCTTTTTGGGAAAAGTGTAGTTTGGAGTGCGAGAATTATTTTCTTGAACATCTAAGTGTCCGGTCCACCTTTGGAATATACTGAGCTTAAATAAGAGATTGGTATTTACTCGACTTTTCGTTTACAAGCTATCTGGTAGAGGTACATACACCAGGACCTTTTTCTAAAACTTTATTTATTTATTTATTTATTTGGGGTCTCAAAACGCATTTCAGGGTGGAATACATACTTCTCTATTCACCATGTATAGTTGAGAAACTAAAACATTTAGAATTCAGCTGAACCTCACTTATAAATTATTCACGTCCTACTTTCTACTGCAGATAAAACCTAAACCTTTCAAGCATCGAACTGTGTCTATTAATATTTAACTCAGTTATGATTTTTCTGTTGCACGTCTTTCAATATACGTCACATTTTTCTGGTTTCAATGTACGAAATATATTAAGTTATTTATACATTTCTACGTTATTCTTTTTGTAACAGAACAAAAATGGAGACATGTTGGACATAAGCATCAATATTTTCAAACTCAGGCGGGAATGTCTGTGGCCCGCATTTTGGAGGTCCCGGGTTCAAATCCCAGGGGCTGACCAATCTGGCTGGGGTTTTCTCATGGTTTTCCATGTCGCTAAAGTAAATACTGTGCTGTATATTTAATACCATGATCCCAAGTTCTACCTTTAGTTTAAGACAGTAGTAAAACTGAAAATATACGGTAAAAGCGACACACAGTTAAAGCAGCTACACCGAATGGCACCCTAATGCCATCCATTGTCGCAGAGCAAAGTAGTATGTATATAAAGACATGTCCAAGAGGGCTGACTGAACTCCGCCATCTGACTTAGGATGGTGAAAGCAATTAGACTGTGGCACCCTATCTTCTATTCATTCAAAATGAAGAGGACTTCATAGATTATTTCAAGAAAATTTAAGGTACCTATATATTTTACTTGCAAATATTTTAAACATATTATGCTATTTTAACAAAAAATTGTTAAGAGACATTTTTGACGAAACAAAAATAACGAGACAGTTTCCATGTAAAGGAGTTTGAAATGTGGGAATTTCCTTGCAAATCTTCATGTCATATCTCTGTAAGACGGACTTTTCTTTTTTATTTTATGCTCTTCACAGACAGACAAAGGAGCTTTTTCGAAACAAATATTTTATTCAGAGCTCAAAAGCAGCACTTCTTGTGAAATCTGCATATAAAAATCTTATGTGGAATGCAATACTTCCTCTACTTAGTATAGGTTAAATAACAGAAGAAAAAAGAGGAAAGTTAAAATGGTTTAAAATCTAACCAATAACATGGAACATCTCAGAAACGGTCGATTCTACATAAAAAAGCATATGACATAATCTCGTTTTAACGAGATCTACATTTTTATGTAGTATTTGTCTATGTTTTACGGTTTAACCGTTATGCAAAATTTTGCAAAACTCATCCAGAATAAAGAGGTCTTCAGAGGCTATTCCCAGACAATGCAAAACACACCTTTTATTTATGTTGTAAACATCTTTAATGTACGGTATTTTAATCACAATCGTTGTAGCCATTTTTGAGAAAAACATTTTCAAATATTTTTCCATGTAAAGGATAGTTTGGTATTTAACGCTATTTTCGTTTTTGAGCTATACTGTCTACAGACACAGAGGGCCTTTTTCTAAAAATGCTTTTTTCGGACTCAGGGAACCTCAAAATATATTTCCGGTATAATCTCGATATCGAATTTTTGGGTGGAATACAATACCTTCTCTATCTACTATGTACATTGTACATACGGGCTAGAGCAAGTAAACAAAACAACCTCTTCCTGTTGTTACGTTATTGTCTACAATGAAAACGGATTAAGTTATATTCCCAACCTGGGTAGCTCGTTTTTCATTCGTGGAAGAGCTTTCGTTCTTTTCTCAAGGATGAGATTATGCAAGACCACATTATTCCAAATTTACGGGTATTTAGGGAAGCGACTTGTCTGACTCTTTTCGTTGCCGCTGAATGGATATACATACACTTTCTTCAAATAAATAGCCTCAGAGAAAATGGACTCACAACTAAATGTTACTAATTGTATTAAATTCTGGTAAAGCCTTTCAGCTGCAATTTTAATACACTTTAAAATGCAAACAGAGGAATTAGGTAACGAATATCAGCAAGTTGACTGTCTTCCAACCTGCAGATAAGGTGATACATGTCTTCTCTTTCAGCTTCATTAAATCATGTAATTAAATTTTAATTAAAAACGTAATAGCCGACATAGTATGTGAATTACATGGATGACAACTTCCATGGTGCATTTACTGTAGTCGTTTGTCAAAAATGCCAAACTGGCAGTATTTAAAGTAGCTGGAATATTAGGCAAGCTTTTAACATCTCCTATCAATTTGTAAATATCTTCGGAACAATGGAAGAAAAGGACCCTCTTGGCATTCATTACTGTTGGGAGTTAATCGAATCAATCACCTTCTTGCGTAAATCACTTAGGGAAAAATATGTGTGTTCCATTCACATGACTTTCTCTATATCTCTGTAACAAAGAATTGTTAAACTGCTTATTATTCTGTCTACTTCATCTAACCGAGATAAACATTAGCAGCAATGCTTTCTCATACGTAGAAGGGAAATCATAGAATGCACTAGGCTGAAACGATAGTCAAATCTTTTAGAAGCTGTTTGCTATGTGGATGGAATTCGAAATTTGCATTCCCAGGAGTTCACAAATTCAAGTATGGCCAACTCTACGAAAGAATGTATATGACATAAATTGTGTGTTTTAATGAGACCTATATATTTTGTGTAGTAAGCTTTTGTCTACCTCTTGCGGCTTACTAGTTATGCAAAATCCAGTAAAATTTATCCAGAATAAAGAGGTCTTCTGAGTCTATTCCCAGAAAATTCAAGATATACATTTTATTTATCGTGTAAATATCTTTAATATACGGTATTTTAATCAAATTGTTAGAGCCTTTTTGAGAAAATCAAATTTTTTGGAAATTTTTCTATGCAAAGGGTAGTTTGGGGTGGGTGATTTTCTCGCATCCTTGGAATATACTACTTATATATCAAGTGTGGTATTTTACCGGATTTTCGTTTTTGAGCGTTCTCAGACACACTGACTCACAATCATATGGACGCACACACGGAGCTTTTTCTAAAATACTTTTTTTTTTTTTTTTTGATACAGGGGACCCTAAAACGTCTATTTCCAGTGAAATCTCGGCATCGAATTTTTGGGTGGAATGCAATACCACGTACACTATGTGCATAGTACGTGTAGAAAAAGTAAAAGAAACCTAACTCCTCCCCTATGAATATTTACCACCTGTGGAGGTAGATTGCCTGCCCCTAATCAACTCGTAATCCCGGGTTCAACTCTCGGTAAAGGCGAATTACAGGGATAAAGTGTTTTTCCGTATTTTACTTACACTAAGTAGTCACATGTCGGTTGGCTCTAAGCATTATGTAGCCCGAGCATTTCACCCTTTTCATTCACTCACTATCAGGCATGAACTACTCAATGAATTTTGGGCAATTTTGAGCAAATTATTTTCATTAAGAGAAGTGTCTAAACCCTGCACATTTGTGATCTATCTGTATTTTTTTTATCCACATAGCACTTAAATGCCCTTCAGTGTGATTTAATTAAACTATCATGACAAGTTTATAAGGAATTTACAGTTTTATGGTAAATAACATTACAAGTCTTCAAACCGAAGAAGTTACCATTCAATCTGTTTAAAATTTGCATAAATGCTATGAAAGCGCAACAAAGCAAACTAAGTTACGTTTCATTCTTAAAATGATTCCGTGGTTATGTCTATATTTTTAAACTTATTTTTCTATTTCTTATTAAAAGTGAAAACGTATACTTTACCATTTGTTCTGGAAAAGTATGAGGAATTCAACATACTTGATTGTTTAATATTCTACATACTTTATTGATCGACATTTACATTTAAACTTAATTAATATAGGTAACGCAATGTTCAAAATATATGGAACTGCAATGTAAATAATCATAAATATCGTTTACGCTCGTATATGACGTTTGCAGATGTCTCTCCATACGTTAAAAAAGTAACAGAACTAAATGGAGCTGTTTTTAATTAAAGCCTGTCAGTGGGGAACTGGTGTGATCGACTCAATGAACGTCAGCGTCTCCGCTGATAAGCAAGATTATTATTAGTTTTATTCTTATTATTATCACCATTGCCCTTTCGTCGAGCAGTTACGCTATTTCAACAGTATAAATAGGTATTATTATTATTTTTAGTAGTAGTAGTAGTAGTAGTAGTAGTAGTAGTAGTGTTTAACACCCGCTTTTACTACTTGTGGCATCGCAGGCGATGAACTGGTGATACATGAAATGAAGATGGAGCACCAGTGAAATGCGATGGCGGGGGAAACCGGAGAACCCGGAGAAAACCCGCCCCTGCGCCGCTTTGTCCACCACAAATCTCGCTTGGGAGCGAACCCAGACCGTCTAGGTGAGAGGCGAGCGGTCAAACCTCTCGGCCATGACGCGGCCCATAGTAGTATTAGTTTCAAAGTTTATTATTATTATTATTATATTATTATTATTATTATTATTATTATAGTATGAAGTGATGGAATATGTGTCAAAAAAAGGTAAAGAAGAAAAGTAAGTCTTATGAGAAATTTGAAGAAAATAAATTGAATGGCACTTGGTGCAGATTCAAGAGGTTTGTTTTGGGGAAAGGAATAATAAATGAACGCTACAGGGAACCAGCTGTAATGTAAAAACAATGCTTAATGATGACTGCTGGGATCGATTTGTACATTCATTTTATTTTTTCTGTACTTATAGCAGCTGTTTTATTCCATTTGGCAATTGCTGCGCTTGCTCTCAGCATTTCTATTGACAATCATTGCATTGCTAACACCAATGTCAGCTGATGCTAATGTACAGTTTTTGTGACGAATTTGCGGCGTCCATCAAACGCTCTAACTCCCTCCCCCAACAATTTTAACGTCAGATGTGCTGTTTATCGGTTTCTGCAGCACACAGATGTAAAAAGCCCTTAAAAAGGCATATTTGTATTTGATGCTGTGCAAAATCCAATGCTAACGTTTTGTTTCATTTTTACCGCCCCCCTCCACCATCAGAGGGCACCACTGCTGCCATTAATTTAATCATGTTCACAAAACCAAGTGGAACATAAGTGACGGCGGTTTGGGCATATTGAAAATGTCATACCCTCCCTCATGAAAAAGGAAAAGGATGGGGAAAAATATGTGCGGGCGCAGGCTTTAATATTGTGATGCCGCATTAAACGCTTTCATTTCCAGAATGAACTCACTCATTCAGCTTTGTCAGATTAAATATTTCGCAAATCATTGGAATTAGAGAAGTAATTAAACTGGACTGCAAAAGCAAATTAATATAGGACCGTATTAATAATAGCTCTTTACATTCCAAAACCTACAGAAGGTTGTGACTAAGCCGAACGAACTGCTATGTGTGAAACATTCATGAACCAATTATCATTACGTGCTATACCCCATTGAACATGAAAGAATTGCTCCTGCAGTAATCAAGTTAACAGAAATTCTCGAAACCAATTAATCATGAAAGTAACGTCGTTTTACGTCCAATACCTATAAAGAAAAGTACTGCGCTGTATAAAGTCTATATTAACCGGATTTACATCATGATTTTAGATTCCCAAAGCTCGAAAGTGTTGTTCACAAATCAGGGATAAACAATTTGTAAGCTCTACCGTAAATACAAGAGAGGAGCTTCACTTTCCTTAAAGCTAGAGTCAAGAGTTTGTGTTGAAAATTATATTAAAAATATAGCATTAAAATTTAGATTAATGATGTTTATGTTGAATATTTCACATACTTTTTAATTTATTTACACGTACTATAAGCATAGTAATAGAGAAGGTATTGTAACGCATCCAAAATAAAATACATGTTTTGGGACCCCCTGTGGATAGCACAGCTCAAAAGCGAAAAAACCGTAAATACCGAACTTGGTATTTAAGTTTGGTATCTTCCAAGGATGCGACTCGAAGATTTTGAAGAAAATCCCTCACTACAAACTACCCTTTACATGGAACATTTTTCAAAAATTTTGATTTTCTCAAAAATGGCTCTAACGATTTTGATTAAAATATACCTTATGTATAAAATATTTTTATGGCAAACGAAATGTATATTTTAACTATTCAGGGAATAATCTCTGAAGACCTGTTCATTCTGGATGACTTTTATATAACTGACACGCCGTAAGATCTATACAAAAAATCTTATGTGTTCCATTCACATGACTTTCTCTATATCTCTGCAACAAATTATTGTTAGAAGGTTTAAGCTTCTATTTACTTCATGCTAATCGAGAAAAAAATAGCAGAAATAGTCTTATTACTTGCTTTCTTGTAAGTAGAAGCGAAATAAGGGAGTACCATAGGTTAAAGAGACAGCCAAAAGCTGGTTGCTATGTGACTGAAGTTCCTTTGTTTGTATGGACAGTTGACAAATTCCTGTATGAAAAAAGTTGGTTTTTTAAAGCTGAAACCAAAAACAAGGAATATCTAAAAACGACCATTCCATGAAAAAAACGCATATAACATAAATTGTGTGTTTTAACGGGCTCTACATTTTTTGTGTAGTAAGTTTTTACTTATCTCTTACGGTTTAACAGTTATGCAAAATTCCGTAAATTTCATCCAGAATAAAGTAAGCTTCAGAGGCTATTCCCAGAAAATTGAAGATATGCATTTTATTTGTCAAGTAAATATCTTTAATATACGATAATTTAATTAAAATCGTTAGAGCCATTTTTGAGAAAATAAAAAAATTCGAAAAAGTTCCATGTAAAGGGTAGTTTGGGGTGGGGGGATTTTTCTCAAAATCTTCGTGTCGCATCCCTGGAAGATACTCAACTTAAATACCACGTTTGGTATTTTACCGACTTATCCTTTTTGAGTTATCGTGTTCAACGACACACAGACCTTTTTCTGAAAATGCTTTTTTTTTTATACAGGGGACCCTAAAACATATATTTCCGGTGAAATCTCAATATCGAATTTTTTGGTGGAGTGCAATACCTTCTCTATACACTATGTACATAGTACGTATAGAGAAAGTAAATATTACTACACAAAAATGTAGATCTCGCTAAAACACACAAGTTAACAGATATACATTTTTTTTTTTTTTTTGTATAGTTATTGGGTTACTTTTACGCCACTTTTCTCAAATGGGAAGACTTTGTTTTTCTCGTTTCTGATTGTTTACCGAACCTCAATTGTTTTACATAGCGACCTGCTTTTAAAGAACGAGACTATCACTTTAGTCCGTGCATTTTCTTATTTCCCTTATACTTATAAAGATGCTAGTAATACGATTAATTCTACTTATGTTAATTTTGATTAGCATGATATAGATAACAGATTAATCTTTTGAATAAAAGCTGCTTACCGAGCAGCTAGAGGACATCATGTGAATGGAACACATTAGATTTTTTCTCTTCTACCTACAGGGAACCAAGTAATAAGTAGAACTTCTGCTAATGTATATCTCGATTATCATGAAATAGATATAAGAATAAGCTTTTTAAAGAAAAGTAGAGAAAGTCAAGTTTATGTGATTCATTCGATATTTTCGTGCTAATTTTTGGGCAGAATTAATGAGTAATTCATGATTAAAATGAAAATTTTCAGGTAACCATGGTAACATTAATGTAAAACCTCTAATTTACAAATTCAAAACATTTATATCAAATGAACATGTTGAATATAGTCAAATCAGACATCACTAAACTGCAACATACACCAGTTGTGACATTTTCGTTTTCCATAGTTTTCCTTCTGTCAGTTACAATTAAGTTGCACACACAGAAAAATCTCTCATTGTCAAATATAGTTAAGGCATTGAAGGGACTTTTCACAGAAAACATGGTAAGACTCACCTTTTACTTCCAATGCCAAGCATGCTATAACTACATCTAAGTTGTTACAGTGACTACCATGATCAACAAAGATGAAAATCAGAATTAATATAATTGTTTTAAATAGTTGGTTAAATGCTGACATTACATTATACATATCATCGCTACTTGATATAGTAACTAGCCTTGAAGTGTCAAACAAATTACAACGCTTTTATTGTTATTATATCATCATTTTTTTTTTTGTAGTAATGGAGTCCAATTTAGATAGTCATACGGCAGCAAAATTTTAATTGTATTCTACTATATCTATAACATTGGCATCCATGCGTTCTATGTACAAGTGCACTTAATCTGTTTCCAAAGTGGCTATTCTCTAACACTCGTATTTAACGTTTGGCTCTTAGCGAGTTAATTCGGGATAAAACAAGGTAAGCTACTGGTTTTTCTTCAGATTGAAATTCTAATTTTGGATGTGTTTACCAACTGAAATTTTGAGAAAAAAAATACATTTTCAGGCTTATATGAGTTAGTATTTTGTAAGTAAAGTATTTACCAAATTCGTTTTCGTTGAAATTCTAAACATTCTTTCACCATTTTTAGTTGCACCGATGGCGACACAAATGTTAAATTAAAGTTTTATTTTTGTAGATTGAAGTAAATGCATATCTATCTGTGCAAAATAAAAAAAATACATATTTTTCATTTATCGCTAAAAACACATTATTCTCGAAAATATAGACACATCTTAAAATTAGCGAAAAAATAAGCATAGAAATCATTTTGTACTTTCAATTCAGCAACTTCTCATTTATCATTGAAAGTTAAAGCTCTTGCCTATGTTTGTATTATAGCTATTACTCTCATAATTTAACTCTTCTCTGAAATATTTTATATATTAATGTCTCAAAATTATTTCATTATATCATTCTTATTTTGAAGTTTTACTAATTCATATATAAGAATGTGTTAAGCCTAAAGAGGATTATAAAATATTTAAGATGTAGGGTAAACTATAGGTATTTAGTTTTGAGATATTTGGTATGACTGTGCTAAATTATTTTTCAGGAATGTTAGATTTTTAAATGATTATTATTGTTATCATTAGTACTGTTTATTATTAGTATTATTATTGTTATTATTTGTTTCTGAACTGCTATTTTATTGTTTTAAATTTCATTGTACTCCTTTTTGTGTGTGTGTGTGTATATATATATATATATATATTTTTTTTTTTTTTTTTTTTTTTTTGTAGTTTAACGACCTTTAACCCGGTTTGGTCATATCGGACGATGAATGAAATTGATGATTACCCGGGTAACTCACCCTAAGCGAGATTCGAACTCACGACCTTTTGAACGTGAGGCACACATGCTACCACCACGCTACCCAGGCGGGTCCTTTTTGTATTATTTGTATTTCTAATGATGTAAACGTATAAAAGGCCGATGACCTCAACAACTTTCAGAATAAATAAATGGAACAAATAGATGGAAGAAATGCAATATTTTCAAGGCTTCATTCTTTTTTCCCATTTATTTGCTAACAATTCCAGTGTTACCCTCTTTTGATGTTTCTAATATTCCTTTTCGTTCGGCCAACTTCATTTCCAAGACATTACGCCATTTCGTTATTGTAAAACGGCTCATATTAGGAAGAGTTTAACACAAAGAATGGCTAACCTAAGCAATGCCTCGCAGCTACAGAAAATTATTAATATAAAGTTATTACAAATATATGGTATTAAGTATAACAATGCAGTAATAATACTCTTGTTCATCATTTCAAAATTAACACGAGTTTAAAATGTAAGTAAACTGTTAAGATTCGTAATTTGTAACTTGCATTAACTCAGATTTTAATAGCCATCACGTTCGGCGAAAACACAAACTTGGTACTATAATTGCTGCAATTTTATGGCAGCTTGTGTTATGATTTCCATTCTGTTTGTCAAAATATATCTCAGAAAACCGACTTTCTTTCTTTCTTTCTTTTTATCACTGATTGTTATACATTTTAATGCGTGTTAATATATTCGATTCATTCATGTTTCTAGTATTGCCTACTGTTTTAAATAATTCTTAGTTGTGATTTTATTTATATTTTGTATTTTCGTAATACTCTTAAGGTGTTACAATTCTTGACTTAAAAAGCAAGAAAGCCCAGTTCTGTCAGGCAATGTCGTAATCAATATTTTGCATAGTCACTTATGTAAATCACACTGTGAGGCAGCCGTAGCTCTATGGAAACCTGAATAAAACTCTCATATGTCAGCATTTTTCTCTTTTATTCGAAAAAATGGATATGCATCTTACTACATCTTTAGAATTACATCGAACTCCATGGGAGTTTTAAACCGCTATGGCAAAAATGTGCACCATCTCAGAAGCGTTTCTTTAATGCAGTGTTCTTAATCATAGACAGTGCGGTCGAGTGGCCATCGTTCTGACTTCTCACGAAGACGGGGAATTTTTCTTTAACTAGAATCTCGCTAGAAGTATGCATGTGAGAGTTAAGTGTGTGTGTGTGTGTTTAATAGTACAGTACTGAAAAGCTTATGTTTATAAATCCTACATTTATTAACACCAGCGGTTGTTTCTAAAGCACAGCCCACGATATGACTATGGAAGTTAAAGGGGGGGGGGTCTAGTATTCAAACATTGCCCTTACTGCCTGATTTTAATCCATTTGAATATAGTCGCCCTCCGTGGTGTAATGGTTACCATACTAGCCTCTATACCCAAGGTCATGAGTTCAAACCCGGCAGAGGATGATGGATTTTTTCGGGCGTAAGTATCTTGGCATAACTTCCCGCGTCGCAGATTATAATAACTCCATGGCACGACAGCTCACGGGGAACCTTGGCCTACCGCCGCAGATTTAAGGTACGTAAAAGAACCTCAAGCCTGATTAAAAGGTCTCTGAGCAAAATTAAGCAGTCTTTCACGGCCAACATAGAATGAAACGCTGAGAATCACAGTAGTTAAAGAGCGCCCATAAATAAAACTGAATTTCCGTTTTCAATTTGAATAGTCTAGAGCGCGGTATTCTAAAAGCTGCAACGTTATGCCAAGTGGATGAACCGTTTTGTCACAGAAGAGGCTTTCAAGACGAGGGATTATTTTTTCCTGCCCACCATTCCTACCTCTTACTTCAGAAATAACAAACGAGTGCAGCTTGTGACACATGATTTTGATTAAATATGACCGCCGTTGACGCAGACAGACGATAAGAATAATATCGATTTTTCAAAACGTCATCGTTCGGCGGATGTCCGGTGCTTTTCGCCCCACTCTGGTATTCAGAAGGCCATGAATTGCATTGCGATATAAAATGAAAAGAAAACAAATGCCTCTCGCTCTGAAATTCAAGTTGCTGTCTCTGGGCAATAAATTTTCCTGGGCAGGGTGGCACAAAAGACTCTTCCTTCCTTCATTGTGTGCCGAGTTTTCGCTTACCCAGGGTCGGAGATTGAATTGAACGGTCCTCTGGGAATGGTCAGCAGAGTGACCGGTCCAGTTAGTTTTATGATTAAGGGTTTCCCACAGGGGAGAAGTGGACGTGACGCGTTTAATATCACAACCCTCTCTTGCTATTACTTAGGCTTTACTAGCTGTATGAAAGGAGATCATTGTAACCAGTGATTGCGTTTTCTTGCGCTATGCTGTAGTAGATGACGTGCCTCTTACAGTTACATTTTAGAGCTGTATAAGTACGCCAACCTCAACATATTCATGTAAAATACCGGTAAACTCACCACATGTCCTGAGGTCTGATTCGGCTTTGCTTAACTTTATTTCTCTCTGTACATCTTCTAATATTTAATATTCCTTAACACTGTTAACCTCTAGTTTTGAACATACACTTTACGAAAAAACAACTCAAAAGCTAAAAGTCGGATAAATAACAATTTTGATATTTAAGAACAGTATTTTGCAGAGGTTCTGTGTAACATTTTTCGCTTACAATCTTTATTGCTATTAAAGCTATTGTTAATTTCGATTCTTGAAGAAGAAAAAAAAAAAAAAAAAAAACAGCAAACAAAAACAAAAAAACTGTCACGATATTCCTTAAACAGTATAGTTTACAAGTGTACACGACGAATGCAGTCGAATGGTCAGCGTTCTGCTTCTCAACCCAGTAGTCCCGGGTTCAATTCTAAGCTTGGACGGGGAATTTTTCTTAACCAGTTATTCCCTATCCTCCACAGAGTGGGTGTAATGAATGTGGGAGCGAACATGTGTGTGTGAATAATGGTATAGAACTGAAAAGAAAAGTTTAAAAAGAAGCCGATGTCAACGAGCAAAACACCAGCAGTTATTTCTTAAGTCAAAGCCACATAGACCATAGAAGTTAAAGGGGGGGATATATAAATGAAACAATAAAAAAAAAAGGTTGTATTTGCTGTGAAAAGCCTGCAACGCTCCTTTCTTTCTA
Organism: Hymenopus coronatus; assembly: GCA_030762935.1. Lineage (NCBI taxonomy): Eukaryota > Metazoa > Arthropoda > Insecta > Mantodea > Hymenopodidae > Hymenopus > Hymenopus coronatus. Next base: position 63,207,605 of record CM060882.1, read on the forward strand.
TACTGTATATCTAAGAAACTGATGGAAAAATAGAATTATGGAGCTCATTATACACATAATGTGTCAAATAGTCTCTTGGAAACGTTAGCAAAATATTGTAGAATTGCATTTTCTTAAATTTAAGTGCAGATTTTGACGGAAGCTCTTTGCAAGTTTCTGATTTTGATTCCAGTTGGAACATCAATAATTATAGTACCTCTTGTAAACAGTTACAGCAGGGGTTTATTATTAACTCAGTGTAGTAACGTTTTTCCTAATTAGTTATTAAATATTTTATTGGTGATTTGTGTTCTAACAATATTTTTGTTACTATCATGGAGGAGTAATTTATTTGACGTACGATGAATATAGGAATCACTTTTTAATAAATGTTATAGTTTATACGGTATGTACGCAAATTTGTAATCATTGAAATTCATAATATTTTCAGACTTTTCATATGGTTGCTTTTTAAAAATAATTAGATTAATGGGCACGTGCTATTATTCATCTCAATGCAAACAACTTAAAACTAGAGCTCAATAACCAGTGTAATAATGTACATCGGTTGTAAAAGTATCCTAATTATTTCTGAGAAATAGGATACTGATTATGTGAATTTTAACTTCTGGAAAAATCAGCATTTTTGAACTAAGGGGGAGAGGATCTTCCAAATTTTAAGATACAATCTTCAGATTTTAAATGCTGTTTGGAACGCTTCTATTAACCTAATGGTTAAACATTGTATTTCTATTCAAAGTGGTACACGAAGCGTTTAAAACAATATGTGTTTAAGGATATTCATAACGATATTTGAAAAAGTTACGTTAGTTGGAATATTTTAAAGTTATACCTCTGTACTTGATTATTTTATACGTTCTTATATAAGGACAAGATAATTTGTAATAGTATTGCATATTTTAAAACTAAAATTTGAATGATTCCTAAAATTATCTGTATTAGTATTTATGTCGGTCTAGGTTGGTCAGACACTGGCCCTCTTATCTCGAGGTGGCGAGTTCAAACCCTGAGCAAACCGATAGTTTTTAAGTGTGCTTAAAATTCATAGCCCATCTCAGTAGATATATTACTATGTAAAATAACTCCTGCGGGACGAAATTCTGACACACTAGCGGTGTTGATATGATCCTAGTAGGTAATTGGTAATGTCATTAAGAAACAATTAATATTTAGCATATTTACAACGCTTTTTATAATGAAAAATGACACAGGATAAATTTGCATTGTTATTAACCTTAGTTTTGAGAAACTATGCACCTTAAGAGCTGCATATGGCGTTTTAAATGACTGGTGAACCATTTTAAATAAATGTTAACCAAGAGCTATACCATATGACTTGTACTACAGAGATAGACAATTTCAAGAATTGAAATATAAAAAGATTAACCCTTACAATTTACAATAACTCCAAACCATAAAATACATTTAAATTCCAAAATACGCCGCACAGTAAACAGGTTTGCACTTTGGGAGAATTAATGTTAGAATTATAAAAAATAGTATTTAGACATTTATACATTATACAGTAGCTCTAATCTTAAATTGGCTACAAATGACGCACTAAATGTTGAAGATCCCAAATAATAAGTTGGAGCAAAAAATGTTGAAAATGTTCTGCGATCTCACTTTAAGATTAGATCTGCTAGTACTATGTACTATTCAATTCTATAAATTCCCCCACTTATTTAACAAATTCTAATACACCACTCAGTTCCAAAATGTTGTTTTATTAAAATTATCGAGTATGTTTTTTGTATAAAATGGTTGTCATTGTGCATTTAAAGGTTTTAAGCATTTAAAACAATGAGTGCACGAAGAAAAAATAAAACATAACATAATCTCCATCTCAAGAAATTTTGACTTAAGGTAGTGCATCTGTGGAATTTGGAATATTCACAGTATGGAAGATATTTTATTGAAATTTATACCAGCTATTATCAACAATAAATGATATTTTTGCCATATATCAAAATTCTGACTTACATGGCTATTTAAGTAATGGTTTTGATTTTCCTAAATTCATTGTTCTAATGAAATGCGCCACATGATTCTTTTTTTAAAATATTCACATAAAAATCCAGGATTACAATAAATGAATTTAAAACTAATTCTGTTATACTCCGTTTTATATTAGCCCTAATTATTGTAGAAAAATATTACTTTTTGTATTCTCCAAAACACTTGCTTTTTAAACTTTAATACTTTATTTCTCAAGATTGTTATTTCGAAAAATATACGATCATTTTAATGTACCATTAAGAGCAAGTAAACAAATATTGAAAAAATTAGTGAAAACTCTACCGTTTTGAGCATTTTGAATATGCAGAACTGTTGGAAAATAGATTGCGAGAAAAGAAGGTTTAAATTTGGTATTTCTATTAATAGGTATGTAGCTATCCATTTACAGCTTCAGCTAATTAGCAGTTAAAGTGCGCCAGTGAGAAAAAATATTTTTTATAGTTTAGAATTCATATTTATCTCTTTTTTAATTTTTCACAATTTTAGTCAAATTTCATAGATCCAATCACCTTAAATTAATTAATGAAAAAATAAAACACATCATAATTTTCATGAATGTTTATTTTTCAAGCGCAGAATTTCTAGGTGCTCTGTGACATTCTGGTAAGTACACGGTTATTGCTATATATAAATATAAAATGTTAGCTTTTATTTTGACTTAAACTTTTTTGTAAAAGTATTAGTTCAAAATTTCTGTCAAATATTAAAATTATATATATATATATATATATATATATATATATATATAAAACTTCTCATTAGTCAAGGCTTATCATAAATGTATAAATGTACAGCTTACTTATCAATCCAAATGGACAAGATAGATGTAGAATTATTCTGAGAAATTATATTGAACTGGACATAATTATACATACTTATTGAAATTCATTGACTAAGAATAGGCCCTTTCTGAGAAATATATTTACAATAATTTAGTTAAATATTGGCTATGAAAATGTTGTTTACAATAATAATGGTCTATAAGGATATTTAGGAATATAAATTGTAATTTTGAAGAATCGATTTTTAATTTCTTAAACATATTTATTGTCTGTTTTGTAATTATTCCTCGAGCTCAAAAATAAATCAACTACTTCCAGTTTGAAATTTCATTATTTTTCTCTCTCGTGTAGTTCATAAATGGCTCACAGTGAAGCTGCTTCTCTCTGTCAACTTCTTGGTCTTCTTACGTTCAAATCTTACAGATCAATTATCCATTCCTTGTTGTTCTTGCTCGTTTATGGGCTCCCTGTGTCTGACACTTAATGTACTCCTTCATAAACGCTATATATTTATTTACATCTCGTAAACAAACAGCTATGGCTTATAATGCCTGTTTTTACGAATAAGTTCATCCCTTCTCCAAAAGCCAAGTACATGCGACGCACTCACAGCTCGGGCATATCTGACTTCTCTCGGGATGGTTCTTACTGCAACAATTTTACTTTCATTTTAATGACGTTAGTCCACTGCAATGAACAGAGGATATATATAGTGATGATCCAGTTGTTAGATTTATGTCACTCATGTAAAGGTATATTGTCTCTGCCTTTATAAGGAAGCTCACGGCAGTTTTGGAATTCTTTTGAATGAAGCAGTGCTCTTAGTTTGCGTACACGAAATTGGGAGTACAATATAAATTAAATTTAGCACGTCATTCTAGTTTAAACTCTCTAGTTGTTATAAATAAGCATCGGAGACAGATATTAATCAGTACAGAAATTTATGTGTTGCAAAAAGCTACCCGTTTGATTATTATTCCAAGGCCACGCACTTTCCTTGATAAATAGAACAATGCATCAAGACAGGGATGCCAATGATTTCCTTGATGGTGCTTTTAACGATGTTATCAAATTCTTCCAAGAATGATTTCTTGAGTTTATATAATTGAAAACATTATAAAGGATATATCAGTGTTTACCTTATGTGTTGATTATATATGTTCAATTTCTGATTAGAGTTGAGAAATGGTGTGTAGATGCTGACAATAATTCTTAGGTTAAGATTTCAATGCATTTTTTTTCACTGATAATTATTTGATTATGGAACGTTGACCTTAAATATTTAATTTGTTCGTTATGGAATAAATTCTGAGCAAGAGCAAACATATCTTTCTTAATTACAATTGTCTTATGCTGTGATATCTCAACAAGGGTCCCTGCAGATTTATAATATTTTACTGTGTGTGCTATATCACCAGCAAACGTAAATACAGAGAGTTTAGAAAGATTATTATAAAGAGTGTAATCAAATTATTTTGAAATTTCTGCACCATTTAACTCATCTAAACTGACATTAATTGCAGCATTGAATAGTAATGAAGATAGTGCTTAACGTCATGTGCTCTATTGGTGGAATCTCCTATATATCTACAGCATTGTGTCGAAATAAGTTCATAACACAATATTTCACAAAACAATACTTTTATAACGTTTATGTTCAACTATATTATGGACAGTTTTAATAATGACATAAAGTCCAGAACATTTTATCAAAGTATATTATAAATTTTGAATTTGTTAAAATGTTATCTTCCAGCAAGGAGAATAAAAGCCGCCGTCACGTCATATTGCAAATTAAACATGATTGTCTGTGTAACAGAGTATGAAACAGCTTCAACCTGATTTTGTTAACAATGATGGATGGTATTTGTGACAGAAAATGCTGCAGGTGTGATACTGACTAAAACATGAAGTATGGATATATAGCTTGTCTTTTGAATTATAAACGTGTCCTTGTCCTTAACTTTCATCTGGTTCATTCAACTGGCCGACTAACCTGCTGAACAAGAGATACATACGCAATCATGTTTTTGCTTTTTCTACCTTGCACAATATACTTAGTAGATAAAAAATATTGCATTCCACCAACAAACTTTATACAGAATTTTCACAAGAGTACATGTTTTGAGGTCCTCCAAATTTAAAAAGAGAATTTTTTCAGAAAAATCTCCGCGTGTCTTTTCATCCTGATCATGAAAATAGAACGGAATTTACCGTTCTTAAAACATTTGACTAGTCCCAGGATCCCTTATTTCCTAGGCACCTACAAGAAAGTAATAAATCCATTTTCTTCTCATATTTATTTTGATTAGCAAGAAATAGATATAAGAATAAGCTTTTGTGGGTATGGTCTGTTGCAGAATAGGTAGAACAAGTTTGTGAGTGTAACATTTTTTTTTTGTTTGTTTTTTTGTTTTTTTTTGTTAGCGACTGGTTGGTTATAAAAATTAAATATTTAATACAGGTTAACATAGCAATAAGGCAAACGAATTAAAATAATTATTGCCATTCGCTTCATCATTAAAACATGGTATATGTTTACTGCATATTTCACAATAATTTGCGAGTACATTATCATCTCTTGAAACCATCTGGAAAGGATAGACAACTGATCTCTGAAATATATTTTATGAAGGTTATTCAGATATTGTTTCTTTTGCGCACTATGATCTTTATGATGGTTTGTTCTGTGTTATTTATTTAGGCGACCAACTAAATACCAGAGTTTGCATTCTTCTCATTGCTGTATTCTCACTTGCCAGTTTTTGTAAACAGAAATAGCAAATGTAGCCAGAATTTTACAGTGCAGGCACGAAACTTTAGGGCAGATGATTCTGGTTCAGACAATAAAGAAATGTACCTTACATTTCTTCTTAACAGCCATGTGGCTTTTTTATCTTTTAATGGTTTTACACAAAAATATGAGAAAATGGGAAAAAGGTATATATTTGAAATCACCTCTACGCTTCATTTAAATACAATGTTTATATCAGAGACAAGTATATCCAATAATAAACGCAAACCATACACCTTTTTATATCTGAAACTAATATACAAAAATATATGAGAACATCTTTGGTTATTATTGGACAAGTAAAAACCTGCAAAACACAAAAATAAATAAAAAAAAAAAAATCTGATGTGTTCCATTCACATGACTTTCTCTACATCTCTGCAACAAATTATTATTAAAAAGCTTATTCTTACTTTTGCTTCATGCGAGTTGAGCAAAAATTATCAGAAATAGTCTTATAAATTGCTTCCATGCAAGTAGAAGGGAAATAAGTGAGTAGTATAGGCTAAAGAATTCGTCAAAAGCGGTTGCTAATGTGACTGAAGTTCCTTTGTATGGACAGGAGTTAACGAATTTCCGTATGAGAAAAGTATGCTTTTAAAGCTGAAACCAACAATAAGGAATATTTAAAAAACGATCCACTCCACGAAAAAAATGTATATAACATACATTGTGTGTTTTAACGTGGTCTACATTTTCTGTTAGGTAAGTTTTTGTCTATCTCTTATGGCATGCCAGTAATGCAAAATTTCGTAAAATTCATCCAGAATAAAGTAATCCTCAGAGGCTATTCCCCCCCCCACACACACACACACACACACACACACACACACACGCACGCACATTCACGGACCTTTTTGCAAAAATTATTTTGTTGGTTTCAGGAGGACCCAAAATATGTATATCCGGTGAAATCTCGGTATCAAAATTTTGGATGCATTACAATACTTTCTCTATGCACTAGGTACATAGTACGTGTAGAGAAAGTAATAAAGATTCACAAATAAACATTTCGCGCCTCGGTAATAAAACTTACGAATAATTCTTTCAATGATGATCATGATCACATCCTTTGGTGCAAGAATCCGATACACAAAAATCTGATGTGTACCATTCATATGACTTTCTCCATATCCCTGCAACAAATTATTCTTAAAAAAGCTTATACTTCTATTTACTTTATGCAAATCAGAAAAGGTTAGCAGATATAGTTTTATTACTTGCCTTCTTGTAAGTAGAAGCGAAATAAGGGAGTACCACAGGTTAAAGTGAAAGCCAAAAACTGGTTGCTATGTGACTGATGTTCCTTTGTTTATGTGGACAGGAGTTGACAAATTCCTGTATGAGAAAGTATGTTTTTCAAAACTGAAACCAAGAAAAAGGAATATCTCAAAAACGATCAACTCCACGAAAAAAATGTATATAGCATATATTGTGTGTTTTAACGTGCTCTACATTTTTGGTGTGTTAAGTTTTTGTCCATCTCTTACGGTTTAGTAGTTATGAAAAATTCATCCAGAATAAAGTATTCTTCAGAGGCTATTCCCAGAAAATTCAAGATATACATTTCATTTGTCAAATAAATATCTTTAATATACGAAATTTTAATCAAAAACGTTAGAGCCATGCTTGAGAAAATCAAAATTTTCGAAAAAAAGTTCCATGTAAAGGGTAGTTGGGTGTGGGGGAATTTTTCTCAAAATCTTCGTGTCACATCCCTGGAAGATACTTAACTTAAATACCAAATTTGCTATTTTACCGACTTTTCGTTTTTGAGTTATCGTGTTCACACACACACACACACACACACACACACACACACACGGACCTTTTTGTGAAAATGATTTTTTTGGTTACAGGGGACCCTAAAACACATATTTCCAGTGAAATCTCGGTATCGAATTTTTTGGTGGAGTGCAATACATTCTCTATTCACTATGTACATAGTGAGTATAGAGAAAGTAAAAATGAACATCTGCTGATTATCTATTGTTATTCATACCTACAGGTACACACGGATAATTATATGGAAGTGCTATTCCACTCATTGCCAAGACTATAGAAGTTGGTTTAAAGAAACGTGGAAAAAACTATAGTAAAGCTGGAGGAAATGCTTCCAGTTCTTGGGGCCAATAGTGTTGAATTAGTCGGCATAGCAATGGGCTTTCGCTGTAGATATTTCCAAGGATACGTTGCATGACGTTTAGAAAATACCCACTTCACATTAACTTATTAGAATGGAAATACCTAATTATTTTATTGTTCTTGTATTGATCAAAACATTAAAGTTTCAAACTGAACGTTTGCATTATACCAAAACTAAACCTTGTTGATGACTGAAAATATAAAATCTTGATCTACCGACATTTCAGAGGATTTCAAATAACAACACAGGAATTCTCACTTACATAAGAGAAATAATACGTACCTTACCCCAAGCATGAGCATAATGTCGGCATAGTGAAACATGCATCATAGATATGTTAATTTACCACATCCGTACTTCGTTTTGGGAGTAAAATAGATGCTTGTCACATATAAAATATGTAATTGCATTTCCTTTCAATGACAGGTCTCCAATAATGTATGCGACAATGACGCTGACAGCCAGGCTACTACAAATTCTTTGCTTGAAGCACGCCCTATGTGCTGTGCCAGGGCAAACGATATTTAAAAACAAATGCTAAACGTCCATAGAAAAGAAAACAAACTCCCAGACGCTGTTGGGGGAACCGACATCGCGCATAACAGCTGACTGTCCATCAAAACGAGTAATTGGCTCAAGTTTTACAGCTAGGAAAACAGATGTGATAAAAACATTTTCATCGCTCTCTGCAGAATATTGCCCTGTGTTTAAGACGCAGTAAATGTTTACAATTTTCCCTTGTCTCAACATTTACAGCTACAAAACTGCTTTTTCATGGACTGTTCCGAGACAAAACACTGTGCCACATTCTGAAAATAACTCGCTTGCACTCAGACAGACGTCTGTTTTCCGTTTACATGCTTGTTACGGGTTCGAAAACTGCTTTACTGAGGTTTTATGCTCAACCCAAAATATGAAATTTGGTTAACTTGGGCTTCTCCTGGTATTGACAAATGAACGCAACATGCTTTTTTACTTTCTCTATACGCACTATGTACATAGTGTATAGAGAAGGTATTGCACTCCACCCAAAAATTCGATACCGAGATTTCACCGGAAATATATGTTTTAGGGTCCCCAATATCCAAAAAAAGCATTTTCACAAAAAAAGTCCGTGTGTGTGTGTGTGTGTGTGTGTGTCCGTGTGTCTGTGAACACGATAACTCAAAAACGAAAAGTCGGTAAAATACCAAACTTGGTATTTAAGTTTAGTATCTTCCAGGGATGCGACACGAAGATTTTGAGAAAAATCCCCCCACTCCCAACTAACCTTTACATGGAACTTTTTTCGAAAATTTTGATTTTCTCAAAAATGACTAACGATTTTGATTAAAAGTTCGTATATTAAATATATTTACCTGACAAATAAAATGTATATCTTGAATTTCCTGGGAATAGCCTCTGAAGAGTAGTTTATTCTGGATGAATTTTACTCAATTTTGAATAACTGCTAAACCGTAAGAAATGGACGAAAACTTACTACACAAAAAATGTAGAGCACGTTAAAACACACAATTTATGTTATATACATTTTTTTCGTAAGTTCATCGTTTTTGAGACATTCCTTATTTTTGGTTTCTGCTATGGAAAACTTACACTTTTCTCATACAGGAACTTGTCAACTCCTATTCATATAAACAAAAGAACTTCATTGACATAGCAACCAGCTTTTGACTATCATTTTAACCTATGATAGTCCCTTATTTCGCTTCTACTTACAAGGAAGCAAGTAATAAGAATATTTCTGCTCATTTTTTCTGATTAGCATAAAGTAAATAGAAGTATAAGCTTTTTAAGAATAATTTGTTGCAGGGATATAGAGAAAGTCATGTGAATGGTACACATCAGATTTTTTTCTTGTAAAACACTGCCTTAAAATTCTGTGTCCTCAAATAAGAGATATTTTCGTATTTATCACCTATTTCAAAATATAAATGATTTTTAAAAATGTAATTTAGTATATCTGTACACGATATTGAACGTTCGCAAGTTTTCACATCAAACGTATTTTGCTTGATATTTGAAAACTAAGTTAACTTTTCCAATTCAATGATCCTCAATTCTGATCACATTTAGAATTCAGTTGACTTTCACAGATTCAGGTGTGAAACTGAAAAAAATATTTAATTTCAGAATGTTATATTTATAAATCAAAGCACATTAATAAAAAATCTATAATCAACGTGTTATTACTCTAAATTTGCTATTTGTCAAAAGAAACTCACAGAATAAACATAAAATATATTAACAGAATAATTCTTGCAAAAATATTATTATTTTAACTACTATACATACCAACTAAGGGAAGTATTGTATCCCACCCAAAAATTCAATGTCGAAACTTCAACAGAAATATGTGTTTTGCAGCCCTTCTGAACCCAAAAAACTTTTTTCCAAAATGGCCAGTGTAAGTCTGGTGTATGAAGAGCATATCTCAAAAAAGAAAAGCTAAGTCAATTACAAACTTGATTTTTAAGTTCAATATATTCCCAGGATGTGGCACAAAGTTTTTCAACAAAATCCTTCCACCCCAAATTACCTTTCATATGAACAATATTTTTGGCAATTTTAATTTTCCCAAAAGTGGCTTTAACAATTTTGTTTAAAATACGTGTTATACACAGGAAATGTGTATCTTGACTTTTCTGGACATAAAGCCTCTAAAGTCATCTTTAATCTGAATGAACTTTGTATAACTGGTAACCTGTAGAATTACGGGTTATTGTGGAATTGATCATTTCTGTCTCAAAGAGAAGGAAGTTTCAATGCAATAACATAACGATAAACTCTTAAACGATTTGACTATGCTTAAGGCTACTGCATCCCATTTTTACAAATGTTTATCTCGATTAGCATGAAGTAAATAAAGAATAAACTTGTGTAAGTATAGCTTGTATAATGGGTAGAGAAGGTCATGCAAATGTAACACATCAGGATTATTATTATATATTTGTTTTGTACTTTTAATTACTTTCGAATATTGTTGTTACGAGTTTATCCATCTCCAAGCACAAGTTTTACCGTTTGCGACTGTTCTTATTTTTTCCATTTTAATGAGCTCGATACCATTACAAAAACTTTGAATGCTGTTTCTGCATTTGCAAGCAGCTAAGTATCTCTTGCTTAATTTGAAATCTTTCCTAGGCAAAATTCCATCATGAAGGACGCCATGGGGATAGAAAAATTAAATTTTATCCAATATGTTCTCCCATATAGTTGAATTTGTATCGGGTATAAAAAGTGTTGGTGTAAATGTTCGCATCAGATGTTTCATTAATGAAACAATTATTTTTCAAATATAGGTTATCTATTAAAATAGATAATTTAATTTTTTACTTTTTTAATTTAGGCACTGTGAAGTTAAGCAAAATTATTAAAATCACAAATTCTATATTTGGTTCCCTGAAACATATGAATACCTCAAAATAAATGGCAAATAAATGTTGGTGTGTCACCTAAAGTTAGGCTAGGAATGTTTCCTTCATCCATTTTCTTTCCCATTTATCATTATATTTCGTGTATCACCACTATCAGCGTTTCTGTTGCAATAGGAAGCAAGAGCGGACATTGCAAAAAATAAATAAATACATAAAAGTCTTAACAGCAGAAGTTATTTGAGCATTTAAATGTTCAATTGTGCATGTATATACAGAGTATAATCAGACGAATAATAAATTTTGAAGTGAAAAGATAGTTCTTAAAAGTTTAAATTTTGGGCAAAAATTCTTTTTTTTTTTTTTTTGGGAGGAATGGCCTTTGTTTAATTTTACTCAATTCACCCCTCAATTACCAATCCAATCAATCACGTTGCTCTACTTTTCTGTCTTTTTTTACTGTAAGAAATGTGTTTAAAATTAAAGAATCGAAATGCTATCTAACAAAACTATCGAAAGCTTCAGATATTACTTACCTCTACGAAAGCTTGGTACACAGTTTATTTTACTCACCATAATATTTACAAATGACGGCAGACTCGTGCTATTTCCCTAAGATGCGTTTGTGAACTAACTCTCACGGACGATGCCTGCTGAAGCTTATTCCATGAATCGCCGTTATCGGCAGTCTGTCCTCAAGGGAACTTTTTTCCTATAATTCGCAGAAAAAGTTTGCCAGGAGACGCTTGTACGTGTCAGAAAGGTACAGAGAGGTGACAAGTGACTCTTGACTCAATTTCTTAGCCTACACGCCATCAGTTATTTAACCTTTTTTTTTTCCTTCTTCTTCTACTCTAAGAGTAATGTTTTCAGCCTCGTTTTAGATAAGTTCGCTACTGCAAAGCCTATTTACATCAGTCACTTCATCATATACAGATCTGCAATAACTCCTAAACTCTAAACCTTACCTATGCAGCTGCACCTGTAGACTTTTATTTTCTCTACCACGTGCATAGTATGGTAGAAAGAGTATTGTTTTCTACCCAAAAATTCTAAACTGAGATTTCAGTGGAAATACACGTTTTGGAGTACCCTAAATCCAATTTTTATTTTCTCTATACGTGCTATGTACATAGTGTATAGAGAAGGTATTGCACTCCACCAAAAAATTCGATACAGAGATTTCACCTGAAATATATGTTTTAGGGTTCCATGTATCCAAAAAAAGTATTTTCAGAAAAAGGTCCGTGTGTGTCCGTGTGTCAGTGTGTCCGTGTCTGTGAACCCGATAACTCAAAAACGAAAAGTCGGTAAAATACCAAACTTGGTATTTAAGTTTAGTATCTTACAGGGATGCGGCACGGAAGATTTTGAAAAAAATCCCCCACCCCAACTACCCTTTACATGGAACTTTTTTCGAAAATTTTTATTTTCTAAAAAATGGCTCTAACGATTTTGATTAAAATATCGTATATTAAGGTCGTCTCCTTAGCGCGGTGGTAGCGTTGCTGCTTACCAAGCGGGAGACCTGGGTTCGATCCCCAGTACCGGCGTGGGGATTTTTCCCCCGCTGGGAGACCTGGCCCGGGGTGCACTCAGCCTCGTAAGGTCCCTGGGGGCCCAATTGAGGAGCTACTTGATGGAGAAGTAGCGGCTCCAGGTCATGAGGACCGCATTAACCGGCCGGGGGGACTCGAGGCGCTGACCACGTCTCACCCTCCAATACTGCACCCCATCCATGACATCTGTAGTGGACCGAGATGGGGGAAGCAGCGGCCGGGCGGTAGGCCAAGGTTCCCCGTTAGCTGTCGTGCCATGGAGTTATATTAAAGATATTTTACCTGTCAAATAAAATGTATATTTTGAATTTTCTGGGAATAGCCTCTGAAGACTACTTTATTCTGGGTGAATTTTACGGAATTTTGCATAACTGCTAAACCGAAAGAGATGGACAAAAACTTACCACACAACAAATGTAAAGCACCTTAAAACACACAATTTATGTTATATACATTTTTTCGTGGAGTTGATTGTTTTTGAGATATTCCTTGTTTTTGGTTTCAGCTATAAAAACTTATACTTTTCTCATAGGTACAGGACTTTGTGAACTCGTGTCCATACAAACAAAGGAACTTCAGTCGCAGAGCAGCCAGCTTTCGATTATCACTTTAACCTATGGTACCCCCTTATTTCGCTTCTACTAACAAGGAAGCAAGTAATAAGACTATTTCTGCTAATTTAGATGAAGTAAATAGAATAATTTGTTGCAGTGATACAGAGAAAGACATGTGAATGGAACACATCAGATTTTTTTTCGTGGAGTTGACGACCGTTTTTTGAGATATTCCTTGTTATTAGTTTCAGCTAATTATACTTTTCTAATGCAAACAAAGGTAATTCAATCACGTAGCAATCAGCTTTTAAAAGCTGTGACTATCGATTTAGCCTATGGTACTTCCTTGTTTTCCTTCTTTACAGGAAACAAGTAATAATATCCTTTCCGCTAAGTTTTTCTCGATTAGCATTAAGTAAATAGAAGAACAAGATTTTTTAACAATAATTTTGAAGAGATTAGAGAAAGTCATGTGAATGGAATACTTCAGATTTTTTTTGGAAAAGGTTCGCGCGTTTGTGATGTGTACATGTGTGTGTGTGTGTGTGTGTGTGTGTGTGTGTGTGTGTGTGTGTGTAAACAACATAACTAAAAAATGAAAATTAGGTTAAAGATCAAACTTGATAATTAAGGTTATAATCTTCCAGGGATTCATCAAGAAGGCTTTAAAGAAAATCCCCGACTCCAAATTATCATTTAGCTGGAAAATTGTTGGAACATTTTTAATTTCTCAAATATGTCTCTAAGCATTTTGACTTTTACTAATAGGTAAAGCATAAGAGACAGAACAAAAGTTATTACAAAAAAAGATAAATATGTTAAAACATACAATTTATGACAATGCAGTTTTTTTGGGGGGTGAACTGTTTCCGGGATATTCCTTGCTATTGGTTTGAATGTTTCAGTACTTATACTTTTCTCAAATGGGAAGTCGTCATTCATTTTTATTTCTCCTGGCCATGCATAGAGCATCGAATTTCGAAGTCATCACATAGCGCCAATCTCTTTAAAAATCCCTTATTTGATTTGTACCTTCAAGGACATAAGTAATAAGACCATTTGTATTAATGTTTATCTCGATTAGTATTAAGTAGAGAAAAGCATAAGCTGATTTAGTATTAGTTTGTTGTAGAATATCTAGAGAAACTCATGTGAATTGAACATATCAGAATTTTCTAACTTTTACCAAAAATGTTGTGATTGAATGTACAATAATTTTAATGATTTTTTTTTTCTTTTTTGTTTTTTTTTATTTTTGTTACCATGGAATTCAAGATTTGCAGTAGCATCATATCAACTAGCATAGGTTGGCGCGTATGACGTTGATGTTCTGCCGTGAAAGATTTACGGGTTCGAATTCTGCTTTGGGCATGTATGCTTCATAATCTGTAATTCTGTGTTGTGCTCTATTTCAATCATTCTGTTTCCCCTTATGGCCATTATATCGCGCCTGAAGGTCAATATGTCTGTAAATAACAAGACATCGGATAAGTTCCATTCATACGACTTTCTCTAGCTGTTCCGCGAACAACCTTTACTTACAAAAGATAATTCTTTTATCCACATTCATGCTAGTTGAGATAAACATGAGAAAAATATGTCTTATTATTTCTTCTTTGTAAATAGAAGGAAAATATGGGCATACACTAGGCTAAGGTGATAGCCAAATATTTTAAAAGCCGGTTGCTATGTGAAACAATTGAAATTAATAGAAATTCCCTTCTCTTTACTGGCCAGGAGTAAACAAGAGAGATGAAAAGATAAGATGACTTTCCGTCTCGGAAACGGCTAGTTTTGGAAAAAAAACAAACAAAAGAAAAACTATATATGACATACATTGTGTTTTTAGCGAGCTCTACACTTTTTTCTCTTACCAGCTATTCAAAAGCTATACAAATTCATCCAAAGTGAGAGGTCTCCAGAGGCTATTCCCAGAAAATTCAGGATATATATTTACTTTGTCATAAACATGACTTAAGCATATGGTATGTTTATCAAAATCGTTACAGCCATTTTTGAGAGAATCTAAATTATGAAAAATGTTCCATGTAAAGCGTAGTTGCGAGTGGGGGCATACTTCCGAAAATTTTGTATCGTATTCTTGGAAGATACTGAACTTTGTACTAAGTTTGGTATTTAACCTACTGTTCGTTTTTGAGTTATGCTATCCACACACTACGGACCTTTTTCTAACTTTTTTAGATTCAGAGGACCCTAAAACATGCATTTCAGGAGAAATCTTGGTTTCGAATTTTTGGGTGGAATACAATGACTACGTATGTACAATAAAGTAAAATAAAAATATAGCATTGGAATAGGTTTTGAAAAAGGAAGAAGGGTACTACAGGTAAATCGAACCATTAGGTAGTGAATCGAAAGAGGTAGGTAATGAACCTATCTGCTCAATTTAAGACTAAAATTCATAATTTCATAGCTACATTGGATACATCCATTTCGCAGGATCCACGCTTGCCTGATTTCTTTGCGTTTGTAGTTTGTGTAACCTCTCATAAAATTCCGTAGCAGGAACTAACTGGTGTCTTTCAAATGGTAAGGCGGAGTATGCGAAGTAGATAATGAATTTGTTATTCAATTGACCTCTCTCAGTCGTTACACCTCTCACCAAGGCGAACTGAATTCGACCCCTTGTAGGATTTGTGACAGACAAAGCTGCGTCTGAGCGAATTTTCTCCGGGATCTCCGGTTTCTCCCGCCATTCATTTTACCACCTGTTCCATTTTACCTTCATTTCATATCTTCCACATCCTCATACCAGGCATCGAGCTGATCACGCATCCTGATTACTCTCTCTGATCCAGAATTCCCCTAGGGAGGAGATTCCGACCTCTAAAGCAGCTCCGAAGCGAGCGCTGCGGACCCTGAGCACCCGTGGTACTTCTGGCGCTTCTAGAAGTAGTCGGGCTGAACATCTGAGCCCCTCCCAAAAGCGAGCTGTTCGGATTGGGTTGGACTTGACGTGGCATTGACCCGATACTCGTGGGAGATTGGGTACGTCTGGGCGGTGACGCCTGGGTGGGGATGTGAGACACCTTAATGTACTCCGGCACTAACTTGAAAAGTTAGTAGACGTAAGCTGGTAAAGGTTGGCCCTACCGTAGTTTTCAGTAGTCTTCCCCTCGGGGCTAACGCTCATAAGTGTATAAAATAGGTATTCGCATCTCTGAGTAGACAGGTTATGTAAGCTTGATTCAGATGATCCGGAATCCGTCGTCTCCTCAATAAACATCTGACCCCAGACGCTGTCTTGTGAACTGTAGTAAGTGTAAATCCTCCTTGCGATAGAAGAAGATCGAATTGTGGTTCGAGTCGACTCATAACTAGAGTTTGTGCTGAGTATGTATTTTGTGTTAGACTGATCAGCTATATAAAAAAAAAAAAAAACTATATTTGTTGTACAGTACGCTATTGAAAACATTTTGCGCTCTCTCCTCTCACATTTCTTGAATTCTTAGGACGGTATGGAGGATTTGGCTATTCCTCTACGCATGTTTTGTTCACCTCTAACCTTTAAAGGAATGCAGACTTAATACCGATGCAGGTTTTTTTTTTTTTCACTTAAATGTATGCATCATATTACTGTGCATGACATTAGTTATTTGTTTATTGAATTATCTTTCTTGCTTTTAATTAATGCGCCCTAGTTCTATTCTTCAGTACAGCTCAATTTAAACCAATTTTAGTTATAACATTTTGCTGCATTGAAACGAAACGTGTACTCATATTAATTGCCTAAACATAATTCGCGTGACACATTCAACTATTATATCATTGTGCAGTAAACAAAGTCCCAGAGTTTGAGTAAATTATTATTTATAAAAATAGTTTTATTATAAGAACCGAGCAGGTACCCCCGCATGTGCTCGATCTGGAAACGTTGGGGACGCCGTGTTTACGCCCGTCATTCCCGAACAGCCTACGGGTTGTTCCCTCAACCCCCTTTCTAGGGAGTCACGGTAGAAGCACAAGGGGCTGGGAGCCCACGTCCGGTACTTTGACGCGATGTTCATGCATACCTTTATTACTTTCTGTATACGCACTATGTACATAGTGTATAGAGAAGGTATTGTAATGCACCCAAAAATTCGATACCGAGATTTCACCGGAAATACATGTTTTGAGACTCCGTGAATCCAAAAAAAAAGCATTTTAGAAAGATGTCCGTGTGTGTCTTTCTGTCAGTCTGTCTGTGTGTGTGTGTGTGTGTGTGTCTGTGGCTCAAAAACAAAAGTCCGTTAGAAACCAAACTTGGTATTTAAGATTGTTATCTTCCAAGGATGCGTCACCAAGATTTTCAAGAAAATCCCCCACCCCCAACTACCCTTTACATGGAACCTTTTGTCGAAAATTTTGATTTTCTTAAAAATGGCTCTAACGATTTTGATTTTGTATATTAAAGATATTTACCTGACAAATAAAATGTTTATCTTGAATATTCTGGGAATAGCCTTTGAAGACTACTTTATTCTGGATGAATTTTACGGAATTTTGCATAACTGCTAAAGCGTAACTTATCACGCAAAAAATCTAGAGCACTTTAAAACACACAATTTATGTAATATACAATTTTTTCGTGGAGTTGATCTTTTTTTTTTTTTAGATATTCCTTGTTTTTGGTTTTAACTTGGTAAAACATAATTTTCTCATACAGGAATTTGTCAACTCGTGTCCATACAAACAAAGGAACTTCAGTCACATAGCAACCAACTTTTGACTATCACTTTAACCTATGGTACTCCCTTATTTAGCTTCTACTTACAAGGAAGTAAGTAATAAGACTATTTCTGCCAATGTTTTCTCGATTAGCATGAAGTAAAGCATAGAAGCATAAGCTTTTTAACAATAATTTGTTACAGAGAGGTAGAGAAAGTCATGTGAATGGAACACATCAGATTTTTTTTTCATAACTAACCTTCTTCTCTACTTCATGATATAGCGATAGCCATGTATAGTTTGCCTGTTCCGCCTTCAAGGTCCTCCAGCTATCGTTTCCTAGGTCTGTCTAGAGATCTTTTTCCTTTAGGTTGTATTTCATAATTTGTTTTGTAATTCTAGTGCCAGGCATTCTTTCAACGTAATCCTTCCATTGTTTTTAAAATCCGTTAACCATTCATTCAGGTTAAAGATTCTTAGTTCAATCTCTTATATTTTCATTTCTAATATCATCCTTTTTAGTATATCCTTTTACACTCCTTAGAAATTTAATTTCTGAAATTGGTATATTGTATTTTGGTAATGTATTTCGCTTAATATCCGCCTGAGTAGTGTGGGGGTAGCGTGTCTGTCTCACATTCAACAGGTCGCGAGTTTGAATCTCGCTACCCGAATAAGTTTTTGGGGGGTTTTCCCTTATCCTGAGAAGACGAATGTCGAGTAACTTTAAGCTCTATGGACCCCGAGATCATTTGAGCATCATTTCCATCCAATTTCATTCATCGTCCGATATAACCAACCAGGTTAAAGAGACTTAAGCTATAAAGAAGTTTTGTTTCCAAATGTTAGAGTAGGTACATTACACAATTTTAGTTTTGTCCCTTTATGTAATTTTTTCAGAATATTCGATTAGTTTTCCACATATTCTCTGAAATGTAATATACGCAAATTAGCCTCACAGATCTATAAGACTCTAGAAAAGCAGTAGTAAAGCTCTTAGTGAAGATAATGGCCGCTGGTATAGAGCAGCCATTCAAGTTTAGTAACGAAACGTGCGAAGCTGCGAACCACATGAATAATAAACATTCCCTACAATCAATTTTACTGAAGTAGATTATAACGTGTTATATTAGATTAGATTTCTGTCTCAATTAGTAATTTTCCTTTCATTGAACAGCTCTTAATTTAATTCAAAATTATTCTTCACTTTTCACTTTCTCTACATAGGCAGAGAAAGTATTGCATTCGAGATTTCACTGGAAATACACGTTTTAGAGTTTCCTGAATAAAAAAAAAATTTAAAAAAGGCCCGTGTCTCTGTGTTATCTGTGGACAGCATAACTCAAAAACGAAAAGTCCTTAAAATACCAAACTTGACATTTAAATTTAGTATCTTTCAAGCACATGACGCGAAGATTTTTAGGAAAATTTCCCACTCCCACTGCCTTTTACATGGAACAATTCTCGAACATTTTGATATTTTTGTTATTTTTTTATAAAATGGCTCTAGCAATTTTGATTACCATACAGTATATGAAATATATTTATATGAGCGGTAGCCTGTCGGCCTCAAATTCAAGAGATTCCGATTTTGAATCCCAGTTAGGGTGAGAAGACACTTTTCCGGGGTTTTCCCTTATCCTGAAAAATACTAACTTTACGTTTCATGAATCTGGGCGCATTTTAGATTTTAGCATCATTTCATTCATTGTCGATATTGCCTTCCAGGTTTAAGGTCGTTAAAACTAAAAAAACTAATACCAAATAAAACATTTAGAAAAACATTAGCAGAAATGATATCATTACTTGGTTCCTTATAAGAAGGAAAATAAACCAGGCTAAAGCGATATGTTTTAAAGGTGCTGTTATTCGGTTCTCTTTACCAACATATATGATGTGTTTTATCAATATCTATATTTTTGGGTAGAACATTTTTGTTTATCTCTTACGATTTTTCAGTTATATAAAACTCATCCAGAATAAAGAGATCTTCAGAGGATATTGCTAAAAAATTAAAGATATACATTTTATTTATTATGCAAATACCTTCCACATGAGATACTTTTTTAACAACTTCGTTAGAGCCATTTTTGAGAAAATCGAAATGTTCGCAAAATGTTCCATGAAAATGATAGTTTGAAATGGGAGTGAGTTATAATGTTCACAGAAGCGCGCGCACATAAATATGCGCACACGTATTTTTTTTCTTCTTCGAGAATTTTTTTGATTCAGGGATCCACAGTCATATGTTCCAGTGAAGTATCCTATCATCTTTTTGGTGGAATACAGTACCTTGTCTACTTACTATATATGTTCGTAGGTACATAGTATTTAGTGGACAAGTAAAAAGGGTAATTCTGTTATTGCTTAGAGATTCCATATCACCAAGAAAAAAATGTGATATATTCACATGCCTTTCTTTTTTTCTATACAGCCTTTATAATTACATAATCCCGCAAAAGCTTAGTTTTTTTGATTTGCTTTATGACAATCTACATTCTTCGTTGTAGACAGAAGGGGGAAATCGAAGTGATAGTCAAATGTTAACATGTTGTCCTTGAAATTCCATACGCTTTCATGAAATTGCGAGAAACAACTGAATGGTGACAGCACTTAAAAAGGACAAAGTTTTGAAACATTCAAACCGATAATAATGATCACGGAAATGGCTGTTGCCACAGAAGAGTGATGTGGAATAGTTTGTGTTTTAAATATATCTACATTTTTCTTACACATCTTGTGTAAAACCTTGTCTTCCATGTTTTACCGTATACAGAACTCCTTTCGAAAAGTACAACTCCACAAGCCAATCACAAAAAAGGCATGCGGCATGTTTGTCGTTATATATATAACAATAAAGTCTTAGCGCTTTTTTGATAAAATAAGAAATACAAAAATAACGAAAAATATTTCATGTAGAGACTAGTTTGCGGAGGAGAGTTTTCATGTCGCATCTTTCAAAAATGATTTCAAAATATTTCAATTAAACGTTTGGTTTTGGTAGTTATTCCTCTTCTCTCTCTCTCTCTCTCTCTCTCTCTCTCTCTCTCTCTCTCTCTCTCTCTCTCTCTCTCCAACACACACACACATACATAATACTTTTTTCTTCAAAAGTGCCTTTTTATTCCTGGGATCTTAGAAGTAAAAAAATTCCAATATCTGTACCGAATTTTTGGATAAAGTGCAATAGCTACTACCTCTTAGGGAGTAAAAGTGACATTTTTAACATTTTTGTTCGTGTGCTCAGGTACGTCAGAAAAGCTATGTGATATCTTAATTCCCTCAAAGGAAGATATTCGAATGCAATGGTATACAAAATAAAAAAAACTCGCATATTGTCGAGTTTTCTGAAAAATATTAGATAACAAAGAGTTTATAAACAGAAGTGTTTCAAATATGTAATGCCTGTAGGATGAATATACAAGTGGCCACAAATTTTCGATATCAAATCGCTGTCATTAGATATACAAAAGAATAGACTTAATGCAGTAGTCAAAATATTTATGGTTGAATTCTTACTGGTATCAAAGAAAAACCAGAATCACTATTTTAAAAAAGCTTATGTGTTCCAATCACATAACTTTCTCTGCCTGTTTTGTAACAGATTATTCTACAAAAGGTTATTCTTTTATCTACTTCATGCTAATCAATATACACATTAGCAGATTTGGTCTTATTACATGCTTTTTTGCAAGTAGAAGGAAAATAAGAGAATACACTAGGCTAAAACAATAGCAAAATGTTTTAAAAGCTGGTTGCCATGTGATTGAAATCCGCTTCTTTTCATTGCTAGCAGTTCACAAATTCCCATACCTATGTGAAAAGTTTAAAACTCAAACCAACAAGGAGTATCTAAAAAAGGAGAAGTTTACGAAAAAAAAAGCATATGATATAAACTGTATGTTTTAATGAGATCTACATTTTTTTAGTGTAGTACGTTTTTTTCTCTCTTACGGTTTACCAGTTATGCAAAATTCATCCAGAATAAAAAGCTCTTCAGATTCTATTCACAGAAAATTCAAAATATACATTTTATTTATTATGTAAAGATCTTCAATATATGGTATTTTAATCAAAACCGTTTAGAGCCATTTTTGATAAAATCAAAATTTTCGAACATTTTTCCATGTAAAGGGTAATTTGGGTTAAGGATATTTTCCTTCAAATCTTCATGTTGGATTCTTGGAAGATATTAAACTTAAACATAAAGCTTGGTATTTTACGTCGTTTTTGAGTTATCGTGTTCACAAATATACGGCACACGCACGGACCTGTTTTTAAAAACACTTATTTTGGAAACAGGACATTAAAACGTGAATTTCCAATGACATTTCGATTTTTTTTAGTATAGTGATATTCCCAATCTACCAACGTACCATGTGCCGTGCAGAGAAAGTAAAAGAGACTTTTGGATTCATGGGTCCTCAAAACATGTATTTCCAGTGTAGTCTCGGTGTCAAAATTTTGGGTGGGATTCAATGTTCTCTACCTGTTATATACATTGTACCTACATAAGTGATATAGGAAATAAAAAGCAGCACAGAGAAACAGAGAGAGAGAGAGAGGAGGAGAGAGATGAAAGAAACTGAGAGGATAAGAGAGGGGGAGAGAGGAATAGAGACAGAGAGATCTAGACAAGAGAGCGATAGATAGAACAGCAGATAGATTGAAACAAATGCATTGGCAAGGGTAAAGGGCCTTCACAGCTTATACAACATGAAAGGAACTCGAGCTCTGCTGGCATTTTTATTTTTGGCGGGGGGAGGGGTATTCCTAATAGTACTAAAACAAAATGTGGCATTATGTGACATATTTAAAGTACGTAACGTCTCAAGTTATGTTAGGTTCTGTGGTTAATCGCTTATGTTGAAAAATTGCATCTATATTGCCCAACTATTAAGTTAACGCAAAGGGGGAAACGGGGAGGGGGAAACCTAACGCAATGCAACTATGGGATATCTGTTGCGGCTAACATCTCCTAGGAGGAAGGGATAAAGTGAAGGAACTACAAGAGGTTACAGGCTTCAGAGACGCGCGGATGTTTTTTAACATTGCCTGGCTCGAAGGCCCGTCACACTAGTGAAGCTCAGAGACGGTGAACCAAGCAGTGTGCACGGAGAATAACCCTTTCCTTTGAGCAAGAATCCGCACCATTTGTCCGGCACGTCCCTACGTAACGAAACCTAAAAGCACAACTGAAACATGAAGAAAGGAAAATTATGGAAAGGAAATCGTGTTAATCGTATACTGTCTAGAGCAAACCAGGAATAACTCACAATCAGAGTGGGCGGTTAACGGACTCGGAATTCTTGTGTGCTTCACCATTAATTACCACGGTACATCTTGCCCAACTGTAACAATATACATCATTATTTGGAATGATAGAGTGGACAAGAATAAGGTTGTGTTGTTTGGCAAAGACTAGCAATAAATTATTGTTTGCAATAAGAGAACTGAAGGCCATCTATAACTGAAACCGTGACGTGTCACAACGTGGAATTTCAAGTTTATTTGCAGAGTGCCAATTTAATCGATACACTCTGGCTACAAATCCCCCTTTTTGCAAGTTTATCTCCTGTCAAAACATCTAATTCCAGGAAACCTCTCCAGTCTCTCATGGCCCACTCTGTTGAGATAAACACAGTAGATAACTGTTCCTAGAACTCCTCTCGCTTATATAAGAGATGTAAGCGTCCTTATCATGGTGCTCAATGCTGTCATTACGAATCTGTTTTTCACTCACTTTTGTAATTACGTGAGTAAGATATGCTCGAAGGAGCTGCTGGTCGCCAATTGACCCTTCTGCAACAGTCCGATTCACCTTGTTTAACTTGAATTAAGAAATCAAGGTGGGGAAGAAAGCGCGCCAAGTTTACCGGCAAACACCGAGCGAGATGGCGTCACATTCGGGATTGGATAACTGTCAGCTCGACGCTCTGACCGGGGAATTATTCATGGTTTCCCCAAGCCGGTAAGCGAATGTTGGGTGGTCTTCTTACACCTGTCCCCTTCCTATCGCTTCCTTCAACTGTTTCACCTCATCTGTTTGAAGGTTGTAGGATCAGGCGTCGATGATTGGTGTGTTGCGACACCACCGTGGAATATGCGCGATGGAAAGATTTTTCCCTGTCATTTGGTCGGACTGCTAAGGCCCCCTTCTTTCCCTGGGAGTTGTTTCGTCTACATCCGGAACCCCCAAGGCAGATATAACCGGCGTCTGGTTTGGTGGCATGTTGGAATCTTAGGCACTCCGAGCTTACTACCGAACATGTCATCCGGATCTGGTCGCTCTTTGGGTTTTCCCTTATCCTTTCCTCCCAGGGGTGACGGAAGCACAAAGGGCTCACTACTCCTAACTTCATATCCTCAAGCGTTTAATTAAGTCTAGATGTAAATATTTGCTGGAAATTGTTATAAAATTGGCGCGATCGGTTAACTTCAATGCTACAATAACGGTTATGTTTAAACAACAAACACGTATGTCTCCTATCACAGCCAGAGACTGAAACTTGACTCCCTGTAAATGCACATGAACAGTTAGAAAATTAACAGCAATGAACATTAGAAAATTGGATAACCTCATGTTAGGTATCATGTAGTTCCTTTTCACTTTGTCTACTCCACAGCTACAGATGGTGTCGCCCTCCGTGGTGTAATGGTTACCATGCTAACTTCAAGGTCGCGGGTTCAAACCCGGCAGAGAACGATAGATTTTTTCGGGCATAAAAATCCTTAGTATGGCTTCTTTGTGAAGAGAAGTAAAGCCGTTGATCCCGTGTCGTAGATTTACGGCACGTAAAAGAACCTCAAGCCTGATAGAGAGGCTTCTGAGCAAAATTAAGCGGTCTTTCATGCCCAATTTAGAATGGGACGCTGAGAACCACAGCAGTTAAAAGAGCGTCCATAAATAACACGCCATTTACATTAGCTACAGAAGGCCTGGATTGTTTGAAAGTGAAGTCACTAACAAATGCCTGGGGGTCTTCAATACATGATCCAGTGATGTAAACTGACAATAGAGAGGAAAGGAATATAAACTAGAGAGGGCGTTGTTTTTCTGCAGGGACTGTACCAGAACATAAATTGCGAGAGGTACGTAGCGGTATCACAATAGCCCTTAATTCCGGTAGCTCGTGTCCTAAAAGGAAATAAAACGACAAACACATACTACAGAGTAGGTCGCTATTCTTATTGAAATGAGGTCCTCCTCCCATTTTCTTAACGCGGGGGTGGTTCCAGCGGAAGTAGACGCTGCTGGTGTAGTGTAACAGAGTGGCTGCGTTCTCTGCACTGTGGCGTCCTATCCCAATATAGGTCACTGGATCTCACTAACGGGGAATTATATTCTTAAAGCTGTAAAAACTCAGGGGTTAATTGTATTATTAGATATTATTATTATTATTATTGTTAGAGTGGGCTAATGGCGAAAACTTCAGCTTTGGATCATTGTGATGCGTACGGCTTTTCACCTAAGACACGATATACAAGAAAACATTAAATTTGTTTGTCTTTCAACCGGTTATATAGCTTTTAGTTACAAACATTACAAAAAACTAAAAATACTATATTTTGAAAACTAAGTAATGTTTGCCCAGCCTTGAGGAGCAACTGCGAACGCCTTTCCGTATCTTCTCCCAGTTTCATAAAATGACAAAAAGAACCATCAGTATATAGAAAAAATATAAGTATAAACGTTTTATTTATGTTAGAACTAGTTAAAATTAACACAAAGAACTTGAACAATACACAAACACTTTAGTCACTGTAGAATTAAATTGGAAACTATCAAATTAAGATAAACAGAATATTTTCTTAGGGACAATCGTCACAAACATACGCAGACTCCAGTTTGAGAATTTAGGGCACATTTACCACAGCTGGCTTGCAACAATATTTGGCACATCAAATTCGTGTTAATCATTATCGGTATCTTCACACGTTTCAACTTTGAAAATGCTTGTCATTCCAGGAATAAATATTTAGTCGTCCAACAAGATTTTGAGCACGTAAACTTGTTAATGGAATATGGAAAGTGCGAGACACTTCTCAGATTGATCTCTCATTTTATAATAGATTGCAGTGCTGAATCCAGCCTACTGATATTATTATTATTATTATTTAATGTTTAATTCCCATTCCCATTCTTAGTGCATATGACGGTGGACACTAAAGATACATGAAAAGAAAAATAATTGGAAAAGGAAATTGGGAAGTAAATGTTCCAAGAAGGTTTAGGGTTCTTCCCTGGCTTTTGCCAGTTTTGTTGACTTTGAAAGAGTCGGATTTCAACCAGAGACCTCCCGTTTAGAATCCATGCCTTAGACTCCGAATACTATTATGGGGCATGATTTACTATCTTTTAAATCAGTATTATTTTGTACTGCATTTTGCCAAAACTAGCTCTACTAAATGCTGGAAAAATATGTTTGTGTAAATCTCACACAAAAATCTGATGTGTTCCATTCACATGACTTTCTCTACATCTCTATAGCAAAAAATTGATAAAAAATATTCTTCTATCTGCTTCATGCTAATCGAGATAAAATTAATAGAAATTATCTTATTACTTACTTCCTTGTAAGCAGAAGGGAAATATGGGGAGTACCATAGGCTAAAGCGATAGTCAAAGCTTTCAAAAGCTGGTTGCTATGTGATTGAAATTCCTTTGTTTGTATGACCAGGAATTTTAAAGCAGGAACCAATAACAAGCAATATCTCAGAAACGGTTGGCTCTACCAAGAAAACGTACATGACATAAATGTTGTATTTTAGCGAGAGATACATTTTTGTGTGTTACTTGTCTACCTGTTACGGTTTACCAGTTATACAAAATTCATCCAGAATAAAGAGGTTTTCAGAAATTCTCCCCAGAAAAAATCAATATACCAGGTGTGATCAAAAAGTTTCCGAATGGCTTCACAACAATGCTGACGCTGAGACTTCTGTAATTCTAACCCAGACGGTGCATGCAGCGTTCCTTCCCGATAAAAATGAGAGGTCATGTGACTGACTTCCTGTGATGAGGTAGACCTTCTCAAGTGAACATGTGTTTTGTAGTGCTGCCATTTTTCCGCGTAGCAAAAATGTCAGATTACGAAGATCAAAAAACAAACATCAAATGTTGCTTTAAACTCGATAAAACTGCAACAGAAGCCTATGGAATGTTAAGAACAGCTTTTGGGGAGGAAGTTGTGGATAAAACTCAAGCATTTGAGCGGTTTTCGAAATTTAAAAGTGACGTGACATCAGTTAAAGATCAGATCGTTCGGGACGACCCTGTTCCAGCAAAATTGATTAAAATATCAATCAGGTGAGAGAAATAGTCTTAAATGATGGGCGCATTACAATAAGAGAACTTTCTGACTCATTAAGGGAGACTGTGCGACGCAAACGGCCGGAGAAATGGAGGAGTGGTGACTGGTTCCTGCATCATGACAACGCGTCCGCGCACAAAGCTCTTTCAATTCGCCAATTTTTGGATAAAAATAGAATGAATACTGCTCCCCATCCCACCTATTCTCCAGACATTGCCCCATCGGACTTTTTCTTTTCCCGCGACTTAAAATGAGGCTCCGAGGTCACCGTTTTGAGGACATGGTGAATCGCAGAAGACTCTGAACATGTTGAAAGAAGAGGACTTACAGAGGTGCTTCCAGCGGTGGCAGAAGCGCTGGAACAAGTGTATCAACTCCCAAGGGGACTACTTCGAGGGTGACTGTGCAGATTAGACAAAAAAAACTGTTGTGTAGTATTTATGACGTCATTCCGGAAACTTTTTGATCACACCTCGTATGCATCTTTAATATACAATACTTTAATCAAAATCATTAGAGCCATTTTTGAGAAAATCGAAATTTTCGAAGATTTTTCCATGTAAAGGGTAGTTGAGGGTGGGGGATTTTCTTGAAAATCCTCGTGTCGCATTCTTGGGAGCTACTAAACTTTAATATCAACTTTGGTATTTAACGGACTTTTTTTGTTTTTAGCTATGCTATCCGCAGACATACATACCTTTTTTTATTCAGGGGGCCTCAAA
Source organism: Hymenopus coronatus (assembly GCA_030762935.1). Lineage (NCBI taxonomy): Eukaryota > Metazoa > Arthropoda > Insecta > Mantodea > Hymenopodidae > Hymenopus > Hymenopus coronatus. The sequence goes on from CM060882.1 coordinate 63,235,540, forward strand.
ACATGCATTTCCTTGAAATCTCTGTATCGAATTTTGGGTGAAATAAATACCTTCTTTATACACCATGTATGTAGTACATGTAGAGAAAATACAATAGAAAAATCAGTTTAAAATTATAAATAATACTCCAAAGAATATAAAGGTACATTCACACCTGAAATTAAGGGCAATTTAATTTTTCCTTTATAAGTAGCAAAATAAGTTGTGATGGAAGAAGTAAAAAATAAATCATTAATAAAATATATAAAGCAAAACTTGCCTTCACCAAGAAAACCATATTATTTACATTCAATAATATTAGTTTAGAAATTAGGAAGAATTTATATGAAACATGTATGAACTATAACGTTTTATGGGCATGAAACTTAGTTTATCTTAATATCAGAAATATGAATAGAAAAATTTGAAACGCAGTGTTACAAAAAATGCTGAAAATTAGTGGGACTGACAAAATTACCAACGAAGAAATGTATGAGAGCGCAAAAACAGAGAGAAACAAGAATAACGTTCTTAGGTCATTTGTTAAGAGACAAAGTTTGGACAGCCATGAGGTGCAAGCTCACAGATGAGAAGAATGTTTCTCGGAGTGAGGCACCAGGAGAGTTAATCTCCTCACGTTGACAGTTTGTTTACTATGGTGCCAAGTTGCCAAACGGAAATGAGACGAGTTATGTGTTCACATTGACAATTTCTGGTCGTCTCTTTAGCGCGGTGGTAGCGTTACTGCTTGTCAAGCGGGAGATCTGAGTTCGATTCACAGTGCCCCGCTGGGAGACCTGGCTCGGAGTGCACTCAGCCTTGTGAGGTCCCTGAGGGGCCAACTGAGGAGCTACTTGACGGAGAAGTAGCGGCTCCAGGTCATGAGGACCGCTTTAACCGGCCGGTGGGGTTCGAGGCGCTGATCACAACTCACCCTCCAATAATGCAACCATCGGCCGGGCGGTAGGCCATGGTTCCGTGTGAGCTGTCGTGTCATGGAGTTATTATTGACAATTTCTGTGCAAATGCAGTTCCTTAGTTCTCTGAATTCTTTATTGGAACCCGACTGTTTGCACAGTGGGTTAGATGGCTCCACGATAACGTGTGAGGCTCAGATTCAGGAGGTCCGGGTTTGATTCCCGTCGACCAGCCATTCTGACCTTACGTTCTTGGTAGTCTTCCTTAGAATGGTAGGGTGGGGTCTCATATACTACCATTTCCCTTTCCATTCTAGGTTTTGTGGCGTATGGCAGCCTTAGAGATGACGCGGATGCTTGTTCAAAGGAAGCAGTACTCACTAGAGGACTGCTTGGCCACAGATCGTCCATCGTCCTCCCTAAGCAGTGGGACGGGTCTTCGAGCCTGAAACTCACTTCCACATCTCTCTGCCTGTGAACTGTAGCAACCTGTGGTTCCTTCATCTCTTCCTTCTGGAGTGTGTTAGCAGTAATATCTATAGGTATAGGTTATAGAGCCCGAGGTGTCATATTCCATTGTATATCACACACACTCACACACACTATTGCTCGCTTCTTGAACTGCAGGCTGATGATATGAGGTGTAAATTATCACCAATAAACTTACTTGATCACAGCACTCGTTTGGAAACTGATAAATGAATTCTTGCGTATGCAAGTAGAAAATGTATTAATTATGAATACAAATGAGATTCGAATCCTCCAATAATTTCACAGAGGCACGATAATGTTGGCGATTTCATTAAACGGGCTTTCTCCTTCATGACTAGCCCTATATAGATTACCTTTAAGGGGACAGAACAATGGCGGATTCGATAGATAGTTTTTGAAAGTGGTATAGTTTATGCATCTTTCAATTTGATGCGCTACAAACGTTTCATTCATAGCTGCCGAAACATCTTCCATGGCGAGGCCAACTTGCTACCTGAGCCTATGTTTTAGGGCTAAAAGACGAAGAAATGCTTGGAAGATGATTACCGCAGCTGTGAACGAAACGTTTGGAGTAAGAAGTTCCAAAAGAAGCCCGAAAACTGCATTAACTACAATCTGACTCCGGCCGTGAAAGTTTTCGTGTTTCCACCGCACATTCTGATAGATTTGGGAATGGGAATTTCCCTAGTTTTTTCTTTCAGTCTTCTCATTCACTTTCACCCCTTTATTTGTCATCTTTAAATGAACAAGCCATAACCAGAAAAATAATTAGGTAGTACAATGAGAAAAATATAAAGCGGGAATTATTATGGGGATCAATTTGTAAAATAATTTTAAACCAAAATAATTTAATTATTACTACAGTTCAATACTTAACATAAAATTATTTTAAATAATATCGTACTAAGATATTTAATAAAATTAAACATCGAAATTAATTTGGCTTACGCCGATTTAAACTTGGATCATGTAATTTAAAAGTCGATCAGACATAGTTTTTGAACATCTCCACCCCATATCCATTGCAATTATATTTTTTGTACTTTTTACTGTTACAAACTCTCAAGGAGTACATATCAAATCAAGTGATAGCCCAGTGTATAAATAATAAAAAGAATCGTTTATATACTCATAGAATAAATAAGCAGCAATTAGAATTATAAGTAGATTTTTCTGTTGATTCTTGCATTAGTTTAGCAAGGGGGTTCATACCTCCCCTCTATGCCTCGCCACTCTTTCAAATGATTTGTAAACCAGCGCTGGATTTCCGTTAGGTTTAGTTTTATTTAAGACTACTGATTCAATCCTGACCGGCATTTTTAGTCTACTCAAAAGTAAACCTCTGTTCCTTGATTAGTGTGTCGTGTCAGTTTATACTGACGTGAACAGAAAGTAATCCAACACATAAGCCACCAACTCCCACGATTATGTCTGCCTAAGAGAGTCTTTCTTTAATAGAAAGTGGCGGAATAAGTGTTTAGATTGTAGCAAAGTTCTGCGCTAAGAAAATTCAATTTGCAGCGTTATTATGCAGCACATGCAAGTGAGTACGACAGCTACCAAGGAGAAGAACGTTTCTTTCAAAGATGCCTGTTTATATTCACAGTTATAAAGTGAAAGTTTTTAATTGCAAATTAATTCTCATACTGTTGGCGATACAATGCAATTACAATGTATTAACCAAGTAAGCAGTTAGTTGTTTTATTATGCTGATGGTATAATTGTTGTTATTTGCAATTATTATGTTACGGCTATAAATTACCTCCAAACCTATGAAAATATGTATAGGTTCATATCCGAAATATAAATACTAATGCAAGGGACTATGAAAGGAATTGTTCTACCAATCATGAACCTGCAATAGATGCATAAATCTATAAAATTGGGTTACATATTTCAAACTCCAAATTTTACCTACTGCTACAGCATTGAAGAAATTATCTGGTTTTGCTTTCTGCACAATGATTTGCAGGAACATCGAGAAAAGTTTCTCTTTACTTTACTAAAAGGGCAATTAATTGCTGACGCCGGTATTATTAGAACATCCGGACAAGCGAAGTAGCTCCGCGTCAAGTGTCTCTCATTCGAGACGTCCCGGGTTTGATTGTTGAAAACTAGCTAGTGTGACCTTGGGATTTTATGTAGTTTTTCCTGGTCGGTAGTCAAATTCTGGGATAGTTTGTCATCTAACACGCATTCCTTTCCCTCATTTCCCTATCATGCCGTTTGCTTGTCAAGTTTCAGGTATTGTTCTACGGTTTGTGTTGTGTTATGGTTTCGAAAAGATGGCGAGAATGTTTATTCCGAGGACTGCTTGGTTGAACGTGTCGTTCATCGCCCTCTTTGGGCAGCTCCAGTAGCGGTACGGTTCTTCGAGCTGGGAACTATTAGGATGTTCCAGTGGCCTGTCTGGCCTATCTGTAGCCTAAATTCATCCCTTTACCTGCGTAGCTGCAATAGATCGCATGCTGGTCGTGATGCGCCAGGTGTTCCCTCAGTTGTATATCCTAGTTTACCGAAGTGTGAAAGAATTGAAGCGTTTTTTCCGATAAACTATTCACACTGATTTGACGATGGCAGTTATTAATGCTATTAAACAAACCACAATTAATTGCAATTGCAGTAAAAACTGGGTTTTCACATTAGACTCTATGAATTTATTTATATCCCATTTTCCCTTTAATTTTCTTTTTGTTCTTCAAAGCAGAATATTTTTACATTGAATTTTGGATTCTAATTTCCCTTCATTATGTTCCATTTCACGCCTCCCATAAGGCAACTTTGTGCGTAATTAAGTTTCTCTCCCAAAGACTCATCTATTATACTTTTTGGTTTTCTTGACATTTTTTTGTTCAAATTCTTTCCTTTTCCCCTCTTTATTTCCCGCTCATTGTTTCTCATTTCCTATTTGTTAAGCCTACAGAATTTTCATATTGGACTGTTACATGCATTTTCAGTTAAAGACGAAGGAACACTTGAAAAAAGATTGCAGCCCTAGGGGATATACTGTTCTTATACATACACCCCTTGGTAAACAAACCATTTTGAATACAGATATGCTTTTGTATGCTAATGAGCTCTAAGAATAAAGTAGTAAATTACATTTATTTATTTTAAACTTAAAATCCAAGTCTGAAGTTCTCTTTCTCATACAAAATTACAACGGTTTTAGATACATTTCTAACCAACATTGATAAAATGATAATATCATGTTATGAAAATATATACATATATAGCTAAATGTGTGATTTACTTAATTATCTGTATTAATATCACAATGGTTTCTCCCGTATTCTGGTTCCTCGAGCCAGAATATAGCTATAACAAATATTACTGAAGAGGAACCCCCCCCCCATAATATCCACTAGGCTATTGCACTACAATGAAAGAAAGGGAAGTGAGTTTTGTATACTCTATGAAACGTTTTTTAAAAAAATTAAATAAAAAGGGTTGCGGTGTGAGCGCTTTATGTCCGAGAGCACTTCACAAACATGCATTGCTCATTATAGGTATTGTGCACAATTGTGTATTTGCAAACTATAACCTATTTAAACACTTACCTAACCAAACTTATTGGAAACAGCGAAAAAACATTGTTGCCAACGTATACCTATTGATACTGCGAAGGATTCAAGTGAGAGAAGAACAACTATAATACATAGAGGTAGCAATTTTACTTATAGTGTAGACAAATGTTGTTTTCCATATGCTTTTAAACTTCAATTTCTTGTATGAGTCCATGCTTTATCCTCCCAAATAAATAAATAATAAACACTCGCTGTTGTGTCGTGTATACATACTTCCTTCGGTTTTGTTCGTTTATAATCTAGAAATAATCAGATGCGATTTTTTTCTTCTCTTTAAAACATCCTTCAACGTCATTTCCGGTGATGAATTAACAAAGTAATGGGTGAAATGCTGCTTAAATGAGCCCAGGATCCGCACAGTTTAAAAGTTAACCAAATATTATTTTTTCAGGATAAGAGAAAACTCCGAAAAAGAAACTTCTCCGGATAACTCATCCTAACCTAGATTCAAACTCGGGACCTCTTGAATGTGAGCTAGACACACTACCTCCACACTACTATGGAAGCAGCAGATTAGGTGCGTTATTACCGTGAAAATTTGATCATCAATCTCATTTCAAGAATTCTTCAATGACAATCGTGATTATTGAAATTGAAGCCAGTTTAGAATTGATCATCAAATGTCTAACGTGCGAATGGAAAGTTACTAGAAATAGTAATCTGGTTCAACACTTCATATTTTAAATATGGGAAGGTATTTTCTTCACAGCTGAATTACATACATTTCTGTATTATGTTTCTCAAAGGCAAGGAGAAATCGGATGAATGCTCACTTGCACGAGTAAGTTGATGTATAACTGTTGAATAACATCAATAGTTACTTTTCTCCTTTTCTCTTAAAATAAAAATGTTTCATACATCGGGATGGAGCCATTAAACAGTCATTTTCATTTACAGACTGTGAATCCTCATCCGTTGTTTCCTTTTTTATACATGAACATGTTTAATTACAGTAGACATGCCGCTGATATGCGTTCACACCTCTTTTTCTTTAGATTAATGAATATAATTTTAAAGTTTTTAACACTAAATGCGAGAACGAATGCGGGAATTTCATACTTTTCAGTCTTCTTGGAGAGTAAGAGATAATCAAAAGGTAAGACTTGGATGGTCTGGATTTAGAATCAAGCACGCTGACCACTAGACTACAGGGCTGCATATTGCCCAACTAAGTAATCTTATTTATTTCTTTGATATGCTGAAATGTCAGCAGGAGCCCTGTGGACATCTCCTTTTATGTTTTCCTTTCCTTCGCCATATATTTTTATTTTCCTTTCTTTATGTTTTCTTTCTTTTCACTTTTCTGCCTTCAAGTGCACGCCACTGGAGCACGGATTTATGAAGCAGCAGTAGGAGGCGTGACGTCACATAAGTAGTCCCGAAGGACCCATTAGATGAGGGATGAGGGTCCAGTAACGACGTTTTCCTTAGCCCCCTTCCTCTTTCTCTACCTTGGCCGATAACGGCGTCCCTTGATCGATGCGACGCAAACACAAGCGTCTAATGTCCTATCTGCTCAGACACATTCTGGGGATTTGTAGCCTACGTCAAAGTAGATCTCAAATGATGCTATATTAGTGTAGAAGTTCCCATTTTACTGTGTCATTCATATATTTAATTAATGTTGATTGCTTTAGATTTTTATTTCAAGTTAAGGATCAAACTTTGTACAATGTGTAAATACACAACTATACTTTTCAACAATACGGTTTGCAGTCTTCAGCAAACATTCGCAATCCATAAAATGTTGAACATTTATTTTCAGTTCCACACGAATGTACTTATTTTATTATTGTTCCATTATACCCCACCTACTATATGGTTCTATGGGCGACTTTTCCCTATCGGCAATACTGTTAACTCGTGTTATTGGGTTTCTATTTTCTTCAATTTTATTCGTTAGATCTTGTGCATTCACACTCTTATTCATACTGCCAGACTCTGTGGAGGTTAGGGAATAATCTTGGCTAGAGAAAAACTCCCACCTCCCAACTGGGAATCGCACCTTGGGCCCTTGCACAGCAGGCAGGTGCTCTACCGACTGAGTATACTTAATTTATTCACGAGTTTAGGTAAGCCCCGAGCCTTAGTTCGAGAACAAGGCAATGTAAGAAAAAACAAGCACAAGTTATACAGATGAGCGTAGCTTATTATTGAAAATTGAAGATTAAAGCAAGTCCTTGGATACTGACGGAAGCTTCGCCAGTGTTACACAGCGATGTTCGATAATCACGCTAAAAGTAAATGTTGTTACGTAAATGGCCGGGACGGTTTCATAACATTCATATTAGTATAGGCGGGGAAACTAGCAGGGTGAGAGCTCCTCATACACAAGAATAAGAGGTAAACCCTGCACCTGGCACGTGTTTTAGTTCAGACATAACATTAGGGACATGGCGAGTGATAAAATTACTGATAAAAGTGGTATGAGAATCTGCCCTATCTGTGATGATGAAGAGTCGTGGGTGCATGTCTTGGCAAGATGTAGGGATACTGAGGAATGGAAGGAAAAGTATTTACCTCGATCCTTTACCACCTTGAATATAGGGTTAGAGACATGTTGGACGCTACTGGTAGGCATGCAGACGCGGAGGGGACAGGAAAATTTATATTTAATATAAGACAATTGAGATCTGAGAAGGCTGATAGTAGGAAGATGGGAGGGAGGTAAAAAGAACTAAACAGTGATGCTGGTGCTTTAAACATTTGTATATAGTTTAATGCCATCTTTTTTCACTAATTGTTAGCGTTGTTTTTAGGTATTATATTTGTGAATCACAATACGGCACAATACTGCATCGGAATACGGTTTACCGTTATTGAGTTATGCAAATGTAAGGTGCTGTATTTGAATATGTTTGTTTTATATTTTTGTGTTCATTCTTTTTATTTATTGTAATATTGCTTATTATTTTGGGTATTACAAAAGCATCTATGATATGTAAACCCGTGCGATTGATGTCGATCGGTGTGTTTATACTGATATTTAAATACAGGTACTTATTCATTGATACTATGTTGGCTCAACAATTCTCTAAGATGCTAAATAACTATTTTTTTCAGAGAATCCGAGTGAGGACAGGAGTTGTGTAGGTACAGGCTGACATGCCTAGTTGTGTAGGGACAGGCTGAAAAATCCACGAATTTCTCGGTCTCTAACCGGTTGTTCTACCACTAAGCTATCTGGCAACATTCCAACAGGACATTAAATTCCTCCACTGACTCACATGTTTCCGATAAAGTGATCTCAAATTATTTTAAGATGGCATACCCTAATGGCGACTTACAATGTCTTAAGTCCCAGACTTCACAGTTTAACCAACTATAAGGTCAACTAGTGTTAATTGTTGTCACCACATATACGTGAGCCGTGTGTAGCTTTTGAGAACTTTTTCAGATCACCTTGAGGTTTACCGGGAAACATACGGTTAGTTGAGGAATTTAATGCCGTATCGGCATTTGCCATAGAGCAACCGGCTAGAGACGGAGAGATCCGTGGTTCAAATCCTGGGTACGACGTTTCATTTTTCGTCTGACTCTACCTATCTAATTCTCTAAAATACTTGTACTTATTTCTATTTCTTATTTAACTCTAAGTAAAAATCCAGGTGTGTTTAAGAATTGCTAATACCGGATACAATGGAAACTGTTTCTAAGATGTCTTCTGCTAGCACAATATCTTTGGTAAACAAAGCTGAAGGGATGCTTGGGCTACAAAGCTTTCCGTAGTCATGCCATCTAAGTTATATCTTTGCAGATATTTTTATATTTATAATTCTTTCTTTAATTGACACAGGTTTATTACTGGAAGATTTAATATGTTTATTACTGCTCCCAATGTATGCAATGCAGTTCTTGAGTTAATTAAGAACGCAGAAGTATTTATTCTGCACATTCTGGGACATTATAGTTATATTTAATCAAAACCGAGACGTGCAATTATTAAAACAAAAGTCATATAAAATCCTCAAATATTTAATGTTATTAATCCTCCAATTACTAAACCTATATATTGAAGGTGTGAAAATGTAGTCTTGAGAAAAATGCTGTTTTATAAACTAATACGCTAGGAAACAGTATATTGTACAATCTTTAAATGACTGTATAGCACGAAGCAAGGGCGAACACCGAAATGTTGATTCTCTATGGATGATCAATGTTCCAATGACTACCTGCAATATTAAGATATTTTTGATTTTTTGACCGATTTCTCTCCCAATATCCAATTAAATGATAACTAGGCATATCATAAAGAGTACTTAAGAGATTAACAGCGGCCAATGGCAGCAGCTGAGTTATTATAGCGGTCTCCGACGCGACCATCCATAAAAAAGTTATGTACATGTATAAAAATGAACAAGGTTAATTAATGGATTTTAATCTCACAAAAGCATACTCTATCGATTGTTTGCTGTTAAGTTTATAGATGATTGATTCTTGACCTGTGATCTTAGACAGAAAGGCAGTTAGTGACTCAACATATGGATATGGGAAATCTATGCGAGATGGATGATCACATGATGAGAACTTCCCTGTGATACTTTCAACAGGGACGGCGGAAAACATCGAAGGTTTTCGAGAGGCTAATACTAGCCCGCTTGTCCCCTCTCTTGGGCGACATTCATGCCATCCCAGATCACCAATTTGGTTTTCGTCCTGGGCATTCTACACCCCAGCAACTACTGAGAGTGGTGGAGGCCGCTGCCCTGGGTTTCCAGGACAGAGCCTACACTGCGGCGGTGTCGCTGGACGTGGAGAAAGCCTTCTCTACGACCTGGCACGCGGGTCTGCTCCTCAAACTCATCCGACTGGAGCTCCCGACACACATCATACACCTACTACACTCATATCTTAAACACAGATTTTTTGTAGTTTCAGTTGCGGGACACAAATCAACACCTAGGCCAGTAAGAGGCGGAGTCCCCGAAGGCTCTGTACTTTCCCCTACGCTCTTTAGCGTCTACATGACCGACCTACCAACAGTGCAGCAAGTCAACATAGCTCAGTATGCTGATGACGTGCTGTTATACTGTACAAACAAACACCCAGGCAGAGCCTTCAACCCCATTCAGAGACACCTCTGCCTCATCCAAGAGTGGTGCGAGCGTTGGCGATTGTCCATAAATCCGGAGAAAAGCCACGCTATTCTCTTCACCAAGCGCCGCTTTCCCGCAAACTTCCCCACATTCACGTACCTCAGACGAAGGATACAATGGACCAACACCATCACCTACTTGGGGGTGAAGCTTGACAGGGGCGTCACTTTTAGGGAGCACGTCCGGGGGCTGTGGTGCCGGGGCAATGGGGCTGCGGCCTCACTGTACCCGATGCTGAGGTCCTCGATGACGGTTCCCCTTAAGTTGCGCCTTTTGAGGGCTCTCATTATCCCCTTATTAATCTACGCCTGCGAGATCTGGGGCATGGCGGCAGACTCTAGTCTGCTGTTGCTTCAGCGGGTACAGAATAGGTGTCTTCGGGCTATCTATTCTGTGCCTCGAGGCTTTCCAACGAGACTCCTGCACGAAGCCTCTGGTCTACCATACCTGGAGGACGAGATTAGGCGTCGGGCAACAAAATTCAACGAAGGGTTACCATTCCATCGGAGCGCCCTCGTTAGGTCTCTTGGGGATTACGATCCCACAAACCGCCGCTTCAGGCGATACCGGCTTCCCCGCATGGCTTGCGGGCATCCCCGGTAACGAAGGAGCACCACCAACAGCTGCTACGGCTAAGCTCCTTATTATCCTTCAAGAGTTGCTTGGATTCAAAATTATAATCTCAAGAAACATTTTGATAAAAACACACCAGCGGTGCACAAGGGCCGTTGCACCATCAAGGCAACCGTCGAGGAGCAATATTCGCCTCCTCCTGTCACTCCACAACCCCAAAACACACCCGCCATCCTACAAAACCCACAATCCCGTCAGAACGTGGTTAAGTTCTCTCTGAGAACAGGGACACGTCTAACACACCTCGGGCTGCCCTCAGCCTGCCAATCACACTGGAACTGGTACCACCGCACCCGCACATTCACGTACCTCAGACGAAGGATACAATGGACCAACACCATCACCTACTTGGGGGGTGAAGCTTGACAGGGGCGTCACTTTTGGGGAGCACATCAGGGGGCTGTGGTGCCGGGGCAATGGGGCTGCGGCCTCGCTGTACCCGATGCTGAGGTCCTCGATGACAGTTCCCCTTAAGTTGCGCCTTTTGAGGGCTCTCATAATCCCCTTGTTAATCTACGCCTGTGAGATCTGGGGCATGGCGGCAGACTCCAGTCTGCTGTTGCTTCAGCGGGTACAGAATAGGTGTCTTCGGGCTATCTATTCTGTGCCTCGAGGCTTTCCAACGAGACTCCTGCACGAAGCCTCTGGTCTACCATACCTGGAGGACGAGATTAGGCGTCGGGCAACAAAATTCAACGAAGGGTTACCATTCCATCGGAGCGCTCTCGTTAGGTCTGTTGGGGATTACGATCCCACAAACCGCCGCTTCAGGCGATACCGGCTTCCCGCATGGCTTGCGGGCATCCCCGGTAACGAAGGAGCACCACCAACAGCTGCTACGGTTAAGCTCCTTATAATCCTTCAAGAGTTGCTTGGATTCAAAACTAAAACCTCAAAACATACATTTCCGATGAAATCTTGAGATCGAACTTTTGGGCGGAATAGAATACCTTAAAAAAAGGAGTGAATGGCATCTGATAAGAAACTTGAAGCCATAGTTTTTTATAATACGGATTAAGAAGAGAATTTTGATATTCCGGTTTATTGAATGCAATTTTGCTTTTAAACGCGTTTACCTTATCTAAAATTTAATTTATTTATTCCATACACATAATTTATTCAGAAAAAATTTAAATTCTAGAATTCGAAATTTGAAAAATTCCATTTTCGGAATTAGGAGTTCAAAAACCTGAAACCATAGTATTTTGAAAAATGAGGGAAAATGTATCATTTCACTCAGCGCCTATATGAGTGACCAGAATCCTTTCCCAGTTTTAGGGTAAAACGAATAAGCACAATATGAGAGATGTTGAATAAAAGGCATTATAGAGAATGAAATTAAAGCAAACGAATGGGTGCTATTGACTGGACTGCAGGTAGAAATGGGTGCAAGGTAATTAAATCCTGGACTGTGTTCCCACAGATGTAGAACGGGATATTATAAATCAGGTTAAATGGGCCGGAACCGGAACTCTGTTGTTCTGGACACGTCGATCGCGACAGATAAACCTGATGTTCTGTCAAGTGACAAATTGGCTGAATATCCTCTACTCCCTAAACGTCTCGGCTGAACAACTTCTTGTAGCGCAGAGTTCGAAATTCTGAAGAAGAATCGCCCATAAGCTAACAACAGGAGAACAAACATTGGGAGAACCGGATAACAAGTAAACACGTATCAAAACTTCATTATGACTTACCATCAGCGTTCCTTCTTTCTCAAACTCAGCTAGCACACTGAATGTACTCTTTTTTTTTTTTTTTAATTCAGTTCCGGAGTCTGATCGGGACTCCGACACTGTATACCCTACTTTTTATTTACCTAATTTGATTACTGTAGGATTACTGTATGATTACTGAATTTCTGTTAACCTTTTACAAACACATACATATACATATAACACCCATGCCCAAGGCGGGACTCGAACCCACGATCCCCTGCGCTGCGAAACACCAAAGCGAGACGCTTTGGCGAGCGCGGCCTGGGGACCGGCAACCTTTGTAAGTACAGAGAAAAACGTTGTTTGGACTCAGCCGATCAGGTTAATTCCTTTTCATTGAAACCCTATTTTTGTTTGTGTTTACTCTAAATAAAAGAGGCCAACAATATTTTTTTTTTCTCCATTTCGTGGAATACCTACCGGTTTTTTATCACGAATTTGTTGAATATTTTCCCTATCGTGACCTGGTTCTAGACCATAATCTATTTTTAATTTCATTGGAATTTTTACAATTTCTATTTTGTCAGAACACAAATTAAAAGAACATACCCTGAAAGAAAACGGTGTTATGTCTATGTTGAACTCAAATAACTAACACAGTATTAAAAATATGTTTGTATAACTTACACGAGATCTCCAAAATTACTTTTTTTTTTTTTTTTTTTTTTTTTTTTTTTTTTTTTTTTTTTTTTGCAGCTCACATTATAAAAGTTTTCTGTCTTTTGTCACCAAGTTTTCAAAATGCTATTAACTACATAGTTTCCTTGGCACCACTTTACTCTTCTTAATGCACGATTCCCAACCAAATTCTCAGCTGGAATCGATCCGTGACCATTAATAATTGGTTTCTTTGTACTCAAGATCTATGTTCCTTCATAAATTAAATTAGAAAATTGAGAGAGAAGACCTTAATCTTCTTCACTTGCTAGCACCATCAATTACTAAGTCTCTTCGGATCTTAAAATATCCAGTCGAGGGAGGAAAAAAAAAAACCCTGAAACGGCTCATTAGTTAGCCTCTTGCATAGCAAAACATCTTGGTTTTTTTTTTTTCTGATCTCTTTATATGCCCTAATAAGGACTATTAATCACACTCCATCCTTTAATACTTCTGACACTAGAACGGAATGAGTCAGCGCATATTCCCTGAAAACAAGGCCTTCTGCATCATCCTCACAAAAACAAAGATGCCCATGTAATTTTAATTAGCGCGTAAACTGATCGTTGGCCGAGAGCTTTTGCAATGAAAATGTTCATTAATTCGTTCGTTCCTTATTGGCGATTACGCGGAAAGGCTCTGTTCAAGGTCTGGAAACTTTTAAAACATGAAAACATTAACACAACAAACGCACAGTTTTCATTGTAACCGTAGATAAGGAGGGTACTTGGTGGACAGCTCGTTTTGCATTTTAATGAAGTACTACAGGTGTTATTACTATGAAAACTGCTTAAAACATTAGTTGAAAACCAATACCAGAATTCTCATTTCTTCAGCATACTTTATTAATGGCCCACCTCTGTAGTGTAAGGGTAGCATGTCTATCTCACATTCAAGAGGTCCCGAGTTCAAATCTCGTTTATGATGAGTTGTTCGGTATGTTTTTTTTTTTTTTTTTTTCCCAAGATTTTCGCTTATCCTGAAAGATAAATATCGGGTAACTGTAAGCTTCTATTGAACCGGGCACATTTGTGCATCATTTCATTCGTCATTCTATATAACCTACCAGGTTAAAGAACTTCTTTTTCCCCCTCCCCCTCCTCTTCTTCTTCTTCTTCTGCCTTCACGCATTAGACATTATTGTCTGTTTACGTATCCTGTTCATTCCATCGTTTTTTTTTTTTTTTTTGATCTTTCAATATTTCTTTTCCCTATTCAATTTATAGTTCTTAAAATGAAATGGCAGTCTCTCTATATCCATTATTTTACATGGATATCCACGTGGTTTTATACTCTTTTGTTTTATACTCTTTTGTCATTCAAAATGTATATATATATATATATATATATATATATATATATATCTTCAATTTTTGGTGGTCTATTTTCCTATAACCAGCATCCGTCCTTATAATCTCATTTCATTTATTAATTGAATCTGTTTCCAAGTTAAGTTTTGTTTTTATCCATCATGATCATTGTTTTATCCATCATGATCTCCCATACTCCCTTCTTATATCTTCACTTTCCTATAACCAGCATCCGTCCTTATAATCTCATTTCATTTATTAATTGAATCTGTTTCCAAGTTAAGTTTTGTTTTTATCCATCATGATCATTGTTTTATCCATCATGATCTCCCATACTCCCTTCTTATATCTTCACTTTCCTATAACCAGCATCCGTCCTTATAATCTCATTTCATTTATTAATTGAATCTGTTTCCAAGTTAATTTTTGTTTTTATCCATCATGATCTAAGGTTTGCTCCCATAAAATAGTTTTGGCACCAACATTACGTTGTAGAATTTTAATACTGCATCTTCTTTTTAAAGATCGTTAAAATTTAAGAAAGACGATTATCGGAGATGAAATGTAAACGTTTTGACTGATAGTTTGAACCATCTTCTTAAGAAATTTCTTCTTTATACTGGAATTGATAATTATGAATTATGGCTCGATGCATCCAAGTGCAAATTCTGGAGACCTGCGTTTATATCTTTCCACTTAAAGCCATGAGAAGCTGATTGTATTGTTTTCGCAAACGTTTTCTAGGTATACGGAAAATCCCATTTAAGTAAATTATTGAGCTTTTAATGAATCAAAATTTTGAATTATTGGCGGAACAGTCATCACGTCAACCTAATAAGTTGATAGCTAAATGTTGTTTTGGAATTTCACTAGATCGAAGAAAATATGTATTATAGTAGATATGTACTTGCCGTTTTAACAGTATGCTAATATAGCGCTTTTCTTTCACATTGTAGCCTCCGCCAACCGTTGCAGCTAGGAATCCCGCCGACGCAGTTAAAGTACCCTGGAACCGAACCACGCTCTCGTAGCTACTGTTACAACAGCAGTAAGCATATAGCTTATCAGAAGAGACTTTGGAATGTCATCCTTCTCTACCCACACATTTCCGGCATCTTTTTAAGAAATTGTGATTGAATTCACACTCGAGAATTCAATACCCGAAATTGAGAGAATTTCTCGCCTGTTTTCTTTTACTTCTTAAAATACATATATGGATGGGGGTTTGTTGCACACATATTTTTAATGTGATCATCAGAGTCGATTTCTGTAATTGGATTTTGCGAAATGATAACGTTATTACACGCATTTAATATTTTGCTCTGGTGAAGCATGGTCTTATTTGTAATGGATATGTTTCGTTGCAAATTAACAGAAATTGGAGCAGAGATAAAACAGATTTTACACATGAGATTCCCTTGGTGGCATAAATATTGGGTGCAGTAAATGCACACAGAACAATATTGAAGAAACAATAAATGCAGTAAAGTACAAATATGACTTACACCGATTTGGAACCGCTGACTGACGTTGAATGTCAGTCGGATGCTGCAGTGCACCTCTGATGAGTCAGTACATTCAATTTTTAATTTTATAATTGTATATAGTCCTCACGATTCCATGAAGTTTATGCATGGGAGAACTTGAAAGGCAACATATTTTATATAAGTTATATGCTTATTTCGTTGTTGATTGCAGTCATGAGCACGTAAGGCGGTTACAGGTATAACTTAATTGTTGCGACGGGAGTCCAAGCGGCGCTGAAAAGTAAGCTCGCTGACCACCCGACCACGGAAACAGTCGTAAAGAGGTTGGTTTTTTATTTGATGGAGGGGGGGGGAGGAATTGATGTCGGGAAATGTCAATGTGTTTACTGAACTTTTTTTCCACTAACGCTTCAAAAACGTATTTATGTATCGATTTAAATTATTAACAGGTATTATATAAAAACTCAGAATACTAAATGTATATAAAATAATGTTCTATACCTCACGAGGAAAAGTTGAAAATTTGTGTCATTTTCAAAACATAAACTTAATGCAATAAAATCCTTGAAAAGCGAGAAAAGATATTAACTGTAATGCTTGTTTTTCTGCATATTACGAAAGTGTAGAATGAAAGTGTTCTAGCCATTAATTTTGACTGCTAAAAGTTTATTTAATGTGAAGATGAAAATTTTCCGGAAGGGAAGTACCTAAAGGTCGGCATTCGTATTGAATTGACGTTTTAACGGCCCATATCGCTTCAAAGCGCTTGGTCAGCATTTGGAAGAGTGTCCAATGCAGAACTCTGCCTGTAAACGGCGACACGGAACCTTCCTATAGCGAATCAGGTATTGACATTTGACTGTTTTACGAGCACAGGAGATATCAACTGTGGCATACAAATCACTGCATTATAACCTATAATGGCACGGTCCACTGTCATCACGATGAATTCTGTAGAGACTTTGATTTTGTCGCAAGCTGTGTCCATTCGTTCAGTTGATGACACAGGTGATTTTTCTTTGAGTCCTTTGTAACTTTTGTGCCATGTGTTTAGTTATTTATTATTTTTGTTGTTCCTTCGTGACATCTCCTAAAACTTTTCACTGCTTTTTTTCCTTTCAGCAGATTCTTTCCTCTTTTCTTGTTCGTCTCGGTGTGCGCTCACCTTCAGTTTCGCGGGCATCCTCTTTACTATATGAAAATAAAACGTGTTTTTACTTTCTTTAGGAGATATGTACAATATATATATATATATATATATATATATATATATAAATATGTATATATATAGTGGGAAGATAAGGTATTGTATTCCACCCAAAAGTTGACACCGAAATACTGTTTTGAAGATCCCTGAAACAAAGAAAATGGTATGTATGGTGTGTGTGAGTGTGTGTGTGTGTGTGTGTGTGTCTGTGGATAGCATAACACATAAATGAAAAGTCGGTTAATGCCAAACTTGATATTCAAGTTATGCATCTTCCAAGATGCAATACAAGATTTTCAACAAATGCATTACCTTAATACCCTACATTTTTTAGGGAATAGCCTCTGAGGGTCTCTTCTCCATTCTGAATGACTTCTGCATAGCTGGTAAACCGCAAGCGTTAGACAAAAACTTACTACACCAAAAATGTAGATCTTGTTATAATAGTTGCCCTCCGCGGTCTAGGGGTAGCTGCTACTCTCCGGGTCGGGTCGGGTCTTGAATCAGGAAACGTTTGGAACTTCCGCGCGTCTCTGTGCCCTGTCTGCCTGCGGCTTGTAACTTCCTGAGGCATTTTCCCCCTCATTCCTTCCTTCTACGTATTAGTCTCAAAATATATGTGTTGGTTCCTGTGCGCGAGGTGTTTTCCTCCGTTATATACATCTTCAGGTCTTCTTGATGACTCACGCAGCAAGCAGCTCTCTGAATGAGCGAGAGAGACACGGCACCCATAAATGTAGAAATTCAGGATATACATTTTATTTTCCATGTAAACATCTTTAGTATACGGCAATTTAATCAAACTCTTTAGTCACATTTTAGAATACAAACATTTCGAAAAATGTTTTATGTAAATGGTAGTTTGGGGGGATGTTCCTCAAAATCTTTGTGTCGTATCCTTGGAAGATGCTAAACTTAAATAGAAAATTTGGTATTTAACCGACTTTTCGTTTATGACACACAGAACCACACACACGCGCACACACAAACACACACACACACATACACACACGCGGGACCTATTTCTGAAAATGTTTTTTTATTCGTGTGCCCTCAAAACATGTATTTAAGGTGATATTTCGATATGAATTTTTGAATGGAATACAACACCTTTTCTGCGTACTATGTATGTTGTACATAAGTGTCAGAGAAAACAAAAAGGAGTAAATTGAAGCCAGGTTCGTTTTCTTTTAATCTTCTATTGCTTTTCACTTATCCACTGAGTCTTTCAGTAAACATAAGGCACTACTTACTTTTTTATTTTGGAGAGCAGAAACAGAAAGCAAGAGGGTGTCACAATTAGAGCAAGAGTGCAGTTTTGGACAGCCCTGGCTCCTCGTTATCACCATCCATCACGACGAATATCGCGTCTCACTTCTTTTTCCCTTTCCGATATCGCTGACGTGTGGAAAATAAAGTTGCCATCAATTTGGGCCCACCCTGGAACGTGCCCCTAGACTGCTCCTGGTTGCGAGAATCCTGAAACGTCGATCTTAACCCTTGGGTCAAGCTGCCTCCTCAACCAAATCGGGTCTCATCTAATGCCTACGCAGTGAATGTCTCCAGCAAAGTTTCTAGTGCTGTTGAAGCATTGCAACGAAATAATATACACACGACAATTTATATTGTGTAGCTATAACAAAAGTACAAACATCTTTGTTATAAGCTTCCACATTGAAACGTTTATAATGCTATAATCTGAAGCAAACTTCGAATTTCAAATAAAGAAAGATTGAACCTATCTATGAAATAAACTCGAAACAACCAACTATATGAATATGTTTTCCGTTGTAAAGGCACGAAAACAGAAAATTGACTTTTTAAATTTATTATTAAATTTATGTATATTATGCAACTTCATAAGCGTAACCTTTCAAAACTTAGTAACATGTATTTAAATTTTTAATAATTAAGGAGATATACAGTAACTTTGGTTAATTTAATATTGATATATAAATCATTCCAGTTTATTGGTTTATTTGTTTGTTTTCTTTATTTTCTCTGCCCCTTTCTTAAGATAGTAGATGAGGTATTTACATTTCAACAAAGCATTTGATACCGATATTTTAATGGATTGCACGTATTGAGGACCACAAAGTTATTTTATAAAACGGGGTCGTAAGTGTGTATTTATTTATCTGTCCCCGTCTGAAAACAGTAAACAAAAAAAATTCGGATACAAGCCAAACTTCATATTTAAATTCGGATTTATTCAACGAGAAGATTTTTACGACCCTCACCCAAACGCTCTTTACATGGAAAAACATTTGGTAAATTTTTATTTTCCTACTGTTTCGATTAAAACGCAATATTTGAGATGAAAGGTAAAACGTATATCTTATGCGTGAAATAATAATAATAACCATTAAAAGGGATAATTCTTATAGGAGGTCATAGTGATCCAATATCAATAGCAGGAGCAAGTCTTCGGTGATAGAATGTTCAAAAAAGTGAAACAAAGAAAAATACTTCCGACAATAATAAACAAGAATGTTTACCAGGGTGCGCTTGATCCTATGCAATTTTTCCTGCCCCATATGACATAAAAACGCATGTTGTTTACTATCCAATTTAAATAACGTTTTTATACTGATTAAGTGGATAGAATAGAAGAATGCATTTTTAAATAAAAGAGTTTTAAATACCGGCGAGCAGGCGCTAATAAGTGGGGGACTCAAATTTAGAAGGTCCCATATTCAAACCCTGGGACCGACCAACCTCTCTGAAGTTTTTTTGCGGTTTTCTTGGACGCTAGGCGAATGCTGGGGTTGATTATTTGATTCGCGAATTTTCTATCATCCCTTTCATCACATTTCATTTGTTTCTATTTCACCAACAAACAAATATTGGATCCATCATTTATTCTGGATATGCTATGAGTTTGTTTTTTCCTCGACAGGCTACTGACCCAAGGCAATGGCTTGTAAGTGTTTGGGGTTGTGAGCCATACCAATCCGAGAAAGATGAAGAGACAGTTTATATACATGGGATACCTATGAATGATAATGGGCAGAGGTCATGCGAGTATTCCGCTACAAATTATTTCTCTTGTTTACTTTCTTCTAATAAGATGCCTTACAGCAAAATGTTATTAGCTTTTGCTAACTGAGAAATAAATAGTTATTTTTCTTGCGGTCATAAAAGCGATACCTTAAGGAATTCATTGAAACAAAGAAGGGGATGGAAAAAGAGAAAGAAAGTAATCAAGAAAGATGAACAAGGAAGGAGGGATATCGAGAGTACTTGCCGTGGGTCCTGCTGGTAATATGATATATTCCATTTCTTGTGTTTTTCAGGTAGAGTTTAAGATGGGATTGTGATGAATGTGTCCTGACGTAATGTAAAAACTCCACAGTACTATTTAGGGTTGACTCAACGTATGTTCAGTTTGACAATATAATACTTTTCTTCTCAATTGTTTATTTTCACTCTACATTGACAAGGAGCAGAAGCTAACAGTAAGAAAAGTATTATTACTTTCTCTACACGTGTTATGTACATAGTGTGTAAAGAAAATATTGTATTGCACCCAAAAATTCCATACTGAGATTTCACCCCTTCAATCCAAAAAAAAAGTGTTTCTGGAAAAATGTCCGCGTGTGTGTCTGTTTGTCAGTGTGTGTGTGTGTGTGTGTGTGTGTGTGTGTGTGTCTGTCCGTCTGTGGGCAGCATAGTTCAAGAACAATAAGTCCGTTAAATACCAATCTTGGTATTTATGTTCAGTATCTTCCAAGGATGCGCCACATCATATATTAAAGATACTTACATGACAAATAAAATGTATATTTTGAATTTTCTGGGAGTAGTCTCTGAAGATGTCTTTATTCTGGATGGATTTTATGAAATTTTGCATAACTGGTAAACTCTGAGAGATAGACACAAACTTAGTTAACAAAAATAAATTTTATTTATAATATGGATTATTATTGAAAATATAATTTGAAGGTGGATTTAATTGTAATTTTATGAAGATTAATAAAATGTAGATCACAATTTATGATGTATACATTTTTTTAGTGGAATTGGCCGTTTTTGAGATATTCCTTGTTACTGATTTCAGTTTTAAAAAACATACTTTTCTTATACAGGAACTTGTCAACTCCGGTACACGCAAAGAAATGGATTTCAATAGCAACCACAGTTTAAAGCATTTGACTGTCGGTTTAGCCTAGTGTGTTCTCTTATTTCCCCACACTTATAAGGAACTAAGTAATAAAGACAATTTCTGCTAATGTTTATCTGTATTAGCGAGAAGATAGCAGAATAATCTTTTTAACAATAATGTGTTAAAGAGAGATAGTGACAGTCATTTGAATGGAACACATCAGCTTTTTTTTTTCTCGAAATTATTTCCAACTGTGCACTGTTATTTTCCATTTTCACTTTCTCTAGCATGTATTGCAATGTACATAGTAGATAGATAAGATTGTATTCAACTTAAAATTAAATACACAGATTTCACCAGAAATACATATTTTGAGATCCCTGAATCAAAAAGTCCGCGCGCACGCAAGCGTGTGGGTAACATAGCTCAAAAAGCGAACAACTTTTAAATAACAAGTCTGGTATTTGGTATCTTCCAAAGATGTGACGTGAAGATTTTCAAAAAAATCCCCCAGCCCCAACTACTCTTTACATGGAGCATTTTTGAAAACTGTTACTTACTCAAAATGGCTCTAACATTTTGATTAAAATACATGCTTAATATATTTTATGACAAACGAAATGCACATCTTGAGATTTCTGGGAATAGCCTCTGAAGGCCTTTTCTTCATTCTGGATGGCGTTTGTGTAACCAGTAAACCGCAAGAGACACACAAAAACGTATTACACAGAAAAGCACAGTACAGTTTGTCACATACATATTTATTGTAGAGTTAACCGTTTGCAAGATTCTCCTTGCAATTGGTTTCAGTTTTAAACAACTTAAACTTTTCTCAAACAAGAAGTCTTCTTTCTTTTCATACCTCTTTCGTGTTACTCCTAGCCATGCAAAGAGAACCGAATTTTAATTTTTCACATAGCGACAGCTTTTAGAAGATTTGACAATCGCGGTAATCTATTGTATTCCCCATTTCCCTTCTGCATACAAGGAAGCAAGTAATAAGACAATTTCTGCAAATGTTTACATCGACGATGTGGGCTTTTGTAAGAATAGTTTGTTTGCAGAACAGTAGGAAAGTCATGTGAATGGAATAATTTTTTTTTTTTTCATTTGACATGGTCAAATTGGAGGCTCAGCCTTTGTTGTTTTTTTGGTTTTTTTTATTTAAAAAGCACCTATTACTATGAAACATGCTCTCATTCACTCCTAATTTATGCTTCCAAACTGTTAAAGATTCCCTGCCCGAGCTGTGAATCAAACCCCGAACCCCTGAGAGGGAAGGCAAAGGGTTGAACACCCCACCACAGACATAATCCTTGTACTTTTGTTCTGTGAACATCTAGCTGGATACAGAATTAAACAGGATAATACAGTCAGAAGTAATCAGATATTGTTTAGTTACGCTGAGTACCTGTAAACACATATTTAGTGTTATTTCTTAACTTCATGCTACATTACGTTACGTCATGTCACTTCAAATGATTTAACATAGATGTGTGATGAAACGTTACGAGTTAGCATAAGAAACAAAGTAAAAGTATCAGAAAAATCTGATGTGTTCCATTCACATAACTTTACTCTACATCTCTACAACAAATTGTGGTTAAAACGCTTATGCTTCTATTTACTTCATGCTAGTCGAAAAACATTAGCAGAAATAGTCTTATTATTTGCTTCTTTGTAAGTAGAAGCGAAATGAGGGAGTACCATAGGGTAAAATGATAGCCAAAAACTGGTTGCTATGTAACTGAAGTTCCTTTGTTTGTATGGACAGGAGTTAACAAATTCCTGTATCAGAAAAGTATGTTTTTCAAAGCAGAAACGAAAAACCAAGAATATCTTAAAAATGATCCACTCCACGAAAAAAAAGTATATGACATAAATTGTGTGTTTTATCGCGAGCTACATTTTCTGTGGAGTAAGTTTTTGTCCATCTCATATGGTTTAGCAGTTATGCACAATTCCGTAAAATTCATCCAGAATAAAGTAGTCTTCAGAGGCTATTCCCAAAAAATTCAAGATATACATTTTATTTGTTAGGTAAATATCTTTAATATACGATATTTTAATCAAAATCGTTGGAGCCATTTTTAAGAAAATAAAATGTTTCGAAATTTTTTCCATGTAAAGGGTAGTTTGGGGTGGGGGGATTTTGTTGAAAATCTTCGTGTAGCATCCTTGGAAGATACCAAACTTAAATACCAAGTTTGGGCTTTAACGGTCCTTTCGTTTTTGCGCTATGCTGCCCACAGACACACACACACAGACACACACACACAGACACACACACACACACACACACAGACAAACAAACGCACGGACAGTTTTCTAGAAATGCTTTTTTTTTTATTCAGGGAGTCTCGAAACATGTATTTCCGGTGAAATCTCGGTACCGAATTTTTGGGTACAATACAATACCTTCTCTATACACTATGTACATAGTTCGTATAGAGAAAGTAAAAATACACATGCATAAACCTCTACCTGCATCTGCAGGAAAGGAAGAAGATCGATTGTAGCAGAGAAATACAAACAAGAAGAGAAGACTATTACGATACAATGAGAATTCCAATGAAGTTATTAAACTTTAAATTAAACTCTAACTCCTGATTAATTATTTTTAATAATTTGCTGTGATATTTTATTTATTGCCTGAAGCACTTTTCTTTGAAACGGATGCAGATATATCACAAAACAAAACCGAGCATTAAAGAAGTTAAAACTTGAAGTAGAACTGGAGTAAAACAAAATTAACACTGTCCCGTGAGATATTCAGTTATCTGGTTGTCATGGCGACACGAGCAGCAGGCCATACTTTCATTAGTCCGGTGAAGTTACGCAATCAGGAGAATGTTTGGCACTTTAATTTCATTCTCTAACACTATACGTAATTAAAATGGCTTCAACGGACACTCAATAAAGCTTCGGGGATAAAACGTGAAGCCTAGCATCAGTCTATAGATATATCCTGTTGGATTTCGTTTTCAACATGTACAATGAAATGTTAACTTTATTCAAATAATCATAATACCTTTGTGTGTGCGTTTCAATTTATATCCTGCTTTTAACATCTAAAGTCATATCGGCAACTTTTACCTTTGGAACACTTGGTCATTGGCAATGATGTTCACTCGTTTACTACTCGTATACTGTTAATCTTTGGGTTTGTTTACGTTTTGGATGTTCATAAGTCTAAAATGACAGCTTTACACCCTCAATCATACTTTCAGATTCTAGGGAGGACGTGGAATAATTCAGGCTACAGAAAATCTCATATCACCGTAGCTGCATGATAAGTGGAAACTTTCCAAAATATCAAAAGGAAAATTTTACGCCACCATCCAGAAAGAAGTTCCCAAGATATTTTGGTTATCCGGCTACACCGCAGCTCGCCGACATCTCACCACATTGATCCTTCTCTCTCCTGATGAAAGCAAAAAAAAAAAAAAAAAAAAAAAAAAAAAAACTCCCATCCTCCAGCGGTAAATCGAACCCGAGACCTCTGGATATGGAAGCTGGCATGTCAACTAACTACCAGAGGCAGTTATTGTACATATCGTTTGTACATAATGTTCCAGGACTTTATGTCAACGTCTTTGTATAGTTTTAAGAAACAAACTCCCAAAGAGGTGAAACCTGGTAGGTCATATCGGATTCTGAATGAAATCGATGAAATTGAGCTTAAATGAGCCCGGGGTCTATGGATCTCAGAGTTACTCGACATTCGTCTTCTCAGGTTAAGGGAAAACCCCAAAAGAAACCTTACCTGCGTAGGTGATCCTAACCGAGAATCGAACCCTTAACTTCTTGAATGCGAGGCAGACTGTTTGCAAATTATGTATGTAATTTTAAAACTACTACAAGAATAATGTATACATACAGCTATCAAATATTAACCAACTACAGTAGGTTAGCATTTGTTTAAAAATATTGACTACATTACAAAATGTAATGTAGCCGAATATCCTCAAAAATAGCACAAGTTAAAACTTGTATCTATATAAGAGAACATGTTGCAAGCAAGGCATTCTGAAATAGCATATTGAGCTGTGGGCTTTAAATTTTCATATTTACCTGAAACCATCAACAATATTGTATATTTAACGATACGTGCATTAAACAATTAAAAAGTAATCATAAAAACTATGTATAACATGTATATATATATATATATATATATATATATTACAACAAAAAAATATATATTCTACAGAAGCTTCATTAAAATATTTTTAATTCTATCTGATTGTGCTTTAATGAAGAGATAGAGCGACGTTTATACCTTTGGAAGAGATACAAGAATTTCAGTAACATTAAAACGGACTAGGTATCTGTATAATATCTAACATTCTTATATACGATTTGTTTATATTAGATGTTTGATTCATGAGTGGAATACGTGATCCATCTTGCACGAAATTTCAAAATTAAGAAAAATATGTCTAAAGAGTATTGCATATAGTACAATGCTTATAAAAAGTAGTAATTTTTATGGCCAGCGCATGGGATCAAAATGGGAAAGTTAGAACGGCACTGCGGTTTTTAAAGCACTTATGGCGTATAGTTGACTTTTTAGATATATTTTCTATTTTTAAAACAGTTAGTGTGGACATTTTGGATCGGTTTGTGAGGGTAGTGTTGGATCAGATATCAAGAGGGGAGTATTGAATAAAAAGAAACAAAGACCTCCCAATAAATCAAACTTTTATGCAATTTTCAAATTTCGCTGTGGAAAATCGGTTGAAACCCTCGTTTGAGAAACTGTGAAGTATGGAATCATATCTACCATAGGTGATCAAATTTCTCATTAGAACAAATCTTATCCGCCAAAATAAAAGAAGATTAAAAATTAGTATAAGAAACCAAAATATAAACAATGTGTTTGTGCAAATCCTATACTAGTAATAATTTAAATATTGTTCCAAATAAATTCTCTTGCTTGATCAATGTTCAAGGAAAAAAGGGGTGATTTTTCGATTTTTAGGGCTGGTTTTAGATTGTTGAGCATATCATGGCTACTATTTGTTGATATATAGACCTTTTTTACTTAATGTTTTAATAGTGTTTCAATGTGTATTACATAATTTATAGTGAAAATTAATGAAACGAATTTGGAACTTCCCTCGCGTGAGCACTGCTGTGAGTTTCCAGAAGTATTCCATGAGGGGCAGCATCTGTTTCTCTGAACGCATGGCGTGGTAAATCCGGTTTTTCAGCGCATTAGCAGGTTCAGTGGGCCATGCAAAATGGTTTCTATGAAAACAGAAGAGCAGACTAGTTAATTAGAGGCTGCAGTATTTTAAAAGGGGATTAGCTGTCTATCTTTTGCTTACCCAATTATCGACAGCAATACTCGAGTAATTGCTGACCAAGTGCGCTACAAAGACTAAATATGATGACGCGGCCTTTGCTGACTTAAATCGCATATATTATACTAGTTCAGTAAATACATAAATACGTCAAACTTCTCTTTTACTTATTTTATGCTGTTTTGTGTGCATGATCGCTAATGTGCACATTACGGAGAGAGACATTGCCTTTCATAGCAATTCTATAGACTACTCGTATAAAAGAAATTTTTTCTATACATTGCACTAAATCATAGAAATATTCTCCAGTGGGCTGAGACAGTAGCCAACCTTGAAATCGATTAGCCGTAATTGCGATCAAAGGGTTTGTAATAAACAAGAGAGATAGCAGTAGTGCGGCGTTCTCAATGACTTCCATTACAGGAAGAGGTAATTTTAAATCTCATTTGTTTCCTTCTGGAACACAAATATGGTAGTAAAGAAAGACGACAATCCGGGGTAGTGGTATCTGTGTTAATAACATATTTCTCATACAATAGGAATTATCACTAGTTTAAATTACGATGCTCATTTGTTTCAGAAATTAAATACTGTAAACGCGCGAATTCTCGTCGAACGCCCTCATAATACCAAACACAACAGCTGCAAAAACAAAGTCCACTTAGTCGCTTCCCTGCAGTTTGAGTAATATAGCTAGGAACACAAATAAAAGAGAAAGCCTGGAATTATTTTTATTTTCTCTACACATACTAGGTACATAGTGTATAGAGGAGGTATTGTAATGCGCCCAAAAATTCGATATCGAGATTTCACCGGAAATACATGTTTTGCGTCCCCCTGAAACAAAAAAACATTTTTGGAAAACGGTCCGCGCGCGCGTGTATGTGTATGTGTGTGGACAGCATAGCTCAAAAACGAAAATACCGTTAAATACTGAATTTTATATTTAAGTTTGGTATCTTCCAAGTATGGGGCACGAAGATTTTCAAGAAAATCCCCCACCCCAACTACTCTTTACAAGGAATTATTTTTTTTTTTTTTTGGAAATTTTGATTTTCTCAAAAATGACTAAGGATTTGAATTAAAATATTGAATATATAATATATTTACCTGATAAATAAAATGATAATCTTGAATTTTCAGGGAATAGCCTCTGAAGACTATTTTATTTTGGATGAATTTTACGGAATTTTGCATAACTGCTAAACCGTAAGAGATGGACAAAAACTTACCACACAAAAATCTAGAGTATGTTAAAATACACAATTTATGTTATATACATTTTTTTTTTTCTTGGAGTTGGTCGTTTTTGAGATATTCCTTGTTTTTAGTTTCAGCTTTGAAAAACTTATACTTTTCTCATATAGGAATTTGCCAACTCCTGCCAATACAAATTACAGTAGCATAGTAACCAGCTTTTGACTATCCCTTTAACCTATGGCAGTCCCTTATTCCGCCTCTACTTTCAAGGAAGCAAGTAATAAGACTATTTCTGCTAATTTTTTCTCCATTAGAATGAAATAAATATAAGAATAAATATAAGCATAAGCTTTTTAACAATAATTTGTTGCAGAGATGTAGAGAAAGCCATGTGAATGGAACACATCAAATTTTTATGTACTTTCATTATAAAAATTGCAGCACATTCTGCGACATCAATAAGACAATAGCCTGTTGTCAGTGTTGTCGATTCTACATATTTTGTCAAAGCCAAGTCTTGATATAACACGTGAGATATTCTTTAGGAAACACTCTCTCTCTCTCTCTCTCTCTCTCTCTCTCTCTCTCTCTCTCTCTCTTATGACATTCATGATAAAGTCAAAATACTATTTGAAAATTCAGTTTTATTATCACAAGGAGGTTTTTCATAAAATAGAAACGCTACAAGATATATCATAAACGCGGTGTAAACAAATTGTTCTCGGTTGTAGTCAGAAAGATAATTAAAACACCTAAATGAGTATTTTATTGCAGTATTAAAACGACAAAGGGCTAATTAGAATAGAACGTTCCAAATGAGCTAAGGGAGGTCGTCGAATTAAACTCTGAACCGTATGATGATGCTGAACATTGCACATAGAAATTCAACGACAGCACACCCAGCCATTTTCTGCATGCAAGGGAAGTGACCTTGGAACCTAACGCATCGTGTAACATGGACTGGGCCCATTGTTGCGTTCCGGATGACCGATAACCAGCTTCCGGCAATGGACCCCGAGATCAATAAACAAGATACTGCTCTCCCTGCCGACACAAATGCTAATTCTGCCCGCCCCACCCCCAAGTCGAAATATCCTTTTGTTTCGGGTCGCCTCCTTCCTTCCGGGCAGGTGGTTCCGTCCTTTTAAACGTCCTCAGGTCCTCACTTGAATGGATAGCCCCAACATAGCACCTATCTCATATTATCGAGATAGGCTAGCCACCTTGCTAAATATGCTCTATCATTCGCAGATGAACCCTTATTTACAACTATTTATGATCATATAGAAGCAGAGATGGAATATTTCCTAGCATAGTCTAAACATGGTAGATCCATGTCTGTAAAACCCGGTTGAGGTTTGCCTTTAAGGGACACTGGGAATGAGATTTTGAAAAATACTCTGATTGCATTGCTGTTAACATGAACACCAAATTTCATTAACTGGATAAATACTGTGCAAGATATGAACTATTTCATTTTTTTTTTCTTCTTCCAAAACAAGGTTTGGGCCAACGACCCGTTCCGAGGCTAAATATTAAAGTCGTGTTGGACACTCCATCTTCTCCAAGGTCTTCCTAGACCCCTCGTTCCATCTGGTGTATATAATAAGGCTTGCACAAGGAGTTTGCAAAACAGCATTCTTAAAATGTCCCCTTTCCATTTCTTTTGGCAATTACATATTTCGTCCACTATGTCCATTTCCCCCAATTGTGTACGAACATCTTCATTTCTGATTCTATCCGTCTTGTTTTTCCAAGTAATGATCTCATATAGTACGCTTGTGATGCCTCTAAAGGTCGCCGATCTTGAGTCCGTAAAACTCAAGTTTCACAACCGCACTTCAAGGTTGATTTGAAATAATAATTTTATATTATGTAAAATATTGCACAGTCAAAATGTCTCAAAATTGGAGACAATTGGTTGGCATTTTCTATATTGCAGCTATGAACCACACTAATATATTTATTTCTATTTCAATAACTTTGATTACTGAATTTTTATTATTGTTTAAAAGGTTAGAAATTTTAATCCTTATCATTTTTATAAATAAATATCTACATAAATACATATTTTTAAAGAATTACTATTAGTGTTAGGATAATTGTGTTGCCTGTAATATTACAATAGATATATTTCTGCACATTCTGGAAACTTTTAGTTGTATTTAAATAAAAACTGAGAGAGTGGAATACTTTGAAAGTGTAAAAATGTAGTTTGAAGTATTTTATAAAATAGTATGCTAGGAAACAATGTATTGTACGATCTTTGAATGTCTGTAGAGCTCTAAGTAAGGAGAGGACAGCTAAATGCTCATTCTCTATGGTCTCCCAAAAGTTCCAACAACTATTTGCTATAAAAAGCAATTTTCGATTTTTTGACTATGCAGTCAAAATTTTACTCAGATGTCCCTTTAACACTTGTAAGTTTAGCATGCAATGGTCGTCGTGAACAGATATCATGGCTTTCATTGAAATAAATGTCACTCGTTCTCTTACATCGTTTCTCCCTTTGGTATTTTATTAATTACTCGATCCCGCAATATTTCCTTATTTATCTCTCGTCACAGAATATCTTGTTCAACATGACTCTGGTGCATCGTTTCTCCGAAACAACAGCCGTGCAACTCAAAAGGTTCAGGTTTAGACGAATTTATTTTAACACATAACTTTAATTTTGTCAAAACTGCCAGAATGTACATTTATTTATTTTTACTTTCTCTACTATGTGAAGAACCAATAAAAGAGCATTTTTACAAAAGATCTGTACGTATGTCTATGCTTATATGTAAATCCGTGCGGGTTTGTGAAAAGAATAGCTCAAAAAACGAGAAGTCCGCTAACAACCAATTTCATATAGCTTCAAAATGGAAACGACACAAGGAGTTCCAAGAAAATCGCTGCACACCAATTATCCTTTACATGGAAGGTTTTAAATTTGTTTTCTCAAAAATGGCTCTACCGATTTTGCTTAACATATCAAATAGGCATTTAAAATATTTCCACGAAAAAGAAATGTATATTTTGAATTTCCTGGGAACAGCCTATGAAGTCCGCTTCATTCTGGATGACTTTTGCATTAACTCGTAAACCGTAACAGAAAGACAAAATCTTACTGCACAAAAAATGTATATTTCGTTAAAGCACAGAATGTATGATTGAGAGGCTTCTGAGCAAAATTAAGCGGTCTTTCACGCTCAATATAGAACGGGACGCTGAGAACCACAGCAGTTAAAGAGCGTCCATAAATAAAACGCCATTTCATTTATGTCAGATACATGTTTTTTTTTCACAAATGGGACGTCTTTCTTCGTTTTTCCTCTTGTCACACAAAGGGAACCGAATTTCTATGCAGTCACATAATCACTAGCTCTTAAAAGATGTGACTATCGCATTAGGTTAGTGCATTCTCTTATTTCCCTTTACCTACAAGTTATAAGGTAGTAGTAAGTAATAAGGAAATTTTTCTGAATGTTTATTTAAGGTACCATGAAGTAGATAGAATAATCTTCTGTAAAGATTAGTTAGTTGCAGGATGAGTTCGTAACTTTCTCAGTTTTCTATGGTGCATGCGCCCTAGATATTTGTAGATGTATAGCCTATAACATAAAATCATCTTTGCTACGGTTTGTAGTATCCAGTTATAAGAATCCAAGTAATTGCAACAGGCCTGCAGGTTCCATCAATAGATCATTTTGGGTGATTGCTCTTATGCCTCCGTGGCCCTCTTTGGGGAGGGGGGGGGGGTTGTCCCAAAGGTGAGAGTAGCTAATCAGGAGGAATAAATGCGTGCTAAGGAAGCTACTCCGATCGATCTTCTTACACGTGGAGCGAAGTTTTTGAACATTTGATGCCAGGTTCTATGTCGATTGGGCCACATTTTCTTGGGTGCTCGGCTGCCTAGTCTTCATTCGGTAGGTGCCGCGCAATTTCTGAAGCAGAGCAGATAGATAAACCGAGACACTAAATACGTCATATATCCTGATATCTAGTGGCTTCAAAGATAAGACTTTATTCTATCTGTAGATCCCAGAGTTTACGCACATACACGTGCTTGTTTTTCCGTTAATGATTCAGCTAGTTCGCGGTAAATTACACAAAATATTTACCAATACAGCTAAAGACCTCAAATAAGCACACTTTCTTTGGTTGACACCTCGGAAAGACAGGCGGGTGAACTTAAGCTTCTTCCCGGTAAAACTAGCGTCCAAGAAAAGGTGCGCGCTTAACAGTCTTGCAGCAAATCCGGTATTGGCAAAGGTCCCCTTACCACTGCAGTCCTAATTTGGCCCTTGAAATTGTCGAAACATCTTTTGGGGCTGATGATTTAGCAGTAGTAGTTTGTAAAACCTGACTGCTCACACTTGTGCGACAGCGGCAACGTGGCTGACTTCCCCTACTCACGACAGCCTTTCTGTCCTTCAATCACCACGTAGTGCAGTAGCCCATTATTATTTGCGAAGATGATAAGGCAGTTGCGTTTCGCATCTTTAGAAGCGGTATATTTGTATGCAAATATTAGGTATTTACGTCCGAATCGGCCCGTCACGTCCGTGACGAATTATCCTAAACTGCCTCCTTCGAGAGCGATCTTGCTGGCTCAGTGAAAAACAAGAAACATATGCAAAGACGTACAGTGATTGCAAAAGAAAAATTAGATGAAATTTGCGAAAATGTTGAACGTTTGTCACGAATATCATTGACATTTTGGAAAACATACCAACTAAATATTACGGTGAGCGAGCTAAACCGCATATATTACATGGTAACAGAAGGACAGAAAGCCTGTCGCGAGTGCAGGACGTGGGGAATGGGCTGGCCAGCCAGCATTGTCCCTGACGCACAACATTAGTTTAAGCGCACTGGGATCACCATTTTGTTTTCCCATTCGCATTTTAAAACACGCATTTATTTTTCGAGCACCCCTTAAAAATCTGTCATTAGAACAACAAGCCCTGAAACAGTTTTTATCCTCTCCCTGAGCTAGGAATATAATGCAATGTCCAGAGGTGGCAATGGGAACAATGCGAAGGCACGGATTTTAATGCTTCTGCAAAATCACACCTTAGTCTACAACAAAATAGAACAGTGTGTACACCACTTCACTAAGCTAACTACCCTCTACCCGCATGCCATTATAAGGGTATCAGGTTTTGCGTCTCTCTCAGTTGTTCGACTTACATGAAGTTTGTGTCATTAGAAAGAGAGATCAAACAGTTTAGTACCTCTCTCAAACTAGATGTGTGCTCCACGTGTCACGTTGTAATTCTCAAGACGATATTCCCACTCGTGCCACACACGCTCCAACATATGTACAGTAATACACTCGATGGCAGCAGTGATACGAAATCGGAATTCTTGCAGATTTCGAGGTGATGGTGATATGTAGACAAGATCCTTTTGGTTCTCCATAAAACAGCCAAGTGAGAAATACGACTGCTGAGAAATTTGAGCAGCTATGGTAAATTAGAATTCCACTATTTCACAGTTTTTCCATAATTAATGAGTGTTTCAAGCGATATTCTATAGCAAAATTTGAAAAATTGTATAAACATTTGATCGATTGGAAGGATAGGCCTTTGTTTCTTTTTACTCATCGATCCAAAATGTCCACACAAAGTGCATTAAAAATGAAAAAAATAAATAAATAAATAAAAAAAATAAAAAAAAATTAAGAAAATGAACTATATACACTATAAGCACATTAAGAATCGCAGTACCATTCTAAATTCCCCGTTTGATGCCATGTGTTTCAAGTTGCTGGCGATGGAAATGAAAACTTGGTTACGTATTCGTGTGTGCTATGTCGACGATGGATTTTTTCGGACGTAAAATCTTTAGTATGGCTTCCTTCGGAAGGGAAGAAAAGCCGTTGGTCTCGTATCTAGATATATGATACGTAAAAGATACCCAATCCTCTGAGCAAAATTAAAGAGTCCTCTGAGCAAATTTAAGCGGCCCAATATAGAATGGTACGTTAAGAACCGCAGCAGTTAGAGAACGTCCATAAATAAAACTCTTTTATTTTTCCTATGCTGCACTGTTGTTCGACGCTATACATTTTATAATGTTTCTATGGACGTCCTCTATTACCATAATGATACAAGTTTTTGTGACAAATTGGGAGCCGCCTCTTGTATCAGATATCTCATAACGAGGTGTAAGAAAGATGGATAGGACTGCTTCCGTGACGACGAGGATTAAACATTCTGGACACCTTAGACATTACAGAAACATAAAGCACGTTGCTTGCACCCAGCATCAGCTTCAACTTCTCGTGTCGGTATTCCCAACATCTCAAATACACGACTTGCAAAGCCAACTTCGCTCCCTTTTGAATTCCTAGAAAGTCTGGGTTCTGACCCCGAGCAATTCCATAAGAAATGACGTCACCACCACTTGCAGCAATTTGTATCGTTCACAACGTGTGACTATTGCCCATTAACAATAACCTGGCACTCTGTTGGCTGGCATGACCTCATCTCAACCCCCCCCCCCCCGCCACAGCTGCGGCAACTGGGTTTGTTTATCTTTTGTTTGTGACATCACATCCCGTCCCCTTCTGAAGTTGGCAACACTGAAGGGTGTACACCAGTTTCACTTTGAATTTAGCGTAGCCAGTAGTGAACGATAAAACATAATATCACATGTGTATAAGATGCAAAATTTGATCTTAATTGATTTTATTAAACGGATAGGCATTCAATTAAGCTGTTTAGGTTGATATAAAATATTTTGATACAATTTATAAGAATTTATTAATAGAAGTTATAGATGAATCAAGTGTCTGTTAAATGTAGAAGACTAAATGCGCCAAAATAGTCAATCGAAAACTTTTAAAATATATTTAAATATAATCCTATCAAATGCACAATATAGAACATCGTATGTGTATTAAATATACAATAAAGCGTGTATTTCGACATCAACACTACGCTGTTATTCTCTCCTTGGAACATATCGTAAGCTGTAAGGCCATTTAAAGAATATGTTATCTGCAAAAATCAATAAACCAAGCTTAAATCCTGTGTGGCTACTGGTCTACACAAACAATATGGATAATTCTCTTTTTGATTCCTCAGAACGTACATCTCTGCTGAAATCTCGAAACAAAATGTTGCTCTTTTGCTTAATGTTGATGAGGCCACACAGATGTGAAAGTGAAAAATATAAGGCATTTCGCAGTCATTGCATAAAATTTCGAACTGACAGAAAAAATCTAATGCGTTACACTCACAATACTTTCTCTATCTTCTTTCGTTTATTAGTGGGTATAAAAACTCTTCTTACGTTATTTTTATCTACATTTAAAATGAGACAAACCCGTGCAAAAATATGCAGTTACACAGATTTCGTTACAGATAAAAAGCCAAATGTTCAAGAATTGTTTGCTATATGCGTACTGCTCTTAAAAAGTGCATATAGTCAATCATATGCAGCAACTAAATGTCTAATAGCTTTAGGAGAATGAAGTATTAAGACTTTGACCCATTAATAACCTATAATTCGGAAATAGCTTATGGTACAAACAAGATATTTGAAATAAAGTGTGTGTTTTAAAGAGATCTACATTTTCGAGCAGTACGTTTCCGTCTATGGCTTACCTTTAACCAGTTACACAAGATTATATGAAACTACATTCTAAGAGGATTTCCCTAATACCTGAAATCATTTTATTTATCCTATAAACATATTTTAATACAGGGCATTTTATTTAACATTGTTAGAGTTATTTTTGAGAAAATCAAATTTCGTCGTAAGGGATGGGGAGATTTTCTTGAAAATCTTCGTGGAAGGTACTGGAATTGAGTACTAAGTTTCATTATTTAATTGTCTTTTCGTTTTTGAGTTGTGCTGTTCACACACACACATACACACAACTTTTCTAAACTTTTTTATTTTTGTATTCAAGAAGTTCAATACGTGAATTTCCTAAGAAATATTGGTATCTTACTGCTTGCTTACATAAGCAATAGGAAAAGTAAGAAGTTATTACCACTATTTTATCAATGAAATAAAATGTTTAAACATTTTGATACCAATTATTTACGAGATTAAAATACTAATTTTGTAAATATTAGTTCGTATTTCACATTATTACTTCCCAAATAATAACGTGGTGGGGCCCCAGTGTGTTCAGAAAAATACTGAAACACACTTTTACCTCCGCCATGTAAAACACCTGCCTTATGGAGGTACAAATTCACGGAATCTATAGAAAAACCAGTTCTAGAGTCGCTGAATATTCAGTACAGGTACCAGCTACGTAATGATGAACTCTGAAACACATGCATAGCTCTGGTCTTGATTTAGTTTGCTTTTTTGCAGGACATTGGAAATTTCTCGAAACTTCGACATTCCTTTAGAAGGAAACAGCAGATTAATCATGTGTGTTAGTTTGATTATTATTTCAGATGGAATCTTTTATTTCTTTTGTTTCCCATTATAGAGCTCTCTTGGTTTCTTTTCCCACTTTGTTTTTTCTTACTTCATTTTGGCGTTTTTAATGATTCCTTTTATTTGATTCTTAGTTTCCTTTCATCTTCTTCTTCCTTTGGCTAGTTCAGTTCATTTTTGTTGTTTTTATTTAGATTTTACTGTATTGGTTACTTTCATGTATTAAACTGTTCCCTTGATTTGGTCCTATATGTCAATGTTTCGTAATTCGTTTACACTCAGTATGTGCACTGTACACCTTAACTGAGCTTATTTCTTAACCTTTTGCTACCTGTTATCTCACATATCTTCACCACTTGTATTCCGCCTCGCTTTTGTCTGTTTTAATGATTTATAATATTTAATTTAATATTTTCTTTCCCATTTTTAATTCCTAACCATTTTATATTTATTCACCCACTTCTTCTTCTTGATGGATGTTTTCTGTAGATTCTAATTTTCTCATTTTCCTCCTTTGTAGCCTTAGAATAATTGGGAGTGAAATTTGGACTATAAAAAAAATGTAAAATCGTTTTTATAGCAAATAGTTGTTAGAACAAATATAGAGAATCAATATTTAGCTGTCACCCCACTTGATTCGGCTCTGCAGCCATTTGCAGTACACCGTTTCCTAGCATACTATTTTATAAAACAGCGTTTTTCTCAAAACCACATTTTCAAACTTTAAAAATATTCAATGTGTCTCAATTTTTGTTTAAATACAAGTTAAATTTCCTACAATACCAAAGGTATCTATTGTAATTTTACAGGCAACAAAATTATTCTAATACCAATGCAAGGTTTTAAAAAACCATTTTTATGAATAAAATTAATTTTAGAGATTAACATTGTAATTTTACAGGCAACAAAATTATTCTAATACCAATGCAAGGTTTTAAAAAACCATTTTTATGAATAAAATTAATTTTAGAGATTAACATTTCTAAGATTATCATAATTCAGTAATTCAGTATCACTGCGTACAGTTTTTGTGTTTGGATCAAAGTTCCTATTCAAAAAGTGTCAACCAATTTTGAGGTGCATGGAGCATTTTGATGATTCAGTGTATTTACATAATAAAATTTATGAAATTGTTTATATTTTGCAAAGTATTTAACCCATTTAATAAAATTGTGTATTCATATTCACATAACAGTAATTGAATCACAGTAAACATTTAAAAAAAATCTGTATAACAATACAAAAAATTCAAATTGTGCTCCCAGCGTTCCTTTGTTTATTTTAAAACTATTTTAATAGTGTTTATATACGTTTAATTACTTAAAATATTGTATTTCTAAATATTTATATGCGATAACTTAGTATTGATTTAGTACGCATACACTTATTTTCATAAAATCGTGAACTATGTTAAATAGCGAAAATTTGGTGTGCACATTAAGGCGAGAATCTTTTATATTTATTTCCAAAACTATGAATATCTATCCAATAACTACGGCTGACCACATAGATGCAGAATACAATGATACCAATAATAAAAGGTATATATACATTCAAATAACAATTACAAAGCTTTTAAAACCGAAACTCAGAAACAATGCGAAATACAAAATAAAATAATGTAGAACTTATAAAGAGTCTCTCAAAATGTTCTACATTCATACTTATATATTTGACATTAACAAACTCATAGTCAGAAAAATATTAAAGGGGTTATGCATAAGGATATATTTTTACTTTCTCTGCCTAGTACATCGTACATAGGTAGAAAAGATATTGCACTCCACCCAGAAATTTGATACAGAATTTCACCGAAAATGCATATTTTAGGGTCCCCTATATATAAAAAAAAAAGCATTTTTAGAAAAAGTTCCGCGCGCGTGTGTTATGTGTCTGAGTATCATGAACATAACACAAAAACGAAAAGCCGGTAAAATACCAAATATGCTATTTAAGTTCAATATGTTACAAGAACGCACATGAAAATTTTCAGGAAAATCTCCACATCCTAAACTACTGCTTACATGGAAAACATTTCGAATATTTTGATTTTTTCAAAAATAGCTCTAACGAATTTGATTAAAATACCACACATTAAAGATATTTACATGACAAATAAAATATATACCTTGAATTTCCTGGGAATAACTTCTGAAATCTCTTCATTCTGGACGACATTTCATAACTGGCAAACCGTAAGAGACACAAAGACTTAATATATAGAAAATGTAGATCTCGTTAAAACACACAAGTTTATAACATATACCTACATTTTTGGTGGAGTTGACAATTTCCGAGATATTCCTTGTTATTGGTTTCAGTTTTAAAATACTTATACTTTATCATACGGGAAGTTGTTAACTCCTGGCCACACAAAGAAGGATTTCAACCAAATGGCAAACAGCTTTTAAAATATTTGACTATCGTTTTGCCTACTGTTCCTTTTACTTACTAGGAAGTAACAAGACGATTTCTGCTAATGTTTATCTCGATTACATGAAGTAGATAGAAGAACAAACCTTTTAATAATAATTTGTTACAGAGATATAGAGAAAGTCATGTGAATGGAGCACATCGCGTTTTTAATCTTATGGAACAAAACTTTTCCGTTATGCTCCCCTATTCAGAATCATGATTTTTAAATTTCTAATTCCGTTTAATAAAGTAATAAGTAGTTAACTATAATGGAAAACAAAAAGTATCCACAGGCCTTTAAGGTTCCTTAAGATAATATACTTGTTAAGATGAATAACTGATTTAAACCCAATTCTTAATGCAAATGCATTAGAATGTGCCAATGAATGATTTTTGCTCTAAAATAATTGAGTAATAAGACAATTTCTGCTAATGATTATCTCGATTAGTCAGAAGTACATAAAGGAATAAGTTTTTGTTACACAGATATAGAAAAAGTCATGTGAATGGAACATATAAGATTTTTCACACAATTTGTGTAAACTCAAATGATGAATATGAATTAATGCTGAGTTGAAATATTGAAAACTATCGATTTTATATTCATAGGTTGAGTGCAGCAATTGGAATTAAAATTACACGTTGCTGTTACTTCTACAAGAGGGTTCCAACCCCCCCAAACCAGCGGACTATCTTCTGCTCTTGGTTATAAGTCTGATTTCCAGCACAGAAAGTTGTAAACCCTATTATTTTATTTTCATATACCATACTTTTGTGGATTAAAAGGAAGAGGTTAAAGTTTCACGCTATATTCTTTTTGTGATCTTACAGAATTACTAAGCAATTGCATTTGAGTTCTAGTTCCTTTTCAAAAATATTGTGTTCATATTTTGGTATTTTATCAGACTTGTAGCACATACAATGTGAAACTATTTAAGAGTTTCCAGAGGTAGTTTAAGTTGAAGCTTCAAATGTTAATAATTTATATTTAAAGCAATTTACTGATAGCAAAGGTATTTTATTTATACCAACAGAGTCCATTCCCTACACGAGACTGCATACATTTCAATTCGGGATATATTACCGAAGATAATATACCTATGAGGAAGGTAATTGATGCTCCTAGGCACTTAAAAGAGCAACATCTATCAACA
This sequence comes from Hymenopus coronatus, assembly GCA_030762935.1. Classification (NCBI taxonomy): domain Eukaryota; kingdom Metazoa; phylum Arthropoda; class Insecta; order Mantodea; family Hymenopodidae; genus Hymenopus; species Hymenopus coronatus. The sequence continues at coordinate 63,275,200 of CM060882.1, forward strand.
TACAACAATAATATTAGTAGATATGCAGCACCCAAAATGAATATGAATTTAACGATATAATATAAAAGGTTATGTATGTAACTCCCATGTTTAAACTTAGTTTCTTTATATTTTAATCATCATTATCTTACTACTTCTACCTTCCTTACTCCCTCCACTTCATCCTCTTTAAGTTGATGCGTATCTTCCTTCCCGGTGTCCACATTTCTCCATTCTCATTATTGTTTCCACTATTCCCGTTCTCTGAGCGAAACCAGACTGTGCCATGGCGGGAAGGGATATGGCAACAACGCTTACTCCCCAATAGAAAGCGAGGGTCAAGAAACGAGGTTCGAACCTGTCTCCCACCGCCAAGAGGCCCGGTCTATGGTGGGTGAAAGCTGCTTAGACGATTATCCACCAGATTCACCTTCCAGGTCTCACCACAATGTTGGCACGTGCGGCGAGTGCAATTGTTGCAAAAGGTAAAATAAACGATCACTTTAATGTTTTCCCTGGCGAGCTGCCAACATAGCTACTTGAAATGTCACTCGAAATGATACTGCCAACTCCACAAATCACAATGAAAACAATTTAATCAACACTTAATTCAAAGCAGACGGATTCCACTTCGTGGTACTTTGTGTGTCTGCGAACAATCGAATAAAACGATCTTTTTTGGAACGTTAACAATAAACATTCCCGTACGAGAAGGCTTAACATAATGCCTTGTGTAATTTAAGTTACATTGCATAACATTTTACCTAAAAATATCTACCCTCATATTAAGCAAAATAGATCTGGCTGCATGTATGCTACAGAAAACAAATCACACCGTTCGTATATGTAAGTCAGTTTCTGCTAATAAAAACTCATGCGGAAAAAATAGGAATCACCTAAGACAATTATTTATAGTTAGATGCCGTATAATTAATTCAAGCTGGAAAATGAAGGACGTAACAACGAGTGCTTACACAGAATTTTTACTTCTCTAGCGCGTATGTATAACGTACGGTAGATAGAGAAGATACTGTATTCCACCCAAAAATTTGATACCGAGATTTCACCGGAAATACATGTTTTACGTACTGTCCTCAGAATCTCCCCTCCCCCCTCCAAAAATATTGTGTGTACGTGTCTGTTGACAGCATAACTCAAAAACAAAAGGTCGGTTAAACTCCAAACTTGGTTTTTAAATTCAGTACTTTACAAGGATGCAACACGAAGATTTTCAGGAAAATACCTCCACTCTGAACTACCCTTTACATGGAACACTTTAAAAAAAAACCTAATATTCTCAAAAATGGCTAACGATTTTGATTAAAATAACATGTACAATATATTTTTATGACAAACAAAATGTATATCTTGAATTTTCTGGAAACTGCCTCTGAAGAACTCTTCATTCTGCATGACTTTTGTATAACTAACTGGTAAACCGTAAGTGATAGACAAAAACTTACTGTATGAAAATGTAGATCTCGTTAAAACACAATTTAAGCTATACATAGGGAAAGTTTTTCTTTTCGTCTCTCCTTTGTTTACTCCTAGCACGCAAAGCGAACCGAATTTCAATTGTTACACATAACGACCGGCTTTTTAAAATATTTGAATATCGCTTTAACCTAATATATTCCCTTATTTCCTTTCTACTCTAAAATAAACAAGCAATAAGACCAATTCTGGTTATTTTTATCAGATTAGCAAGATGAAAATAAAAGACTAATCTTTTGGAAGAAAGGTTGTTTGTGGAACAGGTAGAGAACTCATGTTAATGGAATAATATTTTATAATATTTTAATTTCCCTGCTGGTTCTTGACGGGACGGTTCAGGCAGTAACGTGTGTGTGTGTTGTTTTTGTTTTTGTTTTTGGGAGAGAGTTTACTTTAGCGTCCTTTAACTGGTAGGTCACATTGGACGATGAATAAAATGGCTGAAATTATGTTCAAATAATGCAGAGGTCTATAGATCTTAAAGTTAGTTGATATTCACCTTCTCAGAAATGGAAAAGCCTGAGAGAGAAAAAGAAAGAAAGAAAAAAAAAACACATCTTGGTAACTCGCCATAACCGAGATTCTAGACATTAACCGCTTGAATGTGAAGCAGAAACGCTACCACAGCACTGCAGACACGGAATTATTGAATAATTAAATTCAACATCTGGTTCAAATCCTGTTGGCCGATCAATTTGACTGTTCTTCCAAAATTGGTAATAGCAACTGCGTTTCCATCTATCTATAACTGAAAGAAGGTAGATTAGATGGCACCCTATAACCATATCCCCAACACGTGTAGAAACGGAGATACAGTTCCCTTATACCAAAGACATCTACACTTCACGTACAGACGCAGAGATAAGGTTGCCTAGCACTAAGGTTTCTGTAGACAAGTGACGAAGCAAGATGGTAGGTACAGGAATGAAACCTAGCAGGGTAACTGTCGACCTGCATCGGTCATAAGATATCTCCTAACAGATCTGTTATGATGGATTAGGTAGTAAAGCGACGTAAAATAAAAAATCCGATGTGTTACACTCACATGACTTTCTCTAGCTGTTCTACAAACTTCTTACATAAGATAATTCTTCTTTCTGCACCTTGCTAATCGGTACTCATTAGCACAATGTTCTTATTACTTAGTTCCGTATAAGTAGGAAGAAAATAAGGGAATACACTAGGCTAAACCAATAGTCAAATGTTTTAAAAGCTGTCGTTACGCGATTGTCATTACAAATCCCTTCTTTTCTTGGTCAAGAGTAGAACAAAAGAAAAACGGACACTCCCGTCTGAGAAAAGTGTATGTACTTCACAACTGAAACTTATAAAAATGAGTACCTCGAAAACGGTAAGCTCCACGAGAAAAATGTATATGACATAACTTGTGTATTTTAAAAAAAACCTACATTTTTTATAGTAAGTTTTTGTCTATCTCTTACGGTTTACTAGTTATGCCAAATTAAGCAAAATCCATGCAGAATAAACAGGTCTTCAGAAGCTATTCCCAGAAAATTCAAGATATACATTTTATTTGTCAGGTAAATATCTTTAATATACTATATTTTAATCAAAATCGTTAGAACCATTTTTAAGAAAATCAAAATTTTCGAAAAAAAGTTCCATGTAAAGGGTAGTTTGGGGTGGAGTGATTTTTCTCAAAATCTTCGTGTCACATCCCTGGAAGATACTAAACTTAAATACCAAGTTTGGTATTTTAGCTACTATTCGTTTCTGAGTTATCGTGTTCACAGACACACGGACACACACTACGGATCTTTTTCTGAAAATGCTTTTTATGGATACAGGGGGTTCTAAAACATGTATTTCCGGTGAAATTTCGGTATCGAATTTTTGGGTGAAATACAATACTTCTCTATCCCTATGTACATTGTACATACGGGGCTAGAGAAAGTAAAAAGAAAACAAAATAAAAGTGATTATTTATTTGAGGGGGAAAACAATAATATTTGTTAGGTTTTATTTAGTGGATTTCATTTTTGTGGCCAGCTCAATTTTGTTTCAAATAGGATCTCCCATTTTCAAACACATTTTAGTTTTACACCAAATAATTAAACACATTTTCTCTGAAGCATGTTGTTATAAAACCAACTATTATTTTACAAGTTTAAGAAGTTTAAAAAGAAGCGTAACTAACGAAAGTAAAGTTAGTACTATTTAAATGTTTAATAAACTTATAAAACAAAGCAAGAAAAATAATATTTTAGAATATTTATGATATTTAGTGTGAACTTATTTATGCAGTGATAAAAATGCTATTCTGTGATATGCTAGTATTTCCAAATAAAGGTTTTTACAAGTGAATCGTCTTGATCAGTTTAAAGTATGAGGTCAGAAATTGCAACGAGTTTTTGGTTCTTAGGCAGCGTTATTTGAAAGCATCCACATTAAATAAACACGGCTCATTCTTTTCAAAATTACCGGGAAGGTCTGTTCAAATGTATACAGAAATTGTAGAAAAAGCTAAAGAGTCTTAAATAAGATTGGTACTCTATGAATGCAGTTCAGTCAATTGTGGTACGTTTTAGGATGTGCTTAAGTTGGAATGTCTTTGATACAGAATAATAATTTTCCACAATTTTATTCTGCGGAATACGCAGAAGAATGGATGGGTAATTGACAGTAAGTGGAGCAAGGTACAATGAATATTGTATGTAGCGTAGAGAAGCTGATAAATTCAGCAAAACATAATAAAAATGGTTTGGGAGTAATATAATTGTAGAGATTAATAAAATTATAGACCAGATTAGCAAGTGAGTGAAAGTTTGATAGAATGTCAAGGTGAAATCGAAATTATCCATGAAAACGTGCTAATAAGAATTGGTTATGTAAATAATTAATTACTTTTGTGTTAAACTACTAAATGCATATGTTTAGACTTTGTTACTAAGCATTTATGAATTAGGCTAATAAATACATACAGAAAAGTACTATTTGTATTAACATCATTTTATGCACGGATATTTACCACAAGTGGTATGGGGCAGATCCGTCAGTTGATTTAGAGCTAGATACATTTTAATTTTGTTAAATGTGAGTCTCGTTAAATTGATATTTCATTTCATATAGGTATAATCGATAAAATTAAAATGAATATAATTCCTGAAGTTCCATTTTCATAAACATTAAGTAAATAATTTGATCCGCCTTTAATTACGTACAACATTGCAGAACAAATATAGTACTGCTGTAGACACAGCAAGCAATGGCTTCTTTATACAGAGGAATTTGGAGAACGTATTTTTAATTTGCTTGAAATCGGATAGTTTAGATGGAGAGACTTATGCTCATTTTCAATTTTTAAGCAGACTATTGCACGTATAGAGTCAACATTTTAAGCAAAGCGTTTGAATAAAATTTGTTGCACATTTCTGATTGAATTGAAATTGTAGATACAGAAATCAGCTAAAACCTTGGAATTGAGGTTGAAGCTGAATATTTTCGAACCGAGGGTACAAGATATGAAACTATGCTGCTAAAATACTGCAATGCATTTATCAATGAGTACAAATTGGTCGTAGGAAATTGATACATTAGTTTTTATTTTTATTGAATTTTTATTAGAAGAGGAAGACAACCATAGTGGAATTCGTGGCAGTGGTGAAATGCTGGATACGCTTATAGATTCCTTTTTTTAAAATTATTTATTGCCTTTAACTGCATGGTCCTATTCCTAGCGGCAATGGTGTTAACTCGTATACTGTAGTCGTTAGGTTTCTAATCATATTTAATTTTTATCATTAGATACACATACCTGTACACTTCTAGACTTTAGGGATGATAGGAAATAATCTGGCCTAGAGATATTCTCTAACCCTAGCCGGGAATCGAAGCCGATACCCCTTGCACAGCAGGCAGGAACTCTTTTAAGTCCAAAAAAAGTTCCTGTAATGTTGGCATTCGCTTGTCACGCGGATGTTAAGCTCTACACCGGACGTTAAATTCATTAAGCCTTAAACGTATTTTTAACTATCTGCAATTCGACTGAAGGACATAACTATTTTAAATATATTGCCATGAATTAAGACTACAAACATTTCAATTTTCGGAAATGCACGATACCTAGGCACTCCTCAAGGCATCACTAAAATTAAAACATTCAAAGACTACCATTAATAGTAAACAAAACCTTGGTGAACTGCATTGCTTTACAAAACATATCACACAATGAACGGCCAAACCCCACACCTGTAGGTAGACTTGCAAAATACAAATTGCACAGTGATGTATATAGTGAAATAATCCATGCAATCGGTTATGTTGGTATTTTTGATAGTGTTTAACGCCCGCTTTTACTACCATGGTACTGCAGGCGATGACACTGGTGATACACGGAATGAAGATGGATCACTGGTGGAATGCGATGTCGGGGGAAACCGGAAAACCCGGAGAAAATCTGTCCCTGCGCCGCTTTATCCACCACAAATCTCATATGCGGTCGTTTGAGATCGAACCCGGGCCCTCTGGGTGAGAGGCGAATGGTCTAAGCACTCTGCCACAGCGCGGACGTATGTTGGTATTATTTAAATGCCGAGAGAATAAGTGAAGACACTAAATAGATATATTTAAAGTGCCCATGCTTGACATTTAAAAGAAGTTTATACGCAAACTCTGCTAAAAATGAAGTATTTTTTGCGACTGCTTGCTACAAGTCTATAAAACACCAGAACTCAGGACGCGAAATGTTTCAAACGCTTCGAAACCTTCCCTTCCTCTGCTCTTTGGGCCCATGCGCAGGATGAAATCCTTAGGATTTTGAACCTCCCTAGAGCATATTTTGGGGCACATTATCTGGTGGTGCCTGTATTTCAGTGTCCGTCATCAACATTGCGGAGTAAAGTGATTCACCGTATTGGGTAACTCTTTCTCGATTTATTTGCATAATTTGGACTTTTCTAGTATTTCATCACAATTATCAATCTAGCATGTAATTTCAATTTTCCCTTGTTTTAGCCATGTAATATTCTGACAGCAACTAGATGTGTTAACTTATGTGGATATATTGTTTGTACACTTGATAATTTATTTGACCTGTATTAATGCTAGATATGTGCCACTCTGTATATAGGAATATATTTTCTAATTAAAAACAAAAACGTAATCTGAAATGTAAGGCTATGTGTACCTCATGATTGTATTGTCTTAACACAGCTGCTATATAGGAGAGTGACAAAAATATACTTTTAGTTGGGAGCCCGCAACTGTAAATTTACAACGTGTCATACTGGGGTTTTCCCGGATGCGACTTGAAGGAAATGCTGTTAGTTCGGAAATGTCAAGTTCCTGTGTTTACAAGGATAAGGTAAAAAAGTAGCATACACAATGCAATAACAAACTCTTACTTGCTATATATTTGCTCAGCTCTTAGTTTTGCTAATAAAATGTGGCAATGCCACGTGTTCCTTACTCGTATTGCTGAGGGCATCCGGGCACCCCAAAAACTATGCCAAGAAGTGGAATACTAATTTTATATAGCAGAAAATGAGTACAGGCGGCGCCATGGCCGAGCGGTTAGACTACTCACCGCTCGCCTCCCACCAAGGCGGCTTGGGTTTAATCCAAGGGCTGCATATGGGATCTGTGGTGGACAAAGTGACGTCTGGGAGGGTTGCGCCGAGTTCTCCTCTTCCCCATCACCACTTTTCCTTTCATCCATTCCATCGTCTTCTTATATCATCTTTCCTTTCATCCATTCCATCGTCTTCTTATATCATCTTGTTTCTCATTCTCGCACCCATCCTGCCTGCTTCTCTAATCCAGAGTCCGTCTGCTCCTCAACAGGCATCTGACCCCAGACGCTGGGGGTGTAAGCCTTTCATACGAGAAAGGTAAATAGCGAAACAAAAAGAAAGAAGAAAAAAATCCAATGTGTTCCATTCACATGACTTTCTATACCTGTTCTACAAACAAACTTCTTACAAAAGATTATTCTTCTTTCTACTCCATGCTAATCGAGATAAGTATGTTTTTATTACTTAGTTCCTAATAGGAGAAAGGAACTATAGAATATACCGTGCTAAAGCGATAGTCGATTTTTTTAAAGTTGTTGCCATGCGATTATATATTTGAAATTCGCTTCTTTGCATGGCTAGGGGTAAAACAAAATAATCACGGACGACTTCCTGTTTGAGAAAAGTGTAAGTATTTTAGTACTGAATCATTTATTTTTCATGAAAATATATTTATTGTATTACACATGACAAACAAAATGAGGCAATTGCATAACAAGTTAGACGACAATTTCTTTGCCACTGCAAGAAACATGCGGCAGTGTATTAATTAATAATGAAAAGTTGTGCAATTATAACCTTGAACCTTTCAATAAGAATTATGTCTACATTTTCAGAATACAAAATTTAAAGACAGGACTTTACATTTTATAATAATTCTAATAATTAAATAAACAAATAATAGCTTTAAAATCTGATGTTACACTCACATGACTTTCTCTAGCTGCTCTACAAACAAATTTCTTACAAAAGATTATTCTTCTTTTTACACAATGCTAATTAAGATAAACATTAACAGAATGTTCTTATTACTTAATTACTTATAAGTAGAAGGGAACTTAAGGAATGCGCTATGCTAAAGTGATAGTCAAATGTTTTAAAAATTGTCGTTATGCGATTGTCATTGCAAATCGCTTCTTTGCTTGGCCCGGAATAGAATAAAAGAAAAATGGACACCTCCTTTCTGAGAAAAGTATAGGTATTTTACAAATGAAATTAATAACAAGGAATATCTAAAAAACGGCAAACTCCTCGAAAAAAATGTTAATGACATGAATTGTGTATTTTAGCGAGATCAACATTTTTTGCGCAGTAAGTTTTTGTCTATCTCTTATGGTTTACTAGTTATGCAAAATTCAGCAAAATTCCTCCAGAATAAAACAAGTCTTCAGAAGCTATTCCCAGAAAATTCAAGATATTCATTTTATTTGTGATGGAAGTAGCTTTAATATGTGATATATTAATGAAAATCGTTAGAACAATTTTTAAGAAAAACAAAATTTTCAAATTTTTTTCCATGTAAAGGGTAATTAGGGGTGGGGGATTTTCTTGAAAATCCTTGTGTCGCATCTTTGGAACATACCAAACTTAAATGCCAAGTTTGGTATTTAGCCGTCTTTTCGTTTCTGAGCTATGCTGTCCACAGACACACCCACACACACGGAACTTTTTCTGAAAATGCTTTTTTGGATTCAGGGGGTCCTAAAACATGTATTTCCAGTGAAATCTCGTCATAGAATTTTTGGGTGGAATACAATACCTTCTCTACCTGCTATGTGCATTGTGCAAGCGGAGCTAGAGAAAGTAATAATAATATTCCACAGAGATTATTTTAAAATTCACATACACCGATGTCCAAAAATGTAAAGGCACGCGTTTAATGTCTCAAATCAACCTTAATGAAGTTTATACATATGTTTGAGAATATACCTGAATTTATTAAAAATTTTAAAAATTCAATTAGATTCGAAGAATCAAACCTTTTTCATTTTTCAATAAACGGTAGTCACCTCACGCATCAAACCTGGGCACGAGCAAGCTCCCCTTCCCATGTCCTAAAAACTATGAAAGAAGTATAAAAATGCATTTTTAGCGCGTTTATTTTACACAACCTGTTTATCTTGGCTTTATTGTGAGAATTAAGTTAAATAACCCATTAAAATTGATTTCTCGCGAGTTATTTGTGTGAGTATAATAATTGTTGTTAATATACTTATATGTCGCGAGAAATGAGCCTAGGTCGAGTTTAATCTCACTAGTTAGGAAATTAAGGCTAAACGTTTGTAATAGAGCCTACATACATAATAACGCAAGATTAAAGTACATATCAGCATTAGCAGATCATGTCACACCTAGTTGTAAGGATTTAATGTAATACATTCCTCAGGTTATTTTGATGTTATGCATTCAGTATGTTATACAGCTGGATGAAAGGAGAGTATCTTTAAAGCCCCAGTAGCACGAATAACGACTTCCTTCAATTCTCTCAAGTGATAAACCAATATAAATGATTAAACAATTCTGTGGTATTTGGTCAGTACATAATAACACCAAAATTGGCCTTTTTGTGCTAAGACAGTAGTGCTATAAAGGAAACAGTTCTCTATTGTTTGGCGAAGCCCTGATATCTCCAAAAATAATTCTCTATTATTTGATAGAGGATAGAGGATTTTTTCTTTGACAGCGTAAAAAGACAGTTTTGGATTTATTTTCTGACCAAAGGCTACAGAATTATTTAAGTGCCGGAGCAATTATACACGGTATACATCTACATAAATCCTAGCTTTTCTCTTCACAGCATATTGTGTGTGTGTGTGTGTGTGTGTGTGTGTGTATATATATATATATATATATATATATATATCCTTTCGAAAATGTTCATTCTGTGATATACAGCATCTTAGTACAAAACTAATTTTATTCTGCAGTTAAAAGCAACTTTTAGATAAGCATTAGCAGTATAATTAGCTCTTTATAAGTAGAGGGGAACTAAAGGAATGCGCTATGCTAAAGCGATAGTCAAATGTTTTAAAAGCTATAGTTATGCGATTGTCATCGAAATTGGCCTATTTGCTTGGCCAGGAGTAGAACAAAAGAAAAACGAACACTTTCTGTCTGAAAAAAGTAAAAGTATTTTAAAATTCAAGCCAATAACAAGGGATATCTTGGAAACGGCCAATTCTACAACAAAAATGAATTGACATAATGCATTGTATGTTGCAACGAGATCTGTATTTTTTGTGTAGTAAGTTTTGTCTATCTTTTACGGCTTAACCGTTATGCAATAATCTAAACAATCAACCAGAATAAAGTGCTCTTCAAAGGAAATTTCCTGAAAATTAAAAATATTAATTTTATTTGTATTGTAAATAACTTTAATATACGGCATTTTAATCAAAATCTTTAGTCATTTTTGAGAAAAATATTTTAAAAAAGTATGCCATGTAAATGGTAGTTTCGGGTGGAGGTATTTTCTTGAACATTTTCGTATCGCATTCTTGGAGGATAATAAACTTAAATACCAAGTTTGGCATTTAACGGTATTTTAGTTTTGAGCTATGATTGTTCACAGACATACACAGACCTTTTTCTATTTTTGTTTTGTTTTTTATGTTAGATTCAGGGGTCTCCGGTGAAATCTCGGTATCGGATTTTTTGATGGAATGCAATACCTTCTCTACACTATGTATATAGTACGCCTAGAGAAAGTAAAAATGCTTTTTTAATGGATACAGCGGATCCTGTATCCACGATGTACATTGTACATACGGACTAGAGAAAGTAAAAATAGTACCATAATGGTAGCAGTGTTTTTTTTGTTTCGTTTTGTATTTTTTCCCCTTGCTGCTTAACACCCTTTAACCTGGTAGGTCATATCGGACGAATGAAATTGGTGAAATGATGCTCAAATGAGCCCGGAATCCATGGAGTTTGAAATTACTCGCCTTCTCAGAATAAGGGAAATCCCGGAAAAAAATCTTATCCGAGTAACTCAACCTAACCCGATTCGAACTCGGGACGTCTTAAATATGAAGCAGACACGTACCTGCACACTGTAGATGCGGGCTCCTCGTGTTTTATTTATTTGCTTCACACTTTTACCTTTTTACCGGATACTTAAATTGTTCAAAAAAAAAAAAAAAATCGGATTCCATTGAAAAACATTTTTTAGGTCCAAAAAATTTTCGCCTCGTCCCCGCAAGAAAATAAAATAATTTTGGTAGAAGGTCTGCTTACACCTATGTCTGTATATGGAACAATTAATCCCTACCACTTTTATACCTACATTTTATAAGCAAATAAGGTGAAGATCAAGGAATTTTCCCCTAGAAATAAATCAGTTAAACGGTTCTAAAGATTTGGATCAAAACATAGACTCATTATTAATATGTCGAATGAAATTTTATATTGAATTCTATGTAAAAAGTTCAACGGTATTTTACATAAGTAGTAAACAATAATTATTTTTTTATAGTTGGTTGGTCATATCGGACGGTGAAATGAAGTTCAAATGGTGGAGCTTAAAGTTACTCGATATTTATCTGTGAATAAGAGAAAACCTCGAAAATTATCTTATCCGGGTAACTCACCATAGGCGAGATTCAAACTTGCGGCCTTTGAATGTAAGCCAGTCATGCTACCCGCACACTGCAGAGGCGCTCATGTTTACTTTTGTATAGTGCTGTTAAAGTCTTCAGTCCTCTGTATATATCCATCGTATGAGTTAATTATAAACAAAACTCGTTTGTAAAGGAAACAATTGAATGTTGTTTTAGCACCCTGGTTATAAACAAAGTCAGTAATACTTAAACTGAAACGTTCTCTAGACGAATATTTAACGTGATTAATGAAGAGCAGAAGCTTTTGGTATGAAAAGTGCTGGTTTTGGATGTCTATGAATAGTTAAAGGGTAGAGAAAGACACACTATTACCATACTTTAGTTCTTTTCTTAAGAAATTAAGTCAGACCTCTATTTTACAGTATCATTGTTGCAGAGAAAAAAAATGGGGTTTAAAAAGTATGCTACGTTACATTCGCATGACTTTCTCTACTCATTATAACCCAACATAACTTTTATTTACTATTTATTAATTTTATAAAATATTTCACTACGAAACATTTTGACTAGAAATTATTTCATATTAAGCAATAAGAACTAGGTTGCATATGTGATACGGAAAACAAAGTACAAGTATCATGTAAGTTTTGTTACTAATGAAGTCATTAGGAACCGAGTTTTATTTATGGACGCTCTTTAACTGCTGCGGTTTTTAAAGTCGCATTCTGCATTGGGTGTGAAAAATCGCTTAATTTTGCTCAGATTGAAGTGCTGTAAAAGAACGTCAACGGGACCAACTTCTTTACCTCCCTCACGAAGGAAGCCATGCTAAGGATTTTACTTCCGAAACAATCCAACGCCTCCACCGGATTTGATCTCGCGCCATTGGGAATCAGAGACTAGCATGTTACTTCCAGACCACGGAGGACGACACACATATAATGAGTCTAATTTAATTTTTTATTTTCTTTGTAGTTAATGCATTTCTCTTTTGTAGTTTGTCAGATATATACAATTATATACAATTCATTCAGAATCAAAAGAGTTTACAGGCTGGTTAGCGAAGTTCTATTGTAAATGTTATTATTAATACTATCTTAAACTTACGGCATTTTAATAAAAATAATCAACATCATTTAAGAGCTTTTCTTGAAAAGATTAAATATAACGAAAGGTTTTTCAGGTAAAGATTAGTTGCGGTTGGTACTCTTACTTTCTCTACACGCACTATACACACATAGGACCATACAATATATGGGTATATTGTAATCCACACAAAAAATCGATGTCGATATTTCACCAGCAATGTTTTTGAGGTCCTCCAAATCTCATCCCCAAAAGCATTTTAGAAAAAGGTGCACGGGCACGCTCGTGTGTGTGTGTGTGTGTGTGTGTGTGTGTGTGTGTGTGTGTGTGTGTGTGGACAGCATAACTTAAAAACGAAAAGATCATTATATACCAAACTTTTATATAAACATTTTTTTTTCACTAAGATTATAAGCAAAATCCCGCTACCAAAATACCCTCTACATGGAAAAAATTATAAAATATTTTCCTCAAAAATGACTAACAATTTTGATTACACTAATTGTAAGTTTTCATATGACAAATAGCATGTATATCTAAAATTTTCTGGGAATAGCCTCTGAAGACTTCTTCATTATAGATGAATTTTGCATAATTACCAAACCATAAGAGACAAAGTTTACTACACATGTATTTCTCGTTAAAATACACAATTTATGTCATATATCTTTTTATAGACTTTCCGAGATATTCTTTGTTATTGGTTTCAATTTAAACACTTCAATTTTTCTCAAATGGTAAGTCATCTTTTGTTTCAGCTCCTCTTTTGTTTTACTCCTGGTCATTCAAAGAGAACCGAACTTCATTGTTCATATGACGCCCAGCTTTTAAAGGTTTTGACTATCGCCTTAGTCTATTTCCCTTCTTGTTACATGAAAGTAAGCAATAGGATCATTTCTGATAATATTTATTTCGATTAGCAATATGCAGATAAAATAATTATCTTTTGTCAGAATTGTTTGAGAATAATTAGAGAAAGTCACGTGAATGGAACACATCACGTTTTTATATCGTATTTAGTGCCTAACTTAAATAGAAGTTGGTATTTATCTGATATTGTATAGAGATCACTGAGGATACAGACAGACAGACAGAGGTTTCTATAAAAATATATTTTTAGAGAGGTTAACGAGATCTAAAAACTTGAATTTTCGCTGAAATCTCGATATCAAAATTTTGGGTGGAATACTAGAAATCTTCCATCTATGATAAGCAGTGGTAGCGAAATAAATGCGAGCTTTTCGAGTTAACACATTTGCGAATGAAAAAAAATTAATATTTTCACATGAAATATATAAATTCTTTAACAAACTATTCTTATAAAATCTTATTTTTGTATCTCTTCGTATTAATCGAAATAAGTATTTACAGAATTAATTCCATTATACATTTTGCAGTAGGTATAAGGTAAATAAGGGAAGTCATACTAAAATCTTTTAAGAACGGATCACTATGATGATTTTAAAATAATTTATTTAATTATTGTATTCTCTTGCTTGCCCACAAAAATGAACGAATACTTTTCCAGTTGAACAAATGTAAAATATTTGACAACTCAAACCAGTAGGTAATAAATAATATCAAGAAACGGTTAGGGTCAACAGTTTTATTTGACATAAATTGTGAGATTTAGCGACTACTAATTTTTCTGCAGTAAGGTTGCAGAATGCTGTAGAATTTCAGGATTAAAGAGGCTATTTCCTAAAATCTCAATAGATATTTATTTAATTTGTCCTGCAAATATCTGAAATGTATATCACATATGATATTTATAAAAACCTTTCATTTTAATTTATGCTATTCTCACACATACATATACAATACCTCTTTCTAAAAAAATATTTTATGGATTCAGGGGTTTCAAAACATGTATTTCCGGTGAAATATAGATATAGAGTTTTTGCGTAGAATGCAATACCTTCTCTACCTACTAGGTACTGGTAGAGAAAGTCGCCTAGTTCGCCTTTATCATTCACCTTGCATCTAACCGTAAATGTTTATATGTAAGGACTAATGTGTGAACTAAAATCTTATATTTCGCTTTATACGTTCTATATGTTTACATTACTTTTGCCTGCGTATGTATCTATTTGTCAAAAAGGGGCGTCGTAAGAAATTTGAATCCCGTAGCTTTTGCTATGTGCTACGGGTGTTAACGGAATAGTGATAATGACTTAACTACGTCCATGATTGGAGTAACATACAGTTCAATGTCAACTGAAGGAATTTCGCTGAGCGTGCTTTTTAGGTTAGGATAGGATGCGATACGCACATGGTACGCACGTGGTGAACACGTGGTGCCAACTTACCGCCAGTCCCACCGTCTGCTTGTAATACTGTTGGGACGTTATCCTCTATGCCGACACTCATCAACACTAACTTTAAAACACTACACATACACGGCGATAAGCAAGTGTTACGGATGTACAGTCTGCCACACTCCCGCAACTTCAACTGACAGGCCGGGAGAAGCGTGGCCTCCAGCGTTGCCAACACACAACATTAAAACCGCTAGATCAGTACCCGAAAACAATGGGAGAACAAGTCATGACAACGGAGAGTGAAAACGAATATGTACCTGAGAGGTAAACTGTGTTTGTTCTGTGAGGCAAATATTATGTACGCCGTACATCATAAGAAACTTTCTTGCGCAACTCTATATCACAAAACGAGTACTACTGGATGCACCATAAGAACCGTATTTACTTCCAGTGCATTTTGATCAACTTTTGATTATTCTTATGCCTTTGTGCCTTACAAATATTCAAATTTCTAGCAAGAGTCGAAGAATCAAATTAAAAAAACAAAAACAAAGAACAAACAAACAAAATATGTCTTTGCTACACTTTTAAACTGCTCAAGATATGACAGTATTATTTTAGTCACTGAGAATAAATTAATATTACAAATATATATATATATATATATATATATATATATATATATATATATATATTAATGTTTAAAAATCTTTATGAATAGCCAGAAATATGAATAACATTCTATATTGTTTCAGTACTTTCAATTAGTTATTACATAATATAGTAATATTTTATTGCCTCTCAATATACATGCACGCAGTAGCACAGAAAGTACTGTATTCTACCCAAAAATTCGGTACCGAGATTTCACCGAAAATATGTCTTGAGGTCCTTGAACAAAATATTTTTAGAAAAAGGTTGTGTATGTGTGTGTGTGAACATAACGAAAAGCCCGTTAAATACCGAACTTGGTATTTAAGTTCGGTATCATTCAATGATGTTACATGAAGATTCACAGGAAAAGCTTCCCCACTCCAAACTACTATTTACATGGAAACTTTTAAAAATATTTTGATTTTATAAAATTGGCTTTAACGTTTTTGATGAAAAATATTACAGGTTTAACATATTTTCATGAGAATAAAATGTGCATCATGATTTTTCTGGGAATAGCCCTCTTCATTTTGGACGACTTCTGCATAACTCGTAAACCTCTAGGTATAAACTCTTACTATATAAAAAAGTAGATCTTGATTTTTTTAATGTACATTTTTAATGGAGTTAATCATTTCTTTACTATTGGTTTTCTAATACTTTTGACATTAACTGAAATGGGAAGTGGTAATTCATATTTTTTCATATGGATTCGCGAACGGAAAGTCTACGGTTCGAATCTCCAAAACCGTCTTTCCTGACAGGCTTTTTCTCATAAGTGGTAAATGCCGAGGTGCACCTTAGATCTGGAACGTTTTCTTCACAAATTTCCTTCCGCAATTATCATTTCATTTTGTGTATGTGTTGTAAGAACGGCGTTAAACATTATAAAAATATATATGTCGCAGCCTGAATTCTAAACTGTCGTAACCTAAAAAAAAGTTAATTTTTAGTTACCAATGTAATTAGTGTATCTTACTTACTGCAAAGCTTTAGAAATCATGTGACCTATTTGGAATCTTGTTACCCAAATCCCGAGACTCTACAGATCAATTTGCATTTTGTACAGGTACAAGAAAACTAAAATGCTTGTTAATGAAAAATCTGAACTTTCAGTTACGACATCTTAAAATCCAGTGTGATATATTCTGATGTGTTCTATTCACATGCCTTTCTCCACCTATTATGCATCAAACTACTAAAGCTTATTTTTCTATTTACTTCATGCTAATCAAGATAAACGCTTGTAGAAATTATATTAAATAGTTTCTTGTACCCTAAATTATATTAGATAGTATCTTATACCCTAGAGGAATAAGGGAATACACAGACTAAAGCGCTATTCAAATCGTTTTAGAACTGTACTATGTACATAGTGTATGCTTAATGCCACAAACATTTTTATATGATATTTATTATTTGATTTAACGAGATCTATATGTTTTTGTAATGCGTTTTTTTTTTTAATTTCTCTATGCGTACTATGTACATGTGTATTCCATCTAAAATCGATGCCGAGATTTCACCGGAAATATATGTTTCAAGGTAGCCTGAGTGCAAAAAAGCATTTTTAGAAAAAGGTCCGTGTGTGTCTGTGGAGACCGTTAAGTATGAATCTTGATATTTAAGTTTGGCATCTTCCAAGGATACGTCACAAATATTTTCAAGAAAATCCCGAATCCTAAAATACCCTTTATATGGAAAAATGTTTGAAAATTATATTTTTCCCAAAATGGCTCTTACGATTTTTTTTTAAATACCGTATATTAAGGATATTTACATCACAAATGAAATGCATATCTTGACTTTTCAGGGAATAGCTTCTGAAGACTCGTTCATTCTGGTTAAATTTTGTTGAATTTTGCATAACTGGGAAACCGTAACAATTACACAAAAACTCACTCAAAAAATTGTAGATCTCATTAGAACACACAGCTTATGTCATATACGTGTTTGTTGCAGAGATGACCGTTTCCGAGATATTCCTTGCTATTGGTTTCAATTTTAAGCTACACATGTTTTTCATCTTTCTTTTATTTTTCTTGAAATGCGAAGCATACTAAATTTCAATTGTTCACATATCGAACGGTTTTTAAAAGATTTGACTATCGCTTTAGCTTGGTATATTCCTTTGTTTTCACTTCTGCTTATAAGGAACTAAGCAGTAAGACCAATTGTGTTAATACGTATCTCGTGTACGGTTGTTACAAAACTTGGCCGCGAGCAGCACGGATCACTTCACTGCATTCCCTGCGCGAGCGTCCTACATCCGTTCTGTCGTCAAACGTGCGTCGTTCTTATATCTGTTCTAGTCCAGTTCACACGTGAATAACATTAGGAATGTTTATACGTGTTTAGTATTGCTTGAAGTGCCTTCAAAATGCATTATTCAGTACCACAAAGAGATCCTATGCACGATGCGTATGTGCTTTCATCATCTTGTAGGGAAGTTATAAGGCAATTTGAAACTAAATCTCCTGGCGTGCGTGTTCCGAGCATAGAGGCCGTTCATTTGCTTGTAAATAAATTCAGGGAGACGAGATCAATTTGTGATAGAAAAGAAAGAGAAACAGGCGTGTGCTTACGGAGCAGAAATTAGACGCAATCGGAGAAAGGTAGGAATGTTCACCTCGAAAATTTCTTAGGCGCCATGCACAAGAAACTGACATTTCGAAAGCTTCAGTATGGAAAGCAACAAAACGTTTAAAACTCAAACCATATAAGGTTACTGTTGTCCAGGAATTGCTACCACGTGATCACCAGAGTCGAGCAATTTTGTTAACTTGATTTTGAGGAATGTTAATGATGGAACAATCAATCTACTGTTCAGTGGCGAAACATGGTTTCATTTATAAGGTCAAGTGACATCACAACACAACTCATAAACTCAAATGTTCACAAAACTCCCTTGCAAGATCAAAAATCGGGGTATGGTGCGCAATAAATGGACACAGAATAGTAGGGCCTATTTTTTTTTATAAGTGTATCATTTACGGAAATAATATACCGGTACCACGTTTCAAACAGCTGACGGACATTAAATGTGCGTCTGGATATTTTAGCAGAATTCTGCCACCGCGCATACACTGATGAATCTTTACAGTTTATTGCGGAAATGTTTGAGGATAGCATCATTAGTAAGGGTTTATGGCCCGCTCGATCCCCTATGGCATGCGATTTTTATTCATGGGGCAACTTGAAAAATAAAATTTAGAAAACTAATCTCTACATATTAGAAGAATTAAAACAAAATATCACAACAGAAATTAACGCTATTTCGGACGCTGAGCTAATGCGTATGAATGAAAATTTCCTCAGAAGATGCCATAGATGTATAATTCAGATGGACAGTATTTCCAACATCTCCTGTGATAAGGTATGTTTTGGGTTTATGCTGATAATTGTTTATGTGATTTGAGATTTTACTTGACGTCCACACATGTGACGTGCCACTACCAGCCAAGTGTACAGTACGTGATTGGGAGACCGCTTGTGCGTCTGACGGCCAAGTTTAGTATCATACTTACTGTAAATAGAAGGATAATCTTTTGTAAGAATAATTTGTTTGTAGAAGTAGAGAAAGTCAGGTGAATGCAACTGTCAAATTGTCTTCTATCTTGAATAAAGAGGACTTCACAACACATTTCCAAAATATTCAAAATATGTTAAACATGTGGCACTTCAAAAAAATCGTCAAAACAGTTTTTGAGAAAGAAAAATTGCGAAAATTGTTCATGTAAGGTGTAATTTGGGCTAGAGGGATTTTCTTGAAAATCTTTTGAGTCGCATCCTTGGAAGACGCTGAACTTAAATGGGAAGATGGATGTTTAATTTTTTTTTTTTTTTTTTGCTTTTAAGTTATGCCCTTCACACACACACACACACACACACACACACACACACACACACACACGCACACACACACACGAGAAAGATTCTTTTAAATATAAAACCCTTTTTCATTCAAATATTTTCAAAACATATACTTTAGGTAGTAAATTTTTTGATAGAATACAGTTCTTCTTTGGTTCCATGAAAGTAAAAATAAGAAGCTCATCTAGGTTTTACTTTATACAACACCAGAAGAGAGATTAGTCTATTCCATTATATGCCACGTGTACTGTATTATGTGCTCCAGAAAATATGACAGAATTTCTGGCACGCTCAGTGAAATAATAATAATAATAATAATAATATATTTTTTACTAGGATTAACAATGTAGGTACAGTAAAAATGTAACCTGAAACCAGACATTATTCTTATTTTTAATATGCAGAAAACCAAATAAATACGTAATCTGATTAAGTTATATCGTTTTATTTGCGTTGTTATAATTAAAAATTGGGTTTGAAATTACGATGAAAATGACTTTTAATCTGATGGATAAAAATGTTACAAAGTCAGAAAGTTATCAATCATCGTTTTTGCTGAATTTTCTCATTAGCGTCCTGCAAATTTATTTCTCCGTCGGTTTAATTATGTCGGTGGCATTGGTGGTAATAAAATGTCTATGTTAAATGGATATTAATACTGAAAACATTGAAAAATCGGTGTAAAATTTATACACAATGTGCAAAATTAATAAAACAAAACATGTGGGAAAATACGTAAACGTAATATCGTTTGTTCTTTCTGCATATTAGAATTTAGCATATTCTCTTTATTAGTTTGACATCTAGAATTTTTAAATCGGACTCAGATCCTTTGTATGTCTGGAGGTGAACTTAAAACATGAGATTCCAGTGCTAGATTTCCTATCCTATGTTCTTCTGCTTTATGGATTTAGGCCATTAGGCGTTTCTCCAATCAAGAGAACTGATCGATTCATCTGGCTATTGGTATTTCCATGTTTCTGAATCTTTTCATTTATATGTTAATAAAACAGATGGAGGTTTATTAAAATCAATTCTTTTCGTGTTCAAAACAGTGAATCTGTAATGTAGTTATTCTATCTACAATGTTAAATATATTTAAGTCCTTCCTAATTGCTTCACTTCTTATTTTGTCCATAAGTTACCCCTGCCACGGGACGTAAGAATCTCATCTCTGGTCGGTTCAATGACCAGTTTTCATAGCCACATGTTAAAACAGGTACAGCCATAATTTTCTATCCTATCCTAAGTTAAATATCAACAGTGTATTGTTATTCATGTATTTATCCACAGAATAACGGGCCCTTGTACAAAGCTATTCAATACTGAAGGCATTCCCATTGTCAGTCGAGGCTTTTAGGCTGAGGGAAGAGCAGGAAAAATCCTTTTTGATAGTAAGATAATGCTTAAACAGGTTTTCGTGGGTTTCGTTTCTGTATGGCAGTTTTATCATGAACGGGACAGAGTTGAAGTAGTGTGACTGGATGTCCGGAGAATGCATTGTGTCTGGCTCAAGTCCGATTGGATGCCCTCATTCAACATGACGATTGTAAGGAAGTCCCAGTCCAAGGAAGATTCATTTAAAGCGTTTACTTTTAGACAAGTCTAAAGAAACGATAACAATTTGTAAACAAAGCTTTCTATTATAAAGTTTCTATGTATTGTTCCTCCAAAATCCAATTGGGTCTCCCACAATACAATTAAACAAAACCTACAATACAATTAAACAAAATCAAAACGTATCTTCATTTTCATACACTTCCCTCCTTCGCTCACTTGTTGCGGCGCCTTATTCATTTTTGACAGTTCATTTTTAAACGCAAATTTCAGATTTCATAATCGTCCTGTTTTCTCAAACTATTTATATTCACATCTCTCTGGTACCATAACATTGCTTATGGAGGTCAGTTGACCACGTCTTTAATGCCTAGTGTTCAATATTTTTCATAGAGCATAATAGCGTAATTTATGCTATAAGAGAATAAAACAATATGTTAATATTAAGAGAAAACTGCACGCTGTTTGTTGAAGATAATAATTTTCACGAAATTTTAAATATACTTTAATCAAGTGAGGCATACAATATTTTATCCATTACCAATTATTTTTAATATTCTGGGTGGTTAGATAGTAGCAACAATACTAGTTATCTTGGAGATAATGGACGTATAAATACACTGAAATTGATGGTAGACGATATAACTGTTCTAATGGATACTCGGAATTCATTTTTGCCTAAAAAGTTTGGTTTTTATATGAAAAGAAAGAAAATATTCTAGCAGTTTTTTAAAATGTATTTGTCATTTGGTTGATCATTATAGTAATGCATTAAAACGTTTTTAAGTACTCATATGCTAGGAATGAAGAAACAAACGCAAAGCGGAAAACACGCTTGCCATTTTCTCCTTTTTCCAAGAGTTTAAGGCATACATTCGTTTAAGTAAGTCAGCGAAGACACAGACGCACATTTTTTCGCTACCTTCCACCATTCTTATAAAAACTGAATCTATGTTACAGAGTTGAATTTCCATCCTAATTCTTACTTCCAATGTAATTTCTTGTTGTACTTATTAGAGGGTGTTTATTTCAGCTATATAAAACCGCTAGGTTGGTAACTGCGAGCCGCGTTTCCTTCCCATGTTGTCATATCGACACAGCTGCCGCCACTCCGCTCTTCTCAGGGACGCCAACTGATTTATTATTTATTTCTGGTTCCGCTCGCAACGCCCG
The DNA here is from genome assembly GCA_030762935.1 of Hymenopus coronatus. Classification (NCBI taxonomy): domain Eukaryota; kingdom Metazoa; phylum Arthropoda; class Insecta; order Mantodea; family Hymenopodidae; genus Hymenopus; species Hymenopus coronatus. The sequence goes on from CM060882.1 coordinate 63,297,367, forward strand.
CCCGCCACTTCATCACCAACCGACACTTTTTTCTTCCTTTTCTTTGTTTTTCCGTCCCTCTAGTGTCACAGTCATGTCGCTTCAGCAGCAGTAATTTCTCTATTATGTGAAGCGAACGCTGAAAAGGGCGCAAACCACTGTGCAATGTTTTGTATAATTACAGCCCTACTCCACATGTTCGTCTCTTTCGAGCAGTCATTATGAGGAATGAATAATACTCGTGGTATTGGGGATTCAAAGCATTTCCAACTGTAATAATTATTTTTCTGGGTTAAAAACAGGAAACAGCTTATGTAACAAATATGGGATTGATAATCGGCGAGACTCGTTTTCTTTATTTTCTATGCTACTTTCCTATAGTAAGTAATATTCTACCTTGAGATTCCACTCGAAATACTCGTTTTGAAGTGCCGTGAATCCAAAAGGATTTTTTTTTAGAAAAAAGTTCTAGTAAGTGTGTGCGTGTGTGTGTGTGTGTGTGCGCGCGCGTGTGAGAGCAAACGAAAGTACCTAAATGCCAAACTTGATATTTAAATTCGGCATATTCCTAGGAAGCGAGAGAAAAGAATTCCAAGAAAATTCTTCAACCGAAACTACCCTTTACACGGAAAATGCTTAGTTATTTTCTCAAAAACTGGACAATATGTACATACAATTAAGACATTTTCATGGTTAATAAAATGAAAAATTTCAATTTTCTTGAAATAGTTTCTTGGTCCTGAGTTGCAATGCTGCATAAAATATTTTTGTTCACAGTAGCTCGGTAACGAGAACGGGAAGCATATTGATAACCACATCGATATCAAAGTGGAAAGCTGCTTTACCACTGAGATTTCATTTGTTTTTAACTGACCAATGATATTTTTACCTGCTTCCAATCTCCATAGTAAAGAACCTAATATGTACAATGTGATCTAATATACCGTGCCCGGGAACGAAACGAGAAAGCTAAAACTTGGCCCCGAGAGCCCGGGAAAGCTTCCCGTCAATTATGAACGCTTGCATTAAAATACCTACATGTATTTCAACTTTGCTGTTCTCCTTCTGATTGCCGTTCTCGGTTGTTGTGAACCAACCTTAAGAGATAGACATTCTTACAATCTACATACAGAACTGTAGTTCTCATTAAAGCACACTATTTATGTCAAATGAAGCATTTGTATCATTAACCATTTTCGAGATCTTTTTTGTTGGTTTCTATTTTCAAATACTTAGTTTTTTCAAGTGAAAATTATATATTCGTTTTTTTTCCCTCGTTGTCATAAAGAAACATACAATCTCATAGCGAATCCCTTATTAAAAGTCTGATTATTGGAGCCTACTGCATACTCCTAATATCTATAACGAATATGTAAATGTACAATACACTTTTGTCAGCGGTCGAGTGGTCAGCGTTCTGGCTTCTCAACCAGAGATCCCGGGTTCGAGCCCCAGCTAGGGTGGCGAATGTTTTTTTAACTAGAATCTTTCCGTATACCCGACAGAGTCTGGAAGTATGCATGTGAGAATGAATATGTACATATTTAATTGTATAGTACTGACAAAACTAACGTTTATAAAAACTACAGTTCGGGAGAATACACCAGCAGTTGTTTATAAAGAAAACCCCGATGTGACCATAGAAGTTAATAGGAGTTATACAAATGAAACAATAAAATAAATAAATGTTTGTCTCAATCAACAAGAAGCACACAGAGGGATAAGTTTATAAGATTATTTTGTAGAAGAGATAATAAGACAATGCGTGTGAATGCAACATATAAGATTTGTGTGTGTGTGTGTGTGTTTTTTTTTTTTTTTTTTTTTTTTTGTTTTTTTTTTTAATAGTTGTAAATAATAAACTTCCACTGAATAGTTTTCACTGATTTTTGAGGTTTCTGTTGAGCCTTCTGGCATTCCTTAGCGATCTCCGACATAACTGCGGGGCATCTACGTACATCGCCCTAGAAGCTGTTCCAGTGCTTTTCGTTGTCTGGATTTGGGATATAAACAGTCCAGCTAATTATAAATAAATGCAAAACTCTTGTTGCTATAGCAGATGTTTTCAGTTAGTTGTCAAACAGCCCACCCTTTCTATCTTCTGTTCTTCCAGGCTTCAAGGCCAGACATTCCCACCCCTACAAGACCAGAACTAGGTCAAATTATGTCAGCCCATATTCACTTTATTTACATCCAATCGCATCATCTTCTTTTCGCTTGATATTCGTTAATTTACGGGATTTGCTTCAGGCCAATTACATAGAAATCTGTTACATTCACATGATTTTGCCTTCCTAATATGTAACAAAACTATTCTTACAAAACATTATTCTTCTATCTACTTCGTGCTAATCAAGTAAAACATAACTGAAATGATTTTACTACTTCTTTCTTTATAAGTAGAAGGGGAATAAGGGAATAAACTAGACTAAATCGATAATCAAATCTTTTAAAAGCTGGTTACTATGTGATTGATATTTGGTCCCTTTTCGTGACAGGAGTAAAACAAAATAAGCAGGAGTGAAAAATTCCCGTTTAAGAAAGTTTTAAGTATTTTAAAATAGAAATCAATTATAAGGAATGTCTCGGAAATGGTTAACTCCACAAAACTGTATATGAAATAAATTTTGAGTTTTAACATGATTTGTATTTTAATGAAGTTTTTGTCTATATCTTACGATTTACCACTCATGTAAAAGTTATCTAGAAGTTTTTAGAGTTTTTTCCCAGAAAATTCAAGATACACATTTTATTTGTCATGTAAATATCCGATTTACAACATTTTAATCAAAATCGTTAGAGCAATTTTTGAAAATAAAACCTTCCGAAAACTCTTCCATATAAAGTGTAGTTTTGGATGGGGGGGGGGGGATTTTCTTGAAAATCTTCGTGTCACATTCTTGGAAGATGCTGAACTCAAATAAAAAGTTTGGTATTTAACCAACTTTTAGCTTGTTCAAGACATGCACACGGATATAGGCACGCACACAGAGCGTTTTTATTCAGAAGATTCTAAAACATGTATTTCCAGTGAAATCTGGGCATCGAAATTTGGGTGGAATACAATATTTTATCTACCTGGTACTACATACTAAGTGGAGAAAGTAACGAAAATGTGTTCATTGTGCAGTATTCCTAACCACAGCGAGAAAGATAATTATTGTTCTCAGAAACTGGAACTGTCAGTTATCATTGGGTTTTTATCCAAGTTACAATGAAATACAATTTGATTCCCAGTACCATGCTTTCTAGGGACAATGGAAGGAGAATATCATTATAATTAAATAAAACTTTCCTGGTCGGAACCGACTGAGGAAGTCTGGATACAGAAGAAACAACACTATCAATGAGGTAATCGCCTATAATAAGGAAGCGAATCCTTTAGAAGCAATAGGAAAATGTTATTAGAATAGTTATTCGTTTAGGCCGCTTTACAGACATTTTATATTTTCAAAGACTTAGCAAACGGCATTTAGTTAAGAATGGCGAGAATGCAAATTACACTAAACCAAGAATACGCCAGACGTTAATCGTGCTAAGAATTGCGGCATCAAATCATTTAATTTTCCGCATAATCGTTTAGAATCTTAGAGCTCATTAGTACTATTAATAGGATATTAGTGGCAGGTAGGACGAGGTGGATCCAGTACTAAACCGGAGAAGTTATACGCTCAATGAGGGTGCACCCGGGAGGGAGGGATGAGGTGAGAGGAGAATCAGGCTGCTGTAGCCAGGGGCGTCGGCACAACAATAATAGGATTCCTAAAACTACCAAATTGAGACTTCCCGGCAGTCGGACAGGATGACCAAGGACCGCGTCTTGTATAAAATCCATCGCGGGGCGGTCTTTACACCACGGCAACCAGCCGAAGGTCGGAGGACGGTGACAGCTCCAGAGAGCATTTTACCCCTGCCATGTGCATTGAAAAAAATTCGCTGACAATACCTACCCAAAAGAGATCAACTGGGCGAAGAAGGAATGAAATGATAATACAATAAGATGCAGGAAGAGGGCATTCGAGGATAAAAGAAGCTACTCCTGCATTCCCTTGCGACCCGTGAAAATACCAAATAGATTCCCGAAAATAAAAGGTCACCGAGCTTCTAACTCAGGACCTCCCTAATGAACGTCGCCATGTTATCGCGGCGTCAACTCGCAACTGCAAAAAGTTCGTCTTTTGGAGAAAATGTTTTTATTTTCCTTTGGGTAATGTTTCTGCTTTCTTTATTTTCTTTGGCTTTACCACAAACGAAAACGGCAAGCAGTTTTTTGGAGAGCTAAAAGCCCGAACCTAAGTTCTGAGCATGCGTCACTTTCGTATATGTAACACGACATTCTGAATTCAGGGTGAAGGATTACGATCAAAATCACAGCGCAAAAAAATTAAGAAAAAAAAAAAATTCGCTTCAAAATAAACTTGTAACTCTATTGCGAGAGGTTGTTGTTGAAAGTTCTCAAACTTGTGGAGGGACTGTCATGTTAATCCAATATACCTAAGATAGAGATTCTGCGAAGACTGTTGACATTTTTGAAAAGGATTTTCAGCGGTCTCGTTTAAATCGAGTTTTATTTTCCTCAGCCAAATTTTCTTCCATTAATACATGAATAATCATTCTTTAACAAGAAGTTTTCAATAGCCCAAAGCGAGACCACCAGTTTTTCTTTTATTTAAAGTACCCAGCGTATTTAATGCCAGTGCAAAAAACTCGCACCATAAAAGACTTGATAGCATTTATAACATTGGGTAACGCGATGAAAACACATAGTACCGCAAAAACTCTCCACGCTACATTAACACAAGCTTTTGTTTTTGTGATACATTTCAAGACCTCCAAAATTATCTTTTATATAACAAACTTTTTTTTTTCATTTTTTTAGTTTTTAGAAAACGGTTCTAACGATTTTGACATATTTGCACGTAAAAGTAAATGTATATCTTGAAATTCCTGTAAATAGCCTGTAAGGAATGTGTTTCGCCTAAATTGTAATAAGTAGTAAATAAGTAGGCCGAGACAAATACTTAAACACAAAAACTGTCTTGTAAAAATATACAAATTGTGTTAAAGTTGTATGTGGCATTAACCTTTTCTGGCATGTTTCGTACCAATTTTCAAATACTTTATACTTTTTAAAGTTCTATATCGCTACCCCCCCCCCCCCCGTCAAGTAGAAAGCTTGGAATTTCAAGTCACATCACATGTGACCTGCTTATAAAAAAAAAGCTTGACTGCTTCTTCAACCGGTTATATTCCTACTGTCGTTCTTGTGGTCTAGGGGTACTATGCTGCCGAAAGAGATCGTGGGTTCGAGTCCCGCCTTGGGCATGGGTGTTATATGTTTGTGCAATGAGTATATGTTTGTAAAGAAACAGTAAGAACCCTACGGGGGGAAATGTAAATAGGGATACAGTGCCGGAGTCCTGATCAGACTCCGTTACTGTTTAAAAAAAAAAAAAAAAAAAAAGTGGATTGTGATAACGTTTTTAGGGGTGTAAAAATCCTTAGCATTACTTCCTTTGGAAGCGAGTAAGGCTGGTGGTTCCGTGTCGTTCATTTATTGCCCGCAAAATGACCTCAAGTCTTATAGAGGCCTCTGAGTAAAATTTCCGTACTTTCACGCCCAATACAGAATGGAATACAAGAGGGTCTAGAAATGAAATTAATTTCCTTTAGTTTTTGTAATTACCTACAAGGATAGGTAATAACAACGATTTTTATTTCTATTAGCATGAAGTGCATAGATGTAAGAATAGTTTGCAAAAGAGGTGTAGAGAAGGTCACGTGAATATAAGACTAATTTTTCTCCTCTAGTGATAATTGGAATTTCAAAGTCAATATATAGTGATCTACTCTTTAATGATTTAACTATCGCTCAAATCTCCTGTATGTATACAAAAATGTGTAATAAAACATTTCTGCGAACATTTATCTCGATTAACATGACATTAGGATCTTCGGTATTGCATGCCAGAGCTATTGCTGGCTGGTCTCTCCACCCACCCCCCCCCGCGACAGGCTTTCTATCCTTCAGTTACCATATAATTAATCGAGTGAGTAGTCCACTTTCAATTGCGAAAATAAAAAAATTAAACTGATATTTTTTGCTTGCTTGGGTTTTTTTTTTTTTTTTTTTTTTTTTTTTTTTTTTTTTTTTTTAAACATTTTATGGATGCTCTTTTTAACTGCTGTAGTTTTCTGCGTCCATTCCATTCTATATTAGGAAGTGCACTTGGGGGAACAAACTGGAGAAACTTAAGGTGATTTATCTGTGAAGTTGGGAAAATCCACATCCTTAAATCGATTTTTCACATTTCATTTTGTTCTTCCATGTATTGTAGCTATTGTGTTTTATTAGCTTTCTTTTTTTTTAATAATATTTATAGCTTTATGAAATGTATTTTTAATATTTATTGTACTATAATAATATGATTTATTATAAGATATGTTATTGAAATGTTTACCAGTTATTATACACAATGACTGATATTTTTCCCATGTATCAAAATTCAAGCGTACATTGTTATTACATTATTACTTTATAATCTCTAAATTCATTGTTCTAATAAAATGAACCACGCGATGCATTTTTAAACATATTTACATAAAAATCCAGTTTTACAGCAAACGAGTTTACGAATAAATTTGTCATATTAGCTTTTTTACTTTCTCTAGCCCCGTATGTACAATGTACATAGTGATAAAGAAGGATTGCATTCTACCCAAAAATTCGATTCCCCAGAATCCAAAAACAAAAAAACAAAGCAAAAAAGGAAAAAAAAAAAAACATATTCAGAAAAAGGTCCGTGTGAGTGTGTGTGTGTGTGAGTGTATCTGTATGTATGTCTGTGGACAGCATTGCTCAAAAATGAAAAGACGGTTAAATACCAAATACCATTCAATAAGAATGCCCTTACCCATCTATAGGTTCAGTTAATTGGTAGTTACAGTGCACCAAGTGGAGAAAACTATATATCTATAATTTCATGAAGTTTAGAATTCACATAAAATTAGGTACTTTGTTTCATAATAAAATGATATGAATTCTAAAACTTAAAAAAAAAATATAATTATCGTTTTTTAGACTGCGAACTTTTTAACTTAAACTATGATTGAGTAAACGGATGCTTATTAATAGCATTACCAACTTTAACATTTATTTTCTCGCAAACTTTCTTTACTCAAAATGTGTATACTGCCTCTCAAAATCATATTAAAGAAAATTATTTTTTCGATATAATGTTCCAAGTTTGATAAATAAATAATTACATTTTCAAAAATAAAAAAAGTTTTGGATAGTAGTAAAGTAATAATTTTTCTACGTTAATTAGAGTTAATATAAAAATACAATATGGCATAACCATTTATAACCCCATTTACTGTAAAACTGGGCCTTTTTTAATGGATATTTTAAAAATGATTCACCATAACAATGAATTTAAAAAATAAATCAACATTATTTAAATAGCCATGCACTCCAGAATTTTGATTCATTACAGAAATATCACTATTATTACCAAACTATTCTTTACGTGGAACATTTTTGGAAATTGTTGGGCTTTTGATTAAAATGCCGTATATTAAATATATTTATTTACATGGGAAATAAAATGTATCCTGAATTTCTTTGGAATAGCACCTGAAGTCCTCTTCAATCTGAATAACTTTTGCATAACTGGTAAACCATAACAGATAGATAAAACTTACTACAAAAAATATAGATTTCGTTACAAACCCAATGTCATGTACGTTGTTGTTGTTTTTTTTATAGAGCTAGTAATCATAGCAGCTACATTTTCTGTTATTATTTTTAATTTTAAAATGCTTAAAGTTTTCCGTAATGGAGAGCCCTCATCCGTTTCATATAACTTTTGTTTTACTCCTGGCCAAGGAAAGAAAACCAAATTTCGACGACAATACATAGCGACAGCTTTTAAAATCTTCGACTGTTGCTTTAGAATGTATTCCCTTATTTACCTTTTATTTTAAGGAACTAAGTGTAATAAGATAATTTCTGGTAATGTTTATTTTGATTAGCATGTGATTTGTTTTGTTAATAATCGCATTGATAAATATGTTAGCCTTTTAATCTTGTATTCGTGAAATAGTGAATATATAACTCGAGTTATATATTGTATCAATATAAATTGCAGTGTTACCGTTATATCAGCACAGAAATAAAACGTGACTTTCTCACAAGGTAGATCATAACATTTTCTCTGCTCAGACAAATACGCTAGGGAGTAAAAACTGAAGCTTACACAGCAGGAAAGTGGGCGACTTTCCACCAACCTTGTCGCGTATCCTAGCAACAGGACGTTAATATAACTTTTTGTCTTTATCGCATCCGGAGCAGGAGGAAGTCGGCCGAATGTAGCGCATGTGACGTCGTATCAACAAACAAGCTCGAGAAACCGCATGTCACTTCGGTGTTTCCTTAAAATAGTGCAGGGTGCGCATTAAACTTTTAATGACCTCGGCAGTCGCAGTGTAACCAAATATAAATGTCTTTGTTACATCCTGTTCATACACAAATGTTAATAACTTTTTATCCTCAACAGCAATGGGGCAACTTACTAAATCTTGTGCAAATGTTTCTCTTTTAACATTCTTAAAAATCTGATGTGTTTCAGTCGCATAAGTTTCTCTAGCCGTTCCATACACAAACTATTCGCACAAAAGACTATTCTTTCATCAACAGCATTCCAATCGAAATAAATATTAGCAACATTGATCTTATTATATGCTTCCTTGTAAGTAGAAGGGAAATAAAGGAATACATTAGGCTAAAGCGATAGTCAAATGCTTTAAAAGTGTTTGCTATGTGAAACAATTTGCATGTCCTCGTTTGAGAAAAGTTGAAGTAGATTAAAATTTAAAATAATAACAAGGAATCCTCTCAAAAACGGTAACTCTACAAGAAAAACATGCATAACAAATTATGTGTTTTAACGCTATCTACAATTTTTGTGCAGTAAGCTTTCGTCAATCTCTTGTGGTTTAACCGTTATGCAAACTCATCCAGAGTTAATAAATAGGCATTTAGAAGTTATTTTCAGAAAATTTAATAGATACATTTTACTTGTGATGTAAATATCTTTACTATACGGTATTTTAATAAAAATCGTAAGAGCCATTTTTGAGAAAAACAAAAGTTTAAATATTTTTCCTTGTAAAAAGTGTTCTGTGGTGGGATTTTTTTTTTAAAATCTTCTAGTCGCATTCTCGGAAGATACTAAACATAATTACCAGGTTTGGTATTTAACGGGATTTTCTTTTTTAGCTATGTTGTCTATAGACATACGGACCTTTTTTTTTTTTTTTTCTAAAAATGCTTTTTTTTTGGTGTCAGGGGACCAGAATATATTTCTGATGAAATCTTAACATCGAATTTTTGAACGGAATACAATACCTTCTCTAGCTACTATGTATGTACATGCATGCTAGAGAAAGTAAAAATCCATTAATTTCAGTATGTTTATTCACATTATATTTACACATCTTTCTCTGCCTTCTATCGTTTATTAATGGGTATACAAACCCTTCTTAATATAGATGATTTTTCTATCTTACATAATTTAAATCTCTGCAGAACTACATATTTCGTTATAGTTTTAAAGCGAATAGCGATAATCAAATGTTAAGAACTGCATGCAATAACATGGCTGGCCTTAAAATTCAAAAGTATTTCCAAGAAATCGAGAAACAACTATCTAAAGAATGTTTTGAACCATAATAACGGATATCACTGAAATGGCTAATAGTGCACTTTATTAAGAATACATTTGGCATTTTAGTGGGATGTGATATTTGTATTATGTTCTCGTCTATCTCTTGTACAAAATTCCTTCTGAAAGCAGAGAACTTCACAGGTTATTCCCAGAAAATTAAATATTTACATTTTATTTGTCACGTAAATACATTCAATATGTTGTTGTTTAATCAAAAACCTTAGAGGAACTTTTGAAAACTGGGAAATTTCGAACAATCTTCCATGTTAAGGTCAGTTTCCTATATTGCGTTTTATTGAAACTCTTGGCGTCTCATTTTGGAAAATACTGATATTAATAACAGGTTTGGCATTCACAGACAGACACAGACACACATATAGACATGTTTCTAAAAAAGTTGTATTATTCAGAGGTCCTCAAAACCTGAATTTCCGGTAATATTCTGGTATAGAATTATTGAGTTAAATGACTTGACGTTTTCAGAAGTAGCACTTCTGGGCATTGTTTTTCAATTGAGTTGTTAATAAACAGATGGAAAATAGGCTATAAACCTAGTTCTGAAATGAAATTGTCCAATTCTTTTAATGACCTCCAGTAAAACGGAATTAACATGTTTCCCGAAATCTATCTAGTAATATATAGCGAGAGTTTATGAAAATTTGTGGTTTCCAGTAACTTTGTATAATTCGGCTATTGGAAAAACAAAAATCTTCATAGCAGAGCCATTAAACTTGCACTAAATTTGTTTGCTCCGACCAAAGTGCACAATTTACGACCGTGTGAAGCTTATCGGATAATGCCCGGCAATGATGCGATCAGCGAGATTCATTCGTCCGGACTAATGGCCGGCAGTTAACACGCCCCCACACCCTCGCTTCCAGATTAGTGCCGGCTTCAAGTAAACACTACCCTAACACATACAAAAAATACAAACTTCTATTCGTGTTCGTAGAAACAGCGTTAGAGTTTAAGGCGTTTAAATAAACTTTGTTTCGACTCCCAAAATGAACACGTTGAAAAATAATAATTTCCGAATGTGTTTTATTTTTCGCCGAAATAAATATTGCTATGTGGCTTATTTATGTCTCAAGTGTTAGCATAATTCACGTAAAAGTTTCATGACCACAAGCATTGTTGTCAGTGCGTGGCAACTGTTTGTTGTGAGTTCGATAGTTGAATCGCAATTCAAAATGTGGAATACAGGACATAGTGCAACTGTCAAATTCTATCTTTTGTTATACAAATTTCCTTCAGAGACATTAGAATTATTCATGACGCTTATGGTAAAGCAATTGAAAAACATTTGATGTATTCCATTCACATGAGCTTTCTCTAGCTGTTCTACAAACAATATTCTTACAAAATATGTTTTTGTCTGCATCATATTAATCTTAATAAACATTAGCAGAATTTATCTTATTACTTTCTTCGTTGTAAGTCGACGCGAAATAAGCAAATACTCCAGGCCCAAGAGAAAGTGAAGTACTTTGAAAGCTAGTCGCTATGTGAAACAATTGCAATTAAGTTCTTTTTGCACGGCCATGAGTAAAACAAAAGACAGATGAGACGGAAGATGACCCGTCTGAGAAAATACCTTGTTGGAAATTGAAACCATTAAGAAGGAATATCTCGGAAACGTCAATTCTACAACAAAATGTGTATGACACAAACTGTACGTTTTAACGAGACCTATATTTTTGTGTAGTAAGTTTTTATCTCTCTTGCGGTTCACCAGCTATACAAAAGTTATCCAAAACGAAGAGGTCTTCAGAAGTTATTCCCAGAAAATCCAAGATATATGTTTTATTTGTCAAGCAAATATCTTTTAATATCTAACTTTATAATAAAAATCATTAGAGCTATTTTTAGAAAAAAAACTTTCGAACACATGGAAATTGTAGTTTTGGTTGGGGGTATTTTCTTGAAAATCTTTGTGTCGCATCCTTGGAAGATGTTGAACTTAAATATCAAATTTGGTGTTAGCCGAATGTTCGTTTTTGAGTTATTATCTACATATATACAAACACACGCAGGCCACTTTTTTAAATATTCTTTTTTTTTATTCATGGGACCCTAAAAGGTGTATTTTCAGTGAAATCTAGGTGTCGAATTTTTTTGCGATGTAGTGACAGTTCAAAAAAAAAGGGGGGGGGAAGCCTAACACGTTTCTTATACGCTTACAAACTATCATATATCTGTGAAAGTTTGAAACATGTTCAAACCCGATTAGAAAAGAAAGGGAAAATAAAACGTAACTAATTAAAGTAACATTTTGTAGTGTTAACCATTTCCAAAATGTTGTTAAGCATATTTCTCAAAATTTAGGTACCAAACTTTCTTATGCTTATATGAAGGCATATGTATATCGATTTATTATAGATACCTGCATCGAAAGTTGTATTACTCTGGGTTTTTGTATGTTCTATGATTCGTGTCGTGACCTTACAGATCTCCCACCTGAGAAGTGTATAGCTCTTCGCGATGTGTAGTAAATTGGCAGAGTCATCATCAAGTTAATACGTTTATTCTGCCCCTGGCAAGTCGGATGACATTAAACCGATTCATTATCATTCTATAGCCATTTTAATGCTGCTAGCTAAGCTTAAAAACGTGTAATTTTTAATTAGCGGTCGGCTGGCGAGTTAACATGCACGTCACTTTATGTTTTTTCCTATAGCGGCGGTGTTAATCCCGGATCAACTGGAGCATACACTGATTTATGCACTGGTGTGGGCTTCCCAGCAGTATTACCAACCTCTCCATTCAGCCGAAACATTATCGGCAAGCCAGTCCCTCTCCTTCTTAACCATTTACGTGGAAATTTAATTCCATATCTATCGTTTCCGGATTACACTGAATATTCGAGGGTGGTAAAAGATTCTCCAAGTTTGCCGGAGGTCGTTAAAAGCATTTCGAGATACTTGTGAAATGTTTTAGCGGCATTAAAAGTAATCACAGATTTTTTTTTTCTCTCTTTCGGTGTATTAGCAAGAATTTTACTCTTTTACTAACACTTCTATAAATTAGTTACTTCTCAAGAAACTCGCAGCGTTTTAAAGATTGGCTGCGCAAGAGAGAAAAAGAAAAATGCCAACGTTAAGGCGAGCGTTGGAAACGCCCTTATAGTTGATGGCAGAAGATTAAAATCTTGATATCTTTTATACGAGGTCAAAGATTAACAATATTTTTCTCAAACATTAACAATAATACTCTCTGCGTTACTTGCGCGCGCGTAGTGTGTGTATATATATATTTATTTATTTATTATCTGTTTACCTTTTCTGCCTATTTTTGTTGCAGATTTGACCGTTTCCGAGATATTCCTTCTTATTGGTTTCAATTTTAAACTCGGTATCTTCTAGGACGGGTAACCTTTCGTTTCATCTCTCTTTTACTTTTTTGGAAACTTCAATTGTTCACACACGACCGGCTTTTAAAAGATTTGACTACGCTTTGGCCTACTATATTCCTTTATTTCCCTTTTACTTACAGGGAAGCAAGTAACAATATCATTTCTGCTAATGTTTATGTCGATTAGGATGTTGCAGATAAAGGAGTAATCTTTTGTAAGAATAGTTTGTCTGCAGAACAGATAGAGAAAATCATGTGAATGGAATTCATAAGATATTTTTAATTAAAATCACGTATATTAAAGACATGACAAAATGAATATCTTGAACTTTCTAGAATTAACATTTGAAAGCCTCTTTCATTATGGATAACAACGGAATAAAACATAAGAGATAAGACTTAAGATCCCGTTAAAACGCGCAATTTATGCCATATTATGCCGAGTTAACAATTTTCGAGATATTACTTATTATTGGTTTATGTTTTTCCGATATTTTTGTGAAACGGAAAGTTTCTTCCCTTTTTCATCCTGTCATTCAAAAATAAGGGAATTTCAATCACACCATATAGCTACCAACTTTTAAAATATTTGTCCATCACTTTAGTCTAATATATTACTGTATTAAATATCTACTTAGAAGGAACTATTTAAAAAAAGAAAAGAAAAAAAAAAACGATATTAGCATGAAGTAAATATAAGAATAAGGTTTTTAAACTGAGTACGTGGAGGAAATTATATAAATGGAGCACATCAAAATTTAGTATCTTCTATTATTATTATTATTATTATTATTATTATTATTATTATTATTATACAATTTTAGTTCGCTTCTTATTAGTTTGCTGAGCTCTATACTCTTAACAATGGTCAGGACATCTAATCTTGATCCTTTGTGCTTATTAATCCAAGGAGGAAGGGATAAGGTGAAGGAACCCCAGGAGTCTATTGGCCGTAGGGAAGTCGGTCCTTAGAGACGCGCAGAATTTCCTAATGATTCTAACCTTTATGACCCGATCCCACCGGCGGGCAGTAGGCTTTCCTCTGGGATAATCGGAGAAAACTCAACCTACCTAAGGCGGCTCAGAGAAGACTACCATCTAGCAAGTCCGAGAAAAACTTTTCAACGTGTTAAGTGTATGTGCCTTATATCCGACACCACCGATATTGCACAGTCCCTAAATTCACCTAAAGCGTGAAAGTAGAAGCAAAATGACAGGAAACAAGGAAAATTAAAGTCATTATACAAAGTAAACCATCCCAGCATTCACCTTGCCAGTCAGGTAAATCCGCGAAAACCTTATAGTCAGAACCTTAGAATCTCCCGAATGCGAGCCATCTCATTCGGTTCTGCATTTATTAGTTTGCAATTAGTTAAGAAGACTTTTTATACTGAATTTTCCATCTTTACACCATAAAACCGTGATTTCTTAGTCCTGTTATACTTCTATTAACGGCTAAAAACGCCAACTCGAGCAAATGGGAGGGAAATGGACGGATCCCCCCTACCCCGCAGAACTGACAATCTTTCAACTTTTAAAATACCATATAGCTTATATGTACCTCTTAGTGGTGAAATTAGTAATTAAATGTAAGTATCATCTTTAGGATAAATAGTGCAATAACCAGCTAGATGAAAAATCTTAAAAAAAAAAAACAAAAAAAAAAAAACAAAAAAAAAAAAACAAAAAAAAAACATGTAAAACCTATTAATCTTCTGTATCTTGAAATGAGTATTTTCTCAAAGGAAATTTTGAGTTCCATTTGTTTAAAGAGGAATAATTTCTGATGCCACGTATACCAGGTAGCCCAAGAGCCGTATATTTGAATGTGCACATATATCTTCTTGCGTCAAAAGAATTATAGAAATCAACGGTGCTTTTCTAGTTAAGACCTGTCAGTAGAGAATTGTGTGAGCGATCTTCGTTTTTTTCTCTCAATGAGCACTAACCGCTGATTGTTTCAGCTGATAAGGTGGTAAAATGAAGGTCGCTCTCGACAGTTCTTCACTGCTAGATTTTAACTTGAAATGGCTCCATTGAGTTCTGAAACTCCTTTAACGGGCGAAGGCGTATCTGCACACGTCGAATACGGGGCACTGGAGCTCTCGGTAAGTGGTACTGGCGACCTTGAACCTCCGTAGGAAAGAAGAAAGGAAGTGCTGATAACCTAGCCAAGGCAAAAAGGGCTCGCCAAAAAAAAAAAAAAAAAAAAAAAAAAAAAAAAAAAAAAAAAAAAAAAAAAAAAAAAAAAAAAAGTGGAGTAATCCAATAACTACTTGCGCCTTCAGTGCTGCACCAAATCTGCTGGTAACGTCTGAGGAGTAGAGTGTGTGCGTCACGCTTACACATTAATCGTGGTCTAATGTGTAGGTGCAAAATAAAACAGGTGCGCTCTGAATAAATTCACAGGTACCTAAGCTCCTACGTTTCAGAAACAATTGGCGCAAAACTTTGTGCCCATTCTGTGTTTAGACTTTTTAATTGATTAACCTCGTTTTGTTTTTCATTTTTTTTTAACACGATCCGTGTGCTGGAGATAGTCAAAACTATGGCATTGAATCGTTTTGTTTTGCGTATATTAATTAGGGTATTTGAAGACAGATTTGATGAAAGTAGTAAACAATTGTTTGTAAAGACGTACCTATGTTTTTATAACCCTGATTGTTGATATTATTATTATTATTATTACCATCATCATCAGCATCATCATGGGCCGCGCCGTGGCCGAATGGTCCGACCACTCGCCTCTCACGGCCCGGGTTTGATCCCAAGCAACCGCTGTGAGATTTATAGTGGACAAAGCGACGCGGGTTTCCTCGGGGTTCCTCCGCCATTACATTCCACCGGAGCTCCATCTTCATTCCATGTATCATCAGTAAAAGTGGGCGTTTAACACTATCAAAAAATCATTATCATTATTTATGCAATTTCGATAGCATTTATAATCGCCATATAATACTAATTACAATTAGACTTATTCTTACATACCTTTCTTAAAATAACTGCAGGTTTTTATACTATGCGTTATCAAAAACAACTTCACACACGTTGGGTTACTACAGAATAGTTAGCTTTACAGTCCATAGACTTAAGTATATTCAGAGCTAACATTTATAAATTCTACAATAATAAGTTTTGCAGTTTACACCAAGGGTTGTACATGTTAAAATTTGCTATAACAAAATAAATCGTAAAAAAGTAAGATTTTCATTCGTATAGTAGGAGATAACGGAAGAGACATTTTGAAGAAAATTTGGTTATTTCTCATCCAAAATTAACAGCAGTTATTATTTAAATATATTTATATTAGAAGCCATTTAACCTTTTGTGAACCAAATCCGTGAATGCCTTTGGTTTGTTTCATTACCCTTTCTTCATTTAGAAGCCAGGCAATATATTTTGGTATTAAACTGCAAAGTACAATGTGTATGCGTTTTACAATTCTTTTATACTGAGCTACAAGAAGGCATTTTTAGTGCTTGTCAGGCAAGTGACATTTTGTCGCACTAGTAACTTCAAACCGGTTCGTAAAACATTGAAATGCCAAACATTCTTTCTTGAAGACGTTCAGTTAAGTTTTGATATAAACAGTAAACTTTATTTATACAGAGTTTTACTGATTTGTATTTAATAAAAACCTTACATATAGTATACCTTGCTTTTCCCACACATCATAAACTCGGTGTGTGTGTGTGTGTGTGTGTGTGTGTGTGTGTGTGTGTGTGTGTGATTGGTTTATGGTGTGTGTGTGTGATTGGTTTTTGGCGTGTGTTAAGAAAAAAATCTGATGTGTACCATTCACATGACTTTCTCCATATCCCTGCAACAAATAATTCTTAAAAAGCTTATAATTCTATTTACTTTATGCTAATCAGATAAAAAAAATAGCAGAAAAAGTCTTATTTCTCGCATCCTTGTAAGTAGAAGCGAAAAAAGGGACAAACGTAGGTTAAAATGATAGTCAAAAGCTGGTTGCTATGTCAATGAAGTTCCTTTGTTTATATGGATAGGAGTTGACAAGTTCCAGTATGAGAAAAGTATACGTTTTTCATAGCAGAAACCAAAAATAAGGAATGTCACAAAAACGACGAACTCCACGAAAAAAATGTATATAACATAAATTGTGTGTTTTAATGTGCTCTACATTTTTTGTGTTGTAAGTTTTTGTCCATCTCTTACGGTTTAGCAGTTATTCAAAATTTAGTAAAATTCATCCAAAATAAACTACTCTTCAGATGCTATTCAGAAAATTCAAGATATACGTTTCATTTGTCAGGTAAATATGTTTAATATCCGAAATTTTAATCAAAATCTTTGAGCCATTTTTGAGAAAATCAAAATTCTCGAAAGAAGTTCCATGTAAAGGGTAGTTGGGGTGGGGGGATTTTTCTCAAAAGTTTCGTGTCGCATCCCTGGAAGATACTAAACTTAAATACCAAGTTTGGTATTTTCGTTTTTGAGTTATCGTGTTCACAGACACACGGACGCACGCACGAACACACACACACACACACACACACACACACACACGGACCTTTTTGTGAAAATGCTTTTTTTTGGATATTGGGGACCCTAAAACATATATTTCCGGTGAAATCTCGGTATCGAATTTTTTGGTGGAGTGCAATACTTTCTCTATTACACTATGTACATAGTGCGTATGGAGAAAGTAAAAAAAGGAACAAAGACCTATCCTGCCAAAATTATCATGATTTCCTGAAAATGTTTAAGATCTGACCTACCCTTTAAAATTATTTGAAGGCCAATAGTGATTCTTTTTTGAAGGTTAAACGGTTGCCTAAAAATTATTTAAAACAAAACAGCGTCTACTTGCTATATACAACATGAGAAAACACTTTCAGCTGATTATGAGCTGACAAAAAAAAAATAATTCACAATTTTGAAACTGGTAAAACTTAAATGTAAAGCATACTTCGCAAAAGTTTAATGCTACGAGAATTTTATTTGACGTAACCTGCACATTTTAATAATACAATATTGTGTTAATAGGTTTTAATACATTTTTAATTTTTGCCCCGTTACAACATATTTATTTTAAGGGAAGATTGCACAGGACGCTTATATGAAAAGTTGTAAATGTATTTTTCAATTCTCATACCAATGTTTCAAACTGCAGACACTCTTCAGAAAACAAATATTTTTCTATGCAAAAGATGTTTGGATTAGAGGAAATTTTTGCCTTGCAGCGGAATTCAATAAGGTTTGGTACTAATTCGACTTTTCAGTTTTGACGGAGACAACACGTTTTTAAATATTGTTTTTACTTTCTCTATATAGTCATGCTACATAAGTGAAGAAGGCATTGCACTTCACCCAACAATTTTACACCGAGATTTCACTGGAAATACACGTTTTAGGGTCTCCTGTATTAAAAAATTAGAACAAGGTCCGTGTATCCTGGCGTCTGAGTCTCCGTTATCACGATAACTCAAAAACAAAAAGTCCGTAAAGTACTAAACTTTGTATTTTAGTTTAGTATCTTACAAGAATGCGACAAGAATATTTGGATATAAATCCCCCACCCCAAACAACCCTTTAAATGAAAAAAAAATCGAAAATTTTGATTTCATAAAAAATGGCTCTAAGGATTTTGATTAAAGTATAGCATGTTACAATATTTACTTGAAAAATAACATATATAGCTTTCTGGGAATAGCCTCAGAAAACTTCTTTGTTCTGAATGAATTTTGCATAACTGGTAAACGGAATGAGATAGACAAAAACTTAAAACATAAAAACTGTAGAACTTGTTAAAACACACCCTTTATGCCATGTATATTTTTTTCGCGGAGTTTAACATTTCCGAGGTATTCCTTGTTATTGGTTTCACTTTTAAAAGAAATACAGCTTTTCTCATACGGGGATTTGTTAACTTATGGCCATGCAAAGAAACGGAATTCAACTGCGTGGCAACCAACTTTTAAAAGGTCTGACCGTCGTTTAAGCCTAGCGTAGTCCCTTATTTCCTTCTACTTACAAGGGAGCAAGTAATAAACATATTTCTGCTAATGGTTATCTCGATTAGTATGAGGTAGATAGAATAATACGGTTTTTAACAGTAGTTTTATATAATAATTTAAATTATTTGTGGTTTTTTTTCTTTATTATACATGAATAATTTTATGAAATTTTATTTATAGCAAAGAAAAGGTTCGCATGCAATTTTATTAAAAATGGATTTAAAATCAAATCAAATCAAATCAAATATTGCAAAATATAGAGCAAAGTCATGTGAATGGAACAAGGATGTTTTCTATTTGAAGGAGCGATTCAAAGGGCATAAAACTTAAGATGAAATTTTGACAGCGATATTTTGGGAGATATGTAATATTTCCCCGCTTAGGGCACATGTTTTATGTTAACGATTTTTGAGAAAATCAAAATTGTGGAAAAGAGTAGTTTTCAATGGAGATATTTTCCTAAGGTTTTTAACCTACTTTTCGTTTATGACTATGCTACCCAGATACACATGCACCTTTTTCTAATGTTATTAAAGGTCCTCAAAACTTGTATTACCTGTGAAATATCTGTATCGAATTTTTGGGTGGAATACACTCTACCTACTGGGTGCGTATATAGTACTTGGTAGGGATAGTAAAATGAATTAAATATCATTGATTTAGTAGCACACAGGTAACTCTGAATTTGCATATTTTATCATTACACCCTCATTAGCTCAATTCATCTAGGAAAGGAATATAGTAGTGCAAGTAGCATACTATTTTTTCCTAGCTTATAATGTACGAGATTTCCTCATCTACCTTTTGTGTAACCGGTATGAAACTAGTAATTTAAATGTAGCTGCCGGCTAGCTTGTTTAAAAGACTTAATACTCTCAACGAATTATTGTCTTAAATCTAAATTGCAATTATCAGCAAAATAGTGCACGATACATGTTTTGCGTAATTCTGGTTTTAGCATCAAAGTCTTGCAACTAAATTGTAGACATTTTATAGTTGAGGCGAGAACCTTGAAAGGAAAACCTGCCGGCCAACAAATTGCCTTAACAAGGAGTCGAACCGCCAAACCAGATATTATCAAATCAAGTGGACCACTGAGTATGAACCGCTAAGTGAAAGGAGAAGTTGGCGATGACGTCACTTGATATCAAGGTCAAGGTGAAGTATTGTTGTCACTCAACGGCGCGCCTCTCGCGGAAAGCACCGAATTTATATGCGCGCGGGTTTGACCCCGGTCAAGGTCAGACATGCGGCTGTTACATAAAAGCGCAACATTAATCATTCGCCACGTCCTTCGCAGAGTTGTCTGGTACCAGGCGCGATTCCCGACCACTCCGAAAGACTCCGCGAGACTTCCACAAACTTAACAATAGTCATTTTGATTCATTGACCAACTACGCCAAGAACAAAATGTGTACAATGTTTCTGATAACTAATATTAAGTGTATATATAATATGAAAATTTCGATCAGTCCGGCCCAAAACAAATTTTAGAAAATATACATATTTTATTATAGAAAATAAAAGACTAGAAAAAGTGTCAGCATTTAATTTCCTAGGATGCAAAATAACACATGGGTCTGAAATGGACATTAATACAAAACTAAATAAATGTAAATACATAACAGGAACCATAAAGAACACTCAAAATACAGCAAAATACTGTACATAGCAACGGTCTTTCTCACTTTCGCTGATGGATCAGAAACATGAACGATTGCAAACACAAAAAAATATACAGACTGTCAGGCTTCTATTGTTGTATTTTCTTTATATAACACTTTTAGCAACAAGCTATAAACATTACACTTAAGAATGCTACATACCAACAATACATAAACATATGCATATAAATAATATGTCGACTAGGCATTAGGGCGGACAGTTTCTTCTAAACATGTGCATTAATATTGGTAATAGTACCGGAGAGGTCGCCATTTTGTGACGAATGCATCAATCATCCAGAGCTGAGAGTTGGCCATTGTTGTAGTATAAATAAAAGGCAAGACGTGAATTCCAAAACTTAATGCATCTCTTTTTATCTAACAGAATATCATATTGTAATAATGTTGCTGCTTTATGTTTTCAGGCTAGTTAATAGCCACAAAAACTAGTGTAGCTCCGCACCTGTTTGTGTATTAAAATCAACAAGCAATGCTCATATGAAGCTTAGAATGTTACCTATGTCTTAGATTCGATCCAATCTAAAATATAATTTACACAAATTTATGACCGAGTACCGCAAATACAGAATAAGAACTAGCTAATAAATCAAGGTCTCTCCATATTGCGAGGGAATAATCTTTGACATATTCATTTTATCCTCAAATAAAAAGAATACAAAACAATAAATACGATGTATCCTATATAACACTCAAATTACTGAACAATAACCTCATATGATTTTGAAACAGAAAAATATATTTCTTTATGTATCTTTATTTAAAATATATAATTCCATTTAGAGTTATATGTGCTGTTAATCTAATTGAGAAAAAACATGTTTTCACTATCTGATTTTTATGGAATTAATTATCGATTCAATTACTGGAGAATAGCTGCAAGCAATTATGAAATTTAATATTGCAAAATAATGTGCAGTCTTTTTTTATACTACTCGAGAGCTAGAATGTCAATAACATGGTACTTTAAACCGAATGTAACTGGTTACTTTACAAATCTATGCTACTACTTCACACATTTTTCGAAAATTAACAGTTATTAAATCCAAATAAACATCATTTTATTCGATGGTGTTCTCACTATCTTAATAGACTCGATTGTTGAATATATTCGATAGTGCCCATCACTACCCAGAATGACAAGATTTTAGAGCTGGAACAGGCTAAAAAGGTCTAAACCACGAAGGAGAAGAAGAATATATACCTATGTATATAAGAAAATTAAACATCACCAAACCAAAAGACATAGGAATGCTATCCCAGAGAAGTATGAACATAATTCAATTAAATATTTACTCCATACAATATACATATTTATTTTAATACAAATATTGGTGGTGTCAGTGAAAATGCCGTAATGTTTCAAACGTCCGTTAGAATACAACAATTGGAAGTCGATTATCTAAACATTTGCATGGGATGCAACATAATGTATATCTACAGATGTTCATGCTGTAGACTGCGAAGCTTAACTAGGAGGCAGACTCAGTTCAGGGTTGTCACGGCAGCTGGTCGTGACAGTCTGATTGGCAACGTCTCTAGGCAAGAGGAATTGCACTTTGCTAGTTAATTGTTTTGTTTTCAGCTTTCTGCTACTTGCCAGCCCGCCCTGAATGCAATGATCATTGAGATGCAGACGTCTAGTGCTGCTAACTTGTCGATCAGATATTGGTATTCCATGTGCATTGTAGTCCATTTTCAATTCGTACAGTCTGATTTGATGTGCCACTTTATAGTGAATACTAGGGTGCTTGTGGAGATGAGAAATTAAGTAATAATGAAACAACCGCAATAATTGAAGTCCAGGTATCTAGAAAAAAAAAAAAAACTATCTAAACTTCACTTTCTCACAAACTCCACTTCTTTGACCATCTGGCAGGATGCCACTATTGAATTGTATGTGATCTTACATGCATTTTATTACAAACATCTTATCTCAATGGAAAGACGGTGACAATAATAAGAAAACTTATACAATTATTGTAGACAACAGCACTGACAACGTGTCCTCGTTAGTATTTTGACTCAATAATACACTTCATAATCCCCAGTATACTTGCCCTTTGAAGCAGATTCAGTGGAAGTGCTGGAGGTTATAGGCGGAAGGAACGAAGAAGTATGGACGGGGATTGTATCACTGACGGTCACTGAGCTGTCGCATGGGATTCACGACATGTATTCTAAACCGGACCACCTTTATAGTGGTTTCTTGATTAGGGAATTTCTAGTTCACGAGTTCGTCATTATGTGCACAGGGTGACGAGGATCAACCCATCGCTCATAAGAGGAAATCAAGTTTGCGTGCGTAAGACATGGTGAATTTAGCCCAGGATTTTTTCTTTCAGGGTATGGAGTTTTCTTAATTGCAAATAAACAGTACACGGGACCAACGGCTTTGCTTCCATTTGAAGGAAGACATCACCCTCCGCCACGTTTGAACCCGCAACATTGGGTTTTAGAGGGTGACACAAGCTATAATATGCGATTGTATTTGCTTTACTTTACGTATACTCCAATTTAATTCTCGTAGATAATAGGTTATTGCATACCACCTAAAAATTTGATACAAGAATTTCACTGAAAATACATGTATTAAGGAGCTCTGAATAAAAAATAATTTTTAGCAAATGCTCCGTGGGTGTATGTCTGTCTGTCTGTCTGTGGACCTTAAATACGAAAAGCCCATTAAATACCAATTTGGTATTTAGCTTTAGTGTCTTCAAGAAAAACTACACTAAAATTTAGAAGAAAAATCTCCAACCCCACACTAACCTTTACATGGAAGATTTGTTTAAAATGTTGATTTCCGAAAAAAATGGCTCTAACGATTTTTATTAAAATACCACACGTTTAAGATATTTTCATGACAAATAAAATGTATACCTTAATTTTCTAGGAATAGCCTCTGAAAAGCTTCATTCTGGATAAGTTTTTTATAATTGGTAAACCGCAAGAGATAGACAAAATTTACTACACACATATTTAGATATCGTTAAACACACAATTTATGTCATATACATTTTTGTAGAGTTAACCATTTCCGAAATTTACCTTGTTTGTTTTTTATTTTAAGATACTTATTTTCTCAACAGGAAGATGTTATTCGTATATATTTTGTTTTACTCCTGATCATGCGAAGAGAACCGATTTTCAATTGTACCACATAGCGACAGTTTTTAAAAGATTTGACTATTGCTTTAGCCTAGTGCATTCCCTATTACATTTCTACTGTGTACAGCTGAACATGTGGCATTAATAAAACTTTCCATAATAAGGATACGCTTAATCATTGAAAACAACGGACTTTTGAGTTTAACCAAGGAGCTGCAGTAAATCTTGTCATTACACGAGCCTAATAGGATATAGTGAAACAGGAAAATGATATTTATTCCGTTAACAACTGTACTCACATAATATTTCAAAGAAGCTTATATTAAGTATTTTCGTTTACATGGTACTTCAGTTTTGTAGTACTTTAATCCACTCACGATGCCACTTATAATTAATTTAAAGCTTAGTAAATGCCTGTTATCCGCATCCAGAGTATACAAGACACGAGGATCATCTGCAGATTGGCTACGGATACCGACCGAGGTGGCGTTGCGGTAACGGGCGCAACTCGCGTTCGGAAGATGCTGGCGACCACACATTCTGACCCGAGGTTTTTTCAGGGGTTTTCTCAGTTCGTCAGGTCAATGCTGGAGTGGTTTCTCTCATCCTCCGAATTTCCTTCTCAAAATATAATCATATTATATATTTCATTCACCTTTCACTTCGTTTTGGTATGTTTCAGAGTTGAAATATTCAGCGAGGGTGTTTCGGTGCAGTGTGATTGCGAAAATGAAGCTCTCTGGGGAAATTTCTCGTCTCTCGGCTTTCAGTTGGTTTGTGGTGTATACGGAAGCAAGAAGAACATAAACCGTGGATAATTATTAAAACGAAAGTTATACAAAACCCTAAAATATTTAATGTTATTAAACTCCCTCCTGAGGTTAATAAAACAGTAGTATAAGGAAGTGTAGAATAAGGAAGAGCTTTAAAGGCAATAATTCTTAGAGGTGGTCATAGATAGGAAGTATCACTCTGGTTGAATATGAACTGGAGTTCCGGGAGGATTAGCAGGTGTAAAGTATTATAAATGATTTAATTTATTTTGTGAGGAGAACTAATTAAATTAATCTCTTTGCCAATTTTTATAATTTAATTATTAAACTTAATAGCATTATTATCTGTGAAGTTTGTATTACGATGTAGAATAGACCTGTTTTCTTTTTTGTATCATTATGTTGACCATTTTGCCCTAGAAGTCTTACCCTCTTTGGGGATATTTGGGCCCTATATCGGAGCGGGTAGTCCCAGTCTGCCTGAGCAACTGCCGCAAACTATAAGAGCCTTCATTGCTATACCGACACTCCTGGTTCCGGCCGCCATCACCCTCACTGGATCGTGCCGAGTCCCCTTGGAAAACGACGTATCCCTATGGCTATGGATAATTCACTGCCTTATATTCATATGAACAATTAACAAAGACAAAGTTAATGGTCAATAGTAATTGTTTTTTCCACACAAGCCGTGTTTAGGCCAAGAGTTTGGAAAGGTAGAGTCAGACTGAAAAAATTAATACCACATTTGGGGTTTGAACCACGGATCTCCCTTTCTCTGTCTGGTTACTCTTTACCCACTGAGTACCATGCTAACGCTACATTAAATTAAATGCGAGTCAAATTGGGAATTAAATGTAATGCTGGTAGATTTGTTAGGGAATCGGAGATGCGTGGTTCAAATCCCGGATGTGATACCGAATTTTTCAGTCTGACCCTACCCTTCCAAATAACGATGTATTGGTAATATTTTGTTAATAAGGACCAAAAGAAAGCGTAATATTAATTCCGCCATGACATTGAAAAATGATTTTGATGTGCATCTACCATCACCTCTGTTCCAACTTTCCCTGCTCCTTTAACCTCTATGTCAGCTTCTTCCTGCATGCAATTACGATAATGCTCGAATAAAGCTTCAAGCGTTTCACTATACCAAATGATTTTTTGTCTTTAGCGTTCCGAAATTGCACTTTCTTTTCTCTTATTTTCTCGCGATATATATCGATTAAAATAAATACTAACCATATACTGAGCGGCAATATAATACGTATTTAAATGAAAACGTGGAATAATTAATGATCATTTTAATTAATAGAACGTTAAGAGGTTTGTCCATAAGCAACATCCTGTTTTGTCTATGAACATGTAAAAAAAATCATGAAGACAATTTTAACGAGTTTATGCGCAGAGTTAAAAACAAAACAACTTTATAATTAAAACTCTGATGTTTTTCATTCACATCACTTTCTTTGCCTGTTCTGCAAATTATTCTCACAAATGATTGTACTTCTATTCACTTCATGCTAATCGAGATAAACATTATCAGAAATTATCGTATTACTTAGTTCCTTAGAAGCAGAAGGGAAATAGAGCATACACTACTAAATCGATATTAAATCCTTTAAAACTGGTCTTTTGTGATAAATTGAAATTCGGTTCTCTTTGCATGGCTAGGAGTAAGACAAAATATATGAAATGAATGAAAACTTTTCCTTTGAGAAAAATATACATTTTTTTAAATTTGAAACCAATAAATAACAAAGAATATCTCGGAAATGGTTAACTGTATGTAAATTGTATGTTTTAAGGAGATCTACATTTTTTGTGTAATAAGTTTTTGTCTATCTCTTATGGTTTACTAGTTATGCAAAGATTATTCAGAATGAAGATGACTTTATAAGCTGTTCTCAAGAAATTCAGTGTATACATTCCATTAGCCCTGTGATTATCTTTAATGTAGGGAATTTTAATCAAACTCGTTACAGCCATTTTTGAGAAAATCCAAAATTTCGAAAAGTGTTCCGTGTAAAGGGTAGTTTTGGGGTAGGAGGATTTTTCTGTAAATCTTCGTGTCGCATCCCTAGTTAAGTAGTTAACCTATTATTATTGTTATTCGTTTTTGGGTTAACGTATTTACAGATACACGGACACACGTACATGGGACTAAAACGTATATTTCCAGTAAAATTCCGGTATCGAAGTTTTGGGTGAAGTGCAAAACCTTCTCTACCTATATCCTATGTAGAGAATGTAAAAATATGTCTCACTTAACCAGCATAGCGTTTCGTCAACAGCTAGTACAGCTAACGGCGACTCTTCAAACGTTAAGTGATTTTGTTTAACGCAGGGTTTTATGTAATACAAATATTGTTCATTCCAAGTACAAAAGCCATCATACCACATAAGTATTAACTTATATATAAACCACAAAAGGATACAATTGCAGTCAATCAGCTAGTCTCATTTACAACTTATTCGTATACAAACCAGATGAAAGCCACTTGACTGAAGATAGACAAAGTCCATAAGAATAAATCTAAACCTATACACTATTGATATGCTTGCTTGTACATATAATCAAAACGGACGTATGTAATTTATCCTTGTATTATAAATTTAAATGCATATTTATTACTAAAATAATTCTACTTCCAGCAAAAGAATTATTTACAATGATTACGCAAAAGTTCAGAGAGTATGGAATATAATTACCGATACCGTCATATATAAGCCGATAAATCTCATCTTACTAAATAGTGGTCATTTATAATGGTTATTTATTTTAATTTCCGGCATCTTCATACTTTAAGAATTTACTGTAAATAATTGAGACTTCTTTTTTTGTTTCGTAAGTTTAATATATTTTAATATGGTAGCTCATATCGCACAGTGAAAGAAATTGGTGAAATGTTTAAATGAGCTTAAATTCCATGAAACTTAAAGTTTCCTGACGTTCGTCTTCTCAGGATAAGGAACACGCCTAATCCGGGCAACTCGCCGTAACCGAGATTGGAATCGGAACGAGGCAGACTCGCTACCCTGGGCTTAATTTAAGACCTTTCCCTAGAATAATGCTGCGAAATAACAATGAACTGTTGGGATGTAATAATTAATTGTTGCCTAACGAGGATACCTTGTTTTTGGAAAAAGAGGCTAGTTGCGCACGTGCAACTGGGCTGGCGTGCCCAAAACGGAATCTTTCCGCACATACCTCCCTCCCAATCTCCCTCTTGTATGATAGGTAACCCGCTTTAAAGTACTCTTGTGCGTAGTATGGGCACAAATACACTTCATGTTGTGTACATTTGCGGACAACTGTACCTTGTACTCTGCGTACTGGGCGCTCAGAGTTGGTTTGCATAAATAAAAATGTACATACTTATATGTTTGAGGTGATACTTTTGTTTAGAACTTAAAGACATGGCTTAAAGACATTCCCTCGTGCGTAATACATCAAGTCGCCAACGTCCGTATGCTCAGCTTCGTATGGACTTAAAACAATAAAGCAGTTGGCAATGAAGCACAGCTTGACTTATTACACAGTTGGTTACTCACCACTCTACTGGCTAAGACGTAAAAACACAAAACACACCTACCTGGAAAAGAACAGAACACATACACGTTATAAGTCTGGAAATGAATTACAAAACATGTTAATATAATGACCGTCACCAGACTGATGCCTTAGCGACCTGGGATCTATAGTTCATCCCGGAGCGAGTATCTGATGGCACTTACCTGGACGGTCCAGGTGGTCCTGGACTTGCTGGCCGACACGGAGGTTGGGGTTGTCTTGTTGCCCGCCGAGGTCGAGCTGTTGGAGGAACCGCTCTTGGAGTGTTGCTGCTGCTGTTGTTGCTGCTTGTGCACCACTTGGGCGGCTTGTTGTTGCGTCTGTTGCATTATTTGGTGAATCAGGTCCAGCTGCTGTTTCGTTAGGCCGTCATTGTTCACGCTGCTGGACCCCTGAAACAGAGATGCATATTATTTGTATTGGCACCAAAGAAAGTGACAGCAACTGAATGTTAATACTCTTGTTGCGGCTATTAAATAACTAACGAGTTTGGAAAGCCGAATCACAGTTGAAAAGTCCAGTGCTACGTGCAGGACTTGAACCATTTTTTTTTTTTTTTTTTTTTTTTTTTTTTGTGGCTCTCGTGCCGGTACTCTTACTGGTTAGCCATCATGACAAATACCCCTAGGCTCATTAAACCTTTCAGCTGATTCACCATCCCATTTAACCATCCGGCCAAATCAGCCGAGTCAGCCATGAGGCTTTTGCCAAGGAAGTTCTTGGATAGATAAATAAAGTTTAATTTCTATGAAAGTGACGACGTGGTGACTACACTAGACAAGACCCAGATTGGCCCTTGGAAGTGTCCTATACTGATATCAAAGTGATAGGAAATGGGAGTTTTGGTGCAGTTTACCAGGCGAAATTATATGACACTGGCGAGATGGTAGCCATAATGAAGGTTCTTCAAAAGGTTTAAGAATCGAGCGCTTCAATTATGGGACATCTGGAGCACTGTAATATAGAGAACCTCAGGTGTTTCTTCTATTCAAGCGAGGACAAGAATGAAGTGTACTGGTATTTCGTACTGGAATAAATCCCACAGACTTTGTAAGGTATTACAATAAATACAAGCAGACCATACCAATTAGTTTTATGCAGTTATATATGTACAAGATATTCCGGAATCTGGCTTACATCCATTCTTTGGAAACCTACCATTGGGGTATAAAGCCTCAGAGTTTATTGCTGTACTCTGAAACGGGTGTGTTCAAATTATGTGACTGTGACAGTGCTCACACATTTCATGTAAGATACTACAATATAACTAAAGTTAGAATCTCGGGGACCATAGTAGGACAGTATAATTCACAGACTGTTAGTGGTATAACTGCAAATATTTGAATTGGCAATTGAGGTCAGTGTAATGAAAGACATTGCACCAATATTTGCGGGCCAACAATTTTACCTATATGAAATATATCCTCGGATGGCACACTGATGTTAAGCCTAAGGGCAGAGGTACTAGAGAAATCTGTTATACCAGTTATACTGTAGGACATCAAACATGGTCGCGAAAAGAGAAAATGAAGTAAATGAAAACTGTTAAAGAAACTATTATAGGCAACTCTCAGAGATAGAATACATAGCGAGACCAGGAGGAGAACGGGAGACGCAATTATTATTGCAAAGTGTCTCAAATGGAAATGGGGACGCCACGTTGCAAGAATGTGTAACGACACATGGACTTATAGAAGAACCATGTGTGTCCACAGAAGAGGAAAAAGATGCGTGGCCGAGCAGGGGACTAGACGGGCGGACTTCTTTAAACAAAAAGCGGGAAATCTGTGGTCGAAGTTTGCAACAGCCAGATCAGTGTGGAAAGAAAATTATCATATAGGCTATGCATGATGTAGAAGGGACATAGAGCAATACGGAAGTTCTTAGACTTTAATTTAAAATAGTGTTAATGCTAATGTAAAATTGTGTATTGTGTACCATAACAGTGAAGTGTACTCCTTAGAATTTGCTCCCCTAATGCGTCTTTTTTAGCTACTCGATCAACAGATAAGGCCTTTAAGGGATGAAACAGGCTAATAACAATTTTACTTAATATGTGTAATATATTTTCAAATTGGTAATTACCTATAAGTAGGCGTGGCACACAAAGGTCATATATATTTGCTTTTTCACGTGAGCGTGGGGGCGGAAAGCGTAATGCAAAGTGGGAAGCCTGGCGATAGTGAATGTCTCGGAAATGAGCTCAATATTTCATGCCACATTTCCGCCAATAGGTAACGTATTGATGTGTTAACACGTGGAGGCAAAACGGATAGCCTACACAGAGAAGCATTTATTTCGGGCGTAGTTGCGACCATGAAAAAACAGCAGGAAGTAGGTACATTATATGATTGGTTTGTGGGAAAACTGTTAAACAAAAGAAAAATCAACTAATACACTGATGTGGGTATAAACTCCCTAACTTCTTTTACAGTTATAATGTCTTTATAATGTACTGTATATGTGGTACCAACAGAAAGAAAACAGGGAGTTGGTTGTGTGGTATGTGGCCATTCACCATGAAATAGCATCATTCCTTTGAAATTTACTCTGCAACATATACTTTAAATTTCTTTTTTCATTGGGCTTAGCATTTAACAACTATGCATAACATTTGAACGCTAAAATAAACTATAATAACTAATATTTTAAAGATTAATAGGAAAATATGACAATAAATGGTGGGAAGATATTTATTTTTATTGGACTTAGAACATTCGTCGTTGCGCATTCATTGGAATGAAAGAGAATGTCAACGTTAATTTAAATCCATGAAACTAGTTTTACGTACCTACTTCTCATTGTCTGCACATATAAAAAGCAAACTCTGAATATTAACACCAAGATAATTTCCATAATGTTTAGAGATACATGGAATCAATCTCCAAATATGTCCGTTGGGAATCAGAATCTTGGTGCTGAATATGCATTGCGACATTGGAAATCAAATTTTAGGACCTGATTGTCAGTGAAACGGAATTGCTCCTTACGATACAGCTACAGCTAAACGAATAACGTAGCCTGTACGACATACATCGAACGTTTGGCTTGATCAAATAAGCCGCCACAATCCGATAACACAATAACGCACTGCCGTTGTTCCTCGGGGCTGGGCACCGCTTCTTCATCAGGACGCGCTCCCTAACGAGCTACACGAATCCCCTTCCCCGATAATAACGCACACGAGTTGGGGGAACATTGCCATTCTCTGAGGAATCCTAGCTTGTCAGTTATGCAATAAGAGATATTGTTACAACTCTTCTTCAAGGTAAAGAACAGCGTTCTTTCCACAGTAACTATATTTACAATCATTTGAATTTGTAGCACACATCTGATGACGTAGGCGAATCTCTCAAATGTTGTATTTTTCATACAATTAGCTAATCAACCGTACCACTAAATATCCTATTTTTGAAAGCATTCTGAAACTTATTATGAAATTCACAATTGTTAAAAAAATCTGATGTGTTCCATTCACATAACTTTCCATACATCTCTGTAAGGAATTATTGTTAAAAACCTTATTCTTCTATCTACTTCATACTGAGATAAACATTAGTGGGATTAATCCGGTTACTTCCTTGTAAATAAAAGAGAAATAAGGGAATATACTAGACAAAAGCGATAGTCAAATCGTTTAAAAACTGGTTGTTAATTAATTAAAATTCATTTCTTTGCATGGCCAGTAGTTAAAACATTCCGTCTGATAAAAGTATTTTAAAATTTAAATCTAATAATAAGGAATATCTTGGAAATGGTCAACTACACGAAAAAAAAAAAAAATGTATGTAAATAAATTGTGTGTACATTTTTCGTGTAGTAAGTTTTTCTCTTTCTCTTAGGGTTTGCCAGTTATGGAAGTTATCCAGGATGAAGAGGTCTTCAGAGGCTATTACAAAAAAAGTTAAGATATACCTTTTATTTCTCATGTAAATATATTTAATATAGGTACTGTATTTTAATCAAAATCGTTAGACCCATTTTTAATAAAATAAAATTTTTCGAAATTTTCTATATGTAAACGGAAGTTTAGGGCTGAGGGATTTTTCTTAAAAATCTTCGGTCGCATCCTTGGAAGGTACTAAACTTAAATGCCAAGTTTGGTATTTTATTGACCATTTGTATTTAATTTATCGTGATCATGGATACACACAGACACACACGGACCTTTTTCTCTAAATACTGTTTTGGATACAAGAGACCCTAAAATGTGTATTTCAGGTGAAATCTGGTATCCAATTTTGAGTGGAGTGTAATACCTTCTCTACCTATGTACTAAGAAGAGGAAGTAATAAAACTGAACGATATCACTATATCTCCTATACTGAACTTCATTTCACAAATATTTTTGAAGGCTGAGTTACTATAGTATTACTTTTGGTGTTCGCTGTATAGCATTTGCGGCTAATTTTGTACAGTTCTGCGACTTTTGCCATTTGAGATACTCCAAAACTGCATGATTTTGTTTAACGCTACAGGTTTATATTTTATTGTCAAAAGAACGGCTGCTCCTCATTTTCAGATGTCGCGGCTGTGCAGGAAGCTTGTAAAATGCTTTTTGGACATGTGAAGCAAAAATCACTCGGTGTATTGCTAATGTATTCTTTTATTGTATAGTCTGACTTATCATCGGAAGAGAATTGTATTCTGACGACAACGCTTTTGTTATTAGTCACCCCCACTTCCACATATTACAATGCTGTACGGAATTTACTTTACACACGGTGAGCCACATTTATGCCATGGCGCTAATAGCTACAGACTAACAGGCTGAAGGAGAAAAAATGTCTTCCAACATTGAATTATCTGAAGTTATCTTCTATGCTGGAATCACTGATTTTGGTCAACGGGAATAAGTCAAACTAAATACTAAGGGTGAATCATTTAATAAGTGAGGCAGTTGGAGACACATGTGTAGCGAATACAACTAAATTAATGCCGCGGTTTACGTGACTAACGTTTACAATTCCCAATGCATGGTTTCAATGAATACAAGAGTCTTTGGAACGTTGCATTGATTCATCTACAGGTAACGCAGCTTATGTGTAGGGGGCAATAATGAATGCTATGAAAGCTCATTTTATTCTTATCTAATGCAAATGAAATGGAACGACTTACCAGTAACGGGATCTGAAAAAGAAATACTTTTAATAATTTAAAGACTTATCGAAGATAATTTCAAAATATAAGATATACTTTAAGTGGTGAGGTGCCATCACTACTTGGAAGCATGTATAACCCTATATGGGTGATTTAATTTTGAAAGCGTCTTGAGAAAATAAAGATCACACGATACAAACCAGGAATCTGAAATTATCACAGCTCTGAATGATCCGAAGTTCTTTCATAATACTGTTTGCTACTTTAAACATATTTATTTTTATTAAGAATTTTAAACTGTAGCACCTTACTTTGTATTCGTTATGATTTGTAATGATATTGTCTGTGTATGTATTAGGAATGGTCTTTGTTGCTCCATATCGTTATTGTATAATCGTTGTATTTGTTAATGTAATGTTGTGATTGATGAAAAAAAAATACTGAGTTCTGCGACCTTAAATTATTTAGTATTCATGGAGCAAAGGGCATCGTTGCGCTGTTTCCATGATCAGATTAGAGTTTCTAGTTCGCCAGTTGGCCACTATGCGCCATGATGACGAGGATTCAGCTCTCTGCCCACTGGCACATTAGGAGGAAATCATGACTTACGGACGCGAAATGGCGGAAAAGTCTGCCCAAGAACCTTCTTCTTTCAAGGTATGGGGTTCTTTTACATGCAAATAACCATTACGCGGGACCACCGAAGGAAGCTAAGAATTTTTACCTCCATCACCTTCCACAAGGTTTGACTCTGCAATCTTGGGTTTTAGAGGCTTGCATGGTAACCACTACATTACGGAGAGCGACGACCTAAGATTATTGATATTACAAAAAACGAGAATCTTCGAAATTTATGAGAAAATATTATGCTAAATTATTTTATTACAACAGAACCCATCTTTATTTGTATATTGTGTAATCTTCTATTTGCTGGATGCTGATTGCCAGAACTGTTGACATTTTTCCACATTATTTTATTTTACTGTTACTTTCTAACATGTTAATGCAATGTTTTACTTAGATAGGTGGCTTAATTATATAAAATGTCCATAGTTCGTATCCGTGTATCAATATTTTTCTGTCACTGCGATAATACTATTGTGAGACACAGTCTTTTTTACTTTCTCTACACGTACTATGTATATAGATATAGAGAAGGTATTGCAATGCACCCAACATTTCCGTACCGAGATTTTACCGAAAATACATGTTTTGGGTCCACTGAATCCAGAAAAAGCATTTTTGGAAAAAGGCCCGTGTGTGTACGCACGTGTGTGAGCGTGTGTGTGTCTGTGGATAGCATAGCTCAAAAATGAAAAGACCGTTAAGTACCAAACTTGGTATTTAAGTTTGGTATCTCACAAGGATGCGACACGAAGATTTCCAAAAAAATGTTTTCGAAAATTTTGATTTTCTCAAAAATAGCTCTAACGGTTTTGATTAAAATATCGTATATTAAATATATTTACATGACAAATGAAATGTATAGCTTGAATTTTCTGGGAATAGCCTCTAAAGGATTTTCTGAATGAATTTTATGGAATTTTGCATAACTGCTAAACCGTAAGAGATGGACAAAAACTTAACACACAAAAATGTAGAGCATGTTAGAATACACAATTTATGTTATACACATTTTGTGTATAACATAACACATGGAGTTGATCGTTTTTTAGATATTCCTTGTTTTTAGTTTCAGCTTTGAAAAACTTATACTTTTCTTATACAGGAATTTGTCAACTCCTGTCTATACAAACAATGGAACTTCAGTCACAGAGCAACCAGCTTTTGACTATCACTTTAACCTATGATACTACCTTATTTCGTTTTTACTTTCAAGGAAGCAAGTAATAAAACTATTTCTGCTAATTTTTCCTCGATTAGAATTAAATAAATGGAAACATAAGCTTTTTAACAATAATTTGTTGCAGAGATGAAGAGAAAGTCATGTGAATGGAATTAATCAGATTTTTATTAGTTTCAGTTTTAATATATTTTTACTTTCTCTACACATACTATGTACATAGTGTATAGAGAAAGTATTGTAATGCACCATAAAATTCGATACCGAGATTTCACCGGAAATACATGTTTTGGGTCCCCCTGAATCCTAATAAAGCATTTCTGGAAAAAGTTCCGTGTGTGTGCGTGTGTGTATGTGTGTAAGTGTGTGTGTGCGCCTGTGGATAGCATAGCTCAAAAACGAAAAGACCGCTAAAAACCAAACTTGGTATTTAAGTTTGGTATCTTCCAAGGATGCGACACGAAGATTTTCAAGAAAATCTCCCACCCCCAACTACCCTTTACACGGAACTTTTTTCGAAAATTTTGATTTTCTCAAAAATGGCTCTTAACGATTTTGATTAAAATATTGTATATTAAAGATACTTGCCTGACAAATAGTAACTTGAATATCTTGAATTTTCTGGGAATAGCCTTTGAAGACTACTTTATTCTAGATGCATTTTACGAAAATTTGCATAACTGCTAAACGTAAGAGATGGACAAAAACTTACCACACAAAAAAATGTAGAGCACATTAAAACACACAATTTATGTTATATAAATATTTTCGTGGAGTTGGTCGTTTTTGAAATATTACTTGTTTTTGGTTTCAGCTTTAAAAAAAATATAATTTTCTCATACAGGAATTTGTCAACTCCTGTCTATACAAACAAAGGGACTTCAGTCACAAAGCAACCAGCTTTTGACTATCACTTTAACCTATGGTACTCCCTTATTTCTCTTCTACTTAAAAGGAAGCAAGTAACAAGACTATTTCTGCTTATTTTTTTCTCGATTAGCATGTAGTAAATAGAGACATAAGCTTTTTAACAATAATTTGTTACAGAGATGTAGAGAAAGTCATGTGAATGGAACGCATGAGATTTTTTTCTGTCATTGGCGAATGTTTCCCAAAAGAGTATGCCTGGTTGAGTATTAACTAATGCTGTAGCAATATCAGTATTTTTTATACTAGGTACTCGATATTCCTTTTTAAGAACTAAAACTATAAAGCGGATAGCTTGTTCATTGGATTATGTTCTTATTTGTATTTTCTATGTGTAGATACACGCATACATATAACCTTCAATTAATTTATTTGTTGCGGCTCATGTTGAAGCTGTGTAACTCATATACGAGTAGACAGACAGACAGTTGATTTGTTCAGTTCAGATGTCGCAGATCATGTTCTGTTAGCATTAGAGGTTCTGTCAACTTCAATCGGTTTATGAATGTAACAGGCTTCTTTTAGTTGTATTGTCTTTATCACATTTTCTTCTGCATATGTTGCACACAGCTCTATTATTATTAGTGCTACTTCAAAATAGTTCCATACTGTGTATTATATTCAAGATCACTGTTATGCATTAGTAAAAGAAACTATTTATAGAAATTAGTCGTGTGGTATATATGTAAGCTACACACATGACCCAAATTTGACTTGCGCAAACGAAAAACTAAGTAAGATGGAAGGAAAGACATGTTTTTATGCTTAGCATTATCTCACTTCTTAAGTTCTCAATTGTTTCTCCTGGATTCACATTTTGTTCATTGGAATAATGACTGAGTGTGAATGACCAATCCAGGCTATTGTAGAAACGTCTTTTAGTGCGTCAGCTAAATCAGCTTTATTCACTGTTCAGTTAACTGCATGTTATATGACTATCTCTAATCTTTCCACCATCGTTTAGCATGGTTTCTTTAGAAACAAAAGTCTATGGAGTGCTGTATTCATTCATCCACAAGAAACGTAATAAAGCTCTATCAAGAACTATAGTCAGCAACTATTTGGGGACACTTTCGGGACATTAATGTGAAATGTTGACTGTTTTTACTCTTCGCCTAGCTTAAAGATCAACGCAAGGACTTTCAACAATGCAAAAATTAAACATTTAAGTATCGAAGATTATCTCAAAATATTAGATATCGAGGTGTCGGGGTCCTATCACTAGTATTAGCAATAAAAGAAGCAAACTGACATTGGGTAACAAATATGAGTTACCAAAACATTTATAAGCCAGAACGATTTCTTGAATGACGCGACTGACAGCCACCGCATCCGTTTGTGTAGTAGAGATAACCTTAAAGATGCTTCACGACTCGAAAATAAATGTGTTCAAAATATTGATGGTCTACGTCTATACAGGTCTGCCACTTACTCAAAACCTTGTTGAGCCCTCTACGAATTTCTTCAGCCGAAATATTGGAAAACGGCGAACCGGATACTCATTGAACATATGGGCATTTGCAGAATAAACCTAATCACTTCTTAGCTTTAGCAACAATACTTCGATGATGAATATACTTCATGAAATATCTATCCACAATAGGGTAAGTAATTTTCTTTATTGCCGTAGTTATATTTATGTATATCTTCTGAGAAAACATAAGACATTCAATTGTCATGGAAATATCTTAAATGTTTTTAATCAAAATCATTAGAGCTATTTTTTTTTTTTAGAAAATCAATATTTTCGAATATGTTCCATGTTAAGGATAATTTAGGATGTGAGTATTTTCTTGAAAATCTTCGTGTCAGATCCTTGGAAAATGCTAAACTGAAATATCAATTTGGTATTTAACGGACTTTTCGTTTTTAAGTTATGCTGTTCACAGATACACACACATACATAGAGATACACACATCTTTTCTAATTTTTTGGTGATTTAGGGAACCTTAAAACATGCATTTCCGATGAAATCTCGGTATCAATTTTTCGGGTGGAATACAATACCTTCTCTATCTACTATATTCATTGCGTTTTGGTAGACGTAGTAACCAGTAGATATTTTAAGGAATAGGTAATTAGGACTGCAAATTCCAGGTCGCTTTCACTTGAAAGAGACCCTTGCTCAATGGGCGAATTGCAAAGCGCTATTTAGATAAGAGAATTTTAGAACCGCGGACTCAATTTAATTAATTACTTTCACAACCAGCAGATACTCTAAAATAAGAACTATAGCTTTCCTGGCGACGTGTTAATTCAAAATCTTCTCGGGCTTCTAGCCAGGTAATAACTTGGCTTGACACCAACGTTTCGAAGAAGTGCATCTTCCTCGTCTTCAGGGTGAACTGATGGTTTGAGCTTGCAGATACTCTGTTTACTCTGTTTACTCAGGGAGAAGGAAAGCTTGTATCCCGGCTCTGAATCGTAAACGTCCTTCATACATTTTCCATACATTCATCTTCGTTTAAAATGGTTTAGAATGTTTAGGAACCGCCTGCGGTGCCATTAGTAGTTAAAGCGGGCGTTAAACACTACCAAAAAAAAAAAAAAAAAAATGTTTAGGAACCTGATAGAACATCTCACCTTGGAGGAAGATATTGGACTGCTGGTGGCGGCGGGCTCGCTGGCTAGAAGCTGTTGCAACTGGCTGGGGGCGGACTTGGTGCCGCTGTTCCCCGAGGAGGCGGCGGTGGTAGAGCTGGTGGCCGGCGAGGAGGTGGCGGGGTACGGGGGCGGCGCCGACGTGGAGGAGCTCGTCGTGGGCGGCGCGTACTGGATGCAGGACGAGGCGAGCGGCGAGGCGTCCTCGGAAGACGCCGCCCCCGCAGTACTGCTGCTGGAGGAAGTGGAGGATGCCGCCGTGGTGGTGGTAGTGGTGGTGGTCGAGGCGGCGTTGTTAGTGTGGTGGTTCTCCGTGTGGCGGCGTAGCGATCTCGCATCGCAGTAGGACTTGCCACAGCCCTCCGCCTTGCACTCGTAAGGCTTCTTATTCCGGTGTGTCAGCATGTGCCCATTCCTGCAGAAAGGAGCAAACCTTTGGTCTTCACAATTTGTCAAACATTTTATAAAATTAAAGGCTTATTTACCTGCTACATAGTCGGGAAACCCGTAAACGCGTGATGTTTACTCGTCCGTGGACTTTGTTATCTCTATGATGAAAGTTTGAAATACATAAACATTTTGTAATGCATTCATGCGCAAGTTCTCCGCATTCACAGAAACACAACAGCCATGTTAAAACCATAACAGTCTGCAGGAACTGTTGCGCGACAAGTTAAGACAGGCGATACTGTATAAAATGTTTAAAAAACCCAGCAGTTTATTGTGTAAAAAAGTATTATCCGTATCCGAAATAAAACAAAACATGGCTAAGTGAAACGAACATTATTGAGAGGATCCATAGCATTCGGATGTTGCCATGAGGTAAGAAAGCAAACTTATCTACAGAGATGACAATGGCAGATTCCAGTAATGGTTAGCAATGATAGGATTACATTTTTAATACAGCATTACAACACATTTTGTCTTACACAATGTGCCAAAAGTTTTGATATGTCAACGTATAAATCTAACTTCTAATTATCTAGGTCCAGTGCTTCCGGTGTAGACCGCGTCTTGAGGCTAAAATCTGTCAACGTTTCGCCCATCTTATGATGAAGCTTCCTCAGGGCTGTCTGCGTCTTGTCCAGCTGTCGTTCTTCTTAAGGCTAAAATCTGTCAACGTTTCGTCCATCTTATGATGAAGCTTCCTCAGGGCTGATTGCGTCTTGTCCAGCTGTCGTTCTTCTTAAGGCTAAAATCTGTCAATGTTTCGCCCATCTTATGATGAAGCTTCCTCAGGGCTGTCTGATTCTTGTCTAGCTGTCGTTCTTCTTAAGGCTAAAATCTGTCAACGTTTCGTCCATCTTATGATGAAGCTTCCTCAGGGCTGATTGCGTCTTGTCCAGCTGTCGTTCTTCTTAAGGCTAAAATCTGTCAATGTTTCGCCCATCTTATGATGAAGATTCCTCAGGGCTGTCTGCGTCTTGTCTAGCTGCGTTCTTCTTAAGGCTAAAATCTGTCAACGTTTCGCCCATCTTATGATGAAGATTCCTCAGGGCTGATTGCGTTTTGTCTAGCTGCGTTCTTCTTAAGGCTAATATCTGTCAACGTTTCGCCCATCTTATGATGAAGATTCCTCAGGGCTAATTGCGTCTTGTCTAGCTGTCGTTCTTCTTAAGGCTAAAACCTGTCAACGTTTCGCCCATCTTATGATGAAGCTTCCTCAGGGCTGTCTGCGTCTTGTCCAGCTGTCGTTCTTCTTAAGGCTAAAATCTGTCAACGTTTCGCCCATCTTATGATGAAGATTCCTCAGGGCTGATTGCGTCTTGTCTAGCTGCGTTCTTCTTAAGGCTAAAATCTGTCAATGTTTCGCCCATCTTATGATGAAGATTCCTCAGGGCTGTCTGCGTCTTGTCCAGCTGTCGTTCTTCTTGAGGCTAAAATCTGTCAATGTTTCGCCCATCTTATGATGAAGCTTCCTCAGGGCTGATTGCGTCTTGTCCAGCTGTCGTTCTTCTTGAGGCTAAAATCTGTCAACGTTTCGCCAATCTTATGATGAAGCTTCCTCAGGGCTGATTGCGTCTTGTCCAGCTGTCGTTCTTAAGGCTAAAATCTGTCAACGTTTCGCCCATCTTATGATGAAGCTTCCTCAGGGCTGTCTGCGTCTTGTCCAGCTGTCGTTCTTCTTAAGGCTAAAATCTGTCAACGTTTCGCCCATCTTATGATGAAGATTCCTCAGGGCTGTCTGCGTCTTGTCTAGCTGCGTTCTTCTTGAGGCTAAAATATGGCAACGTTTCGTCCATCTTATGATGAAGCTTCCTCAGGGCTGTCTGCGTCTTGTCTAGCTGTCGTTCGCAGTCAACAATGAGGAAGCTTCCTCATAAGATGGGCGAAACGTTGGAAGATTTTAGCCTCAAGACGCGGTCTACACCGGAAACACTGGACCAAAACAATTCTAATATTGGCCGTAGAAGTTTACGAAAACACCTAACTTCTAATATTGCTGCCCATAAATGAAGGTACTTATTCACTGTATTCTTACATATACGCCATTCTCGAGATAGACAACGAAATGACACTTTTACTCAACTACTATTTCTTGTTATTATGTTTTCAGATTTTATTGGGAGGTTTGCTAATTTATATTCCATCACGACATATTGATGTTTTTGGAATGCCGGTTACGCTGTTTTATTGATCAGAGAATTTCTGATTCGCAGATTTGTCACTATATGCGCATGGTGATGGGGGATCAATTCATCGCCCATAGGAGGCACTATAGGATGAAATCACGACTTGGGAACGTGAAACATGGCGAATTTAGCACGGAGACATTTTTTGCAATGTAAAGGTTCTTTTACGTGCTTTACTTCTCTTCCGAAGGAAGTTATGCTTAGCATTTTACATCTAAAAAGTCCATTACCCTCCACTAGGTTTGAACCCAAAACCTTGGGTATTAGAGAATAGTATGGTAAACAATGTACCACGGAGGTCGACGGAAGGTTTATAAAACTCCACCTATGTGCTAAGTGATACTTAAGTACTGCATATATTATTACTTTTGTTACTCCGGTATAAGTTGATATAAAAAAGAAAAATTTAATTAGATAATTTTAATTAAAATTCGGGCTAGGGAAAGTAGAAAATTGACCATACTATCTCCCTATGTTGGCTGGATGTTCGCCTCTGCCAAGCGAAGATAGGCGTATTGGTGGACCAGAAAGGCAACCGTGTCACAAATTTAACTTTTTATGTTTATTAGAGGCATGGCAGAACATTTTTAGTCAATATGCTTTACATGTTTTTTATATATTTTATGACCAACTTGTAAATACTATATTTCCTATAAGTTTGGAGAATATTGCAGATGTTGCTATATAATTAAATACAGAGATTTCTAGTGTGCATATGGTACTTACAGGTGGTCCTGACGCTTGAAGGCTTTGCCGCACATGCTGCACACGTATTTCCGCTCGTCGCTGTGCGTCAACTTGTGCTTAGCTAGGGCGGACGCGTTGCCGAACACCTTCCCACACACCTGAAAACAACAATATATAATTATACACTCACCAATCATGAAAACACAATTAAGGCGATTATGAAACAAGAAAAATTGTATTTATTCAAGACATTAAGACGCGCATTAAAGGGAGATTAAAGACCCGTTTTCTTCAATATTATTCTTTTTCTTATTCTTTTTAGGACAAGGTTATTTGCTAAATTCATTACCGCTTATTTCAAAACCCAAAGTACCGCTGGTGTATCTCCGACATATTTCGCGACCGAGAGAAACAGTGTTTTATCTTGCCACTACTGTGTATCTCCGCAAACGTTGAAAGCTATAACGTTAACTATAACAATAATACAATTATAAAGACAACAATAATAGTAAATCGCACGCGCACAAAACAAAACAACAAAGTAACTTCACCTACCTAAGCTAAAGCAACTAATGACGGTACGTGGTCCGCTTACAACAAAATTAACGAGTCGAAAATGCAGCGTGTATACTTGGGGTGGAAGCATGTAACAGATTATAACAGGCCACTTCCACCCTTTGCTGTGTAGGTCAACTCAGACCTCAAAAAATGCATTTTCGGCGAAATAAATTACAATACAATTCTTTTCTCTACCATGTACATTCTACAATTTATATGGTAGAGAAAGTAAAAATATATATTTCAAATACGGGTAAAATTAAACAAGAAAGTCTGATTAATAGAAGTACAGAAAAAACTAAAAATCTGATTTATTACATTTACATTACTTTCTCAAACTACGTTTTTACTTTCACTAGCTCTACTCTTTTACAAACAATTCTTATAAGAACTTATTATTCTATCCTATTTCTTTTTAATACATATAAACTTTGAATCCACATTAGTAGATTGCGTTGTGTGATACAGTAGATAAAACGATAGTCAGATTTTTAAAGAGGATGTCCTTAAGTGATGACTTAGAATTACTACGCTCTTTGCATTATCATGAAAATAACGACTTGCTCGAGGGAAGTATAGGTACGTATTTGAAAATAGAAGAAAAAACAAGGAGTAACTCGGTGATGGTTAATTTCACAAAAGCATTTATTTGACATTAAGTTTTGTGCTATAATGAGATTCACTGTTGAGAAGGAAACCAGGATGATATTGCAACGGTATACAGGTTCCACATCTCGATGGATGAAAGTCATAGATTTGTCTGCACTCGAATGTATGAATTGGGGAATAGTGTGGTATATAATAAA
This sequence comes from Hymenopus coronatus, assembly GCA_030762935.1. Taxonomy (NCBI): domain Eukaryota; kingdom Metazoa; phylum Arthropoda; class Insecta; order Mantodea; family Hymenopodidae; genus Hymenopus; species Hymenopus coronatus. The sequence goes on from CM060882.1 coordinate 63,340,660, forward strand.
CAAACCTCTGTCCAGAAAAAATGGATCCAAATAGTAGTTTTATGCTTACAGAAAGAGGTATCTGACGTCATTTGACCATCTATTTTCACACCATTCATTGCTGGATGGTTTTCTCGCGCAGTAGCTACTATACTTTTGAATCTATCAAAGCAAGCAACGAGGTTCAGCATGATAGGATTGTGCGCTTCCTTTGACAGATTTGAACGCATAAATCTGAAACATGGTGACAGTTGACGTTGGCCACATTCATTTACATTAATAACCCATGTCAAGTGTTGAGAGGTACTCTTGATGTATGGATGATTTCGAAGAATTAATGATCTTCAGTCCCAGTTGAGAAACGCACAAAGTTATTCAAGAACTATGATTTGAAACAAGGAGGATCATGCTGACTCGAGCAGGATATGAACCTTAGTCAACTGCAAGGCCGCTAAAAGCAAACACTTTTGTCACAATGTTTCGTGTTCAATTCCTTAGAGAAATTCTTCTGTTTAATCTAGAGCTGTTATGTTAAAGCACTCAGAGACAAAGTTTAATTTAATTTCAGAATCAAGCAGTTGCCAAACACAACCTTCTTTGCTCTCTAGACTGATTACATAGAGAAAGAGGAACCAATGTTTTTTCTACCAGCTCTCTAATGAAAAAAACACAGAAAACACCTGGCTCCTCACCAAGTCCAAGAAAATCAACAGGACCCTATTTCACAAAGTACGTGTCCTAGTTTTGACAGGTCACTTGTTACTCGTTTTTCACAAATAATTAGTAAAATTGTAACTGCAAAACAACAAACAGTAAATTGCGTTGTCTTCATTGAACCAATAGTAATCAAGGTGAAACTACTGTCTTCGCATTTGTAACAAAGTATCTCGGGAAAACATTCTAGATTCCTCCTCTGACAAGTGCACGTAGCAAGATAAAGTGGTGTTGGACAGCACCACACGATGAAAGTCCTGGGACGCCACAAATTCCAGAAGATTGTTCTTGCATGAGTAATAAGAACAGATTGTATGCACTTTTAGAACCATGTTTAAGGGGCCTGGTTTGTGAATTTTCCAAAATCCAAGGTACTTACAATGTATTTTGCAGGTGGCTCAACCGCCCCGTGTTTGACGTGTGTATATATCCTTTCGTGCTTAACAGATTTGCAGAACTCAACGGGACTATTTAAATTAAAAACGAAAGTGGGGGAAAAAGGCAGCGCGACCTTCGTATATCCCTCTAGCTTATCAGCGGAGACGGTGAGCGGATCGTACTCATTACAGGAGTAAATTTAGGTCGTTGATGCGAGTTTCCCTGGTCGTTGGTGCCTGAAATAGCCCCGTTGAGTTATGTAACTCTTTTAACGCACGCGTTTTTATAACAAAGAATCAAATCAGAATTAATACTGCTAGGTTTATATGTATTTGTTGTTTAAATGCTTTCATTACATTATCATTCAAATCATCGATACTTGATTTAGCAACTAGCCTTAAAGGCTCAAAAAGGATCTGAAGGTTTTGCTGTTATTATGTGATCAGTTTATGTTACCATAATGAAGTCATAAGGCAGTAAATTTTTAAATTGTCTTCTGCTGTATCTTTCAACATTGGAATTCATTAGTTCAGCAAGAGCAGTATTTCTGCTTCCAAAGTGACCACTTTTTAATATTTCACATTTGGCTCCCAGCGAGTTAATTCAATATAAAACAAGATGAGTTAAATGTGTTTTTTATTCGACTAAAGTTCTAATATTGGATCTTTTACATCTGCAATTTTCAGAAACAAGACTTTTCCTTGATTGGTTTCTTATTTTAATATTTTGTAGGTATTGTAACAACTAACATTTTTGTTAGTGTTAAAACATTGTTTCATAACTTCTAGCTTCATGATGTGAGGACGCAAACGTTAAATTAATATTTTACTTTTGTAACTTTAAATAAATGCACGTTTTTTCATGCAAAATAAAAACACAGATATTTTCCATTTATTGGTAAAAACATATTTTTCTCGAAAGCATGAAAGGTCAAAATCCGCGAAGAAACCTAGCACAAACAATTTCAATTCATACAAAACATTTTGTATTTTAATAAAAAACTTCATTTACTGTTAAAACTAAAAATGTTTGCCTATGTCTAGAAGGATATGAAGTCTGCAGAAAATAGGCCGGTATATTGTAAAACATAATTTTGAAAAGCTAGTAGTCTACTAGAAGGCCGTACTTTTATTCTACAGGGGATTTCTGACAGCTCTCTGCAGGAATTACTCAAGATGTTGCGTTCTCTATTTAGATGAAATACGTAGGGGTAGAAAGGAAATTAGGAATATAAAATGACCTCATGTGTTGCAGTATTACGTAACTCAGTCGGTGTAGGCAGTACAAAACCTGCTTTTCGGCTTCTCCGACAGCAAGTAACAGGTTTGCAATCATTGTGACATCACTAAGGCAGTTAGACATTTCTTACTGATTTAATAGAGAGGGAGATGTTACGGAAATCGACAAGAAGAGCATGCATGTGTGCTCAACACAATGAGAAGAATTACTTGCGCCAACATTAGCGTTATTCGTTTGGAGTATACAAGCAAAGAACAAAACTATGAAATTCGCTTATGACCTGAATATAGCTCTTCCGACATTAGTGGACTATTTGAAGAACTACGTAAGAAAGACGAATATTTTTGGAGAATTTAAAAATAACTATAATAAATCAATGCTTACCACTAGACCTCTGCATTCAGCGCCTACGCTCACAAAGGGCCCATAACAATGAAATAATGTAGGTGGCTTGAGGCCAGAGGTATTGTTTTTCCCATACAGTAGCTTCTCATTCGGTACTCGGGGACTCCATGAAGCTGGACGTACGCCGTATGAGAGGAAAAATCTGGGGCCCTACATATTATAGAAAGCAATGGTACCGCAGCTCTAAGGTAAACTTACAAATAATCATTATCCTGCCCCCCCGTCCGGTTAATGCCATCCTCATGACCTGGAGCCGCTACTTCTCCATCAAGTAGCTCCTTAGTTTGCCCCCAGAGACCTCACGAGGCTGAATGCGCCCCGGATCAGGTCTCCCCACGCCGGTACCGGGAATCGAACCCAGGTCTCCCGCTTGGTAGCTGTTATTACATTTGTTATGATTGTTAAATAATGCAGACGCTATGGTTAATAAAAGCAATGCTTGATAGTAATCACAGCTGACATCGGTCAACTCATAGATGCAATTTGGCCAAAGACGTTCAGTCCTGTGACAATAGTTTATCTATTGTCCCTATGACATGACTAAAGAGGAGATAGGGATCAGGTGAGGTTATAACAGGTGACCCAACTGTCCCGTATTTGACGTGTGCAAATATCCCTTCGTACGTTAAAAGCGTTGCAGAATTCAACGGGACTATTTAGAGTTAAAACCAGTCAGTGCGGTACTTGATGATCGGACTTTATTTTACCCTCTAGCATCAGCGGAGATGGTGAGCGAGTCGCGCTCATTGAGAGGGCCAGTTCCTCAATGATATATTTAAACTTGAAATAACCTCGTTGAGTTCTGCAACTCTTTTAACGCACAAAGGAACATCTGCACACATCAAATAAATACGGGGCAATTGAGCCACCTGGTATAGACTACTTGCTTGTAGCAGGCTTAATGCGGTGGTGTCTGTAAAGTTTCTAGCTATGACGTCCTGACACCGACCTTACCTCATATTCAGCCCTTTTTAGTATCAACAAAATCTCGAGCCGTTGCACACGAAAAATTAAATTGTAAGCATAATAATGTATTAAACAAGTTTAATATTTTGTTGAAATCATTAATAAATTAAAAAGTAATTTATTACTTATTGAAATTATTTGAAATCTCAGTAAAATTAAATTAGATTTTGGTGAGCTGCTGCATGTTCGAGTTTGAAATGCTACGCAATAAAGTTTACAAACAACTATGTCTTTGTTTGAAAGCCCAAACATTTTACAGATTTTAAAACTTCCCAAAATAACCTAGACATTTCACAATGTGACGGACACAAAATGAACGCAACGCTGATTTCAGAATGCATGTATATTTACAATTCTGTTAATTTCAATTAATTTTTAGATATTGGCACTGTTTCCTGCAATTTTAATGAAAATCTTCCTATCTTGTGTCGCAAACACTTCATAAGGAAGTGAAGTTCGCTGGCCCTCTAAAAATCACGTAGAATGAAGTTAATGGTTTAATACAACGTAATGCATTTTGCATTGTTAAGGGTAAACATCATGAACTCGACAATGCATATAAACAAATTAATCCAGTTCGTTAATGTTTTACTATCATTATCAGGTTCTTTAATATATTTATTCAATACATTTTATACAGAATAAAACAAAATGCACCATGGTTTAATTCTAATTGATCACTCTCGTCACTAATATCAATGTTTATCTTGCATTATCGCCTGGAGACAAGCAAAACGGCTGACGCATTTGTCAGAGAAGTTGCCTAGTGCTACAGGCGAAAATGTGGGTAGGTGTGAAGGATTGTGTGGCCCTTGATTGGGGTATTGAATGTGTACCCATTTTAAATCTAGTATAGTCCGTCACCAACTGAACAGCCAATAAAACATATTTTGTATGTAATGAATTGTAATTAGATATAGCAGTGTTTTATATACCGCCAGCGGGCATCCCTTGTTTGTAACAAATATATTACAATTAGAGATATAAATTACGTTTTAATCAATATACCTGTATATTTGCTTTTCTGTCCGTTTACCTAGGGAAGAGAAAGAAGAGCATGGACCTACTAAATCTGATAAATCTCTTCTTCACAGTATTTTTGTTAGGAATGCTTTAAGGTAATGCCCGTTATGTAATACAATTAGAACTACTATATATTTTGGATATTTTATTATTTCATTCTCCATACCTTTAGCTTTCTTTCTACACAGCTTTGATAATCATTTAAGTTCTCATTGTAGTACAGAATGCATTTTACTGACTCCTTCTTAAAGAGTTCGCAGCCAGCACATATAAAATTCGTGTACTGTTTCGCAGAGGCATTTTATTTTCTCTAGCATGTACATAGTAGACAGATGAGGTATTGCATTTCGATAGATATCGAGATTTCACTGGCAATACACGTTTTAGGGTCCCCTGGAAAAAATTGTGTGTGTCCGTGTTACTGTAAACAGCTTAACTCAAAAATGAGAAGTCCGTTACACACCAAATTTGGTATTTAAGTTCAGCATCTATCAAAGATGCGATAAAATATATATTAAAAACACCCCACCACAAGCTATCCTTTACATGGAACTTTTTTCCAACATTTTGATTCTCTAAAAATGGCTCTAAAGGTTTTGATTAAAATATGATGTATATTATGTGTATGAGATGTATACCTTGTTTTCTACGTATAGGCTCTGTATTCCTATTTATTCTGGATGACATACACAACTGCTAAACCGTAAAAATAAACAAAATTTACTTCATAAAAAGTTTAAATCTCTTCAAAGCATATGATTTATGTCAAACCCATTTTTGTTGTGGAGTTAACCTTTTCCAAGATTTTCTAGTTATTAATTTAAATTTTGCAACACATAGTTTTATCAAATGGGAAGTCGACATTCGTTTTTCTTTTGTTTTTATTCCTGGCCATGCAGGGAGAACTGAGTTTCAGCCTACACGTAGCGACCATATTTTAGAACATATGGATGTCGCTTTAGTGCAGTACACTCCCTTATTTTCGTTGTATCTTAAGAAAATAAGTAATGAGATCATTTCTACTAATGTTTACCTGGATTAACACAAAGCAGATAGAAACTATTGCAAGAATAATTTTTTTATAGAGCAGGTAAATTAAGTTACGTGAATGGAACTCATTAGATTTTATTTACTTTCTGTAGCACGTATGTACAATATATATAGTGAATAGAGAAGGTATTATTTTCAACTCAAAATTCTATACCGAGATTACACCGAAAATACACGTTTTGAGACTCCCTGAATAAAAAAAGTCTGATGTGTTACACTCACATGGCTTTCTCTAGCCACTCTGCAAACAAAATTCTTACAAAAGATAATTCTTCATTCAACACCATGCTAATCGAGATAAACATTAGTAGAATTTAATACTTAGTTCCTTATAAGTAGAATGGAATTAAGGGAATACATTACTTTAAAGTGATGGTCAAATATTTTAAAAGCTGCCGTTACTGATTGTCATTGCAAATCGCTTCTTTGCTTGGCCAGGAGTAGAACAAAAGAAAAACGGAAACTTCCGTCTGGGAAAAGTATAAGTAATTCACAACTGAAACTAATAACAAGGAATACCTCGAAAACGGTAAGGTATATTTTAACGAGATATAACATTTTTGTATTCTAAGTTTTTCTCTATCTCTTACAGTTTACTAGTTATTCCAAATTAAGCAAAATTTATCCAAAATAAACAGGTCTTTAGACGCTATTCCCAGAAAATTCATGATATACATTTTATTTGTGATATGTGGTATTTTAATCAAAATCGTTAGCACCATTTTTAAGAAAAACAAATTATTTGAAAAATTTCCATGTAAATGGTAGTTAGTAGTGGAGGGATTTTCTTGAAAATCTCCGTGTTGCATCCTTGGAAGGTAGCAAACTTAAATACTAAGTTAGGTATTTAACTGTCTTTTCTATGCTGTCCACAGACACACACATACACACACTTGGACCTGTTTCTGAAAATGCTTTTTTTGGATTCATGGGGTCCCAAAACATGTATTTCCGGTGAAATCTCGACATAGAATTTTTTGGTGGAATACAATACTTCTACGGGGCAAGAGAAAGTAAAATAGCATTTTTAGAAACATGCTCCCGTGTGTGTCTCTGTGGGCAGCATGCACTAAAACGAAAAATCGATTAAATACTAAACTTGGTATTCAAGTTCAATATCTCCAAGGAGGCGACACTACGATTTTCAAGAAAATCGCTCCACTCCAATTACTCTTTACATGGAAAATGTTTCAAAAATGTTGATTTTCTCGAAAATGGCTCTAACGAATATTTAAAATGTTTAAGACATTTTTATGACAAACAAATGTATGTGTTGAATTTTCTGGCAATAGTCTTTGAAGACCTCTTTATTAGTGATACTTCTGCATAACCTTTGTATAACTGGGAAACCGTAAGAGATAGACAAAAGCGTACTAAACAATACGTGCAGATCTCGTTAAAACATATACAATTTTTTAATGTTTCATTTATATAGCCCCCTTTAACATCTAAGGTCATGCCGGGGGCTCTGCATTCGTTGTCTGTAGGTTCTTTTACATTTGGATTAAATCATTTTATTTTCCTCACATACATACTTCCAGACTCTGTGGGGGATAGGGAATAATTCTGGCTAAAGAAAAATTACCCGGAGGTCCCGAACCGTTTCTAGAGTTAACCGTTTTTAAGATATTCAGTTTAAGCTATTTTCTTTCAAACGGGAAGTCATATTTCGTTTAGTATTTGTTTTTGTTTACTCCTAGCAAGAAAACTAGAACCGAATTTTAATTGTTTCACATAGCGAGCGGCTTTTAAAAAATTTGACCATAGCTTTAGCCTAGTTTATTATCTGATTTCTCTTCTAATTATAAAGAAGAAAGCAATAAGACATTTCTGCTAATGTTTATCTCGATTATCATTATATAGGTAAAAGAATAATCTTTTTTAAGAAGAGTTTGTTTGGGCAACAGCTAGAGAAAGTCGTGAAATACATCAGGTTTTGTTTGTACTTCAGATGCTATGGTAGAAGTAAATGCACTATTGATATCATTGGTTTCATGAGGGATCTTCTTCACATTTCCGAAAACAGTTGATAGTCTGATGATCTCCAAAATAACACCTCTTTATTTATCACCTTCAAGAAACCTCCGTGCCTATGGGAGAATATCCGCTAAGAGATTATCAAAGCTCATTTTCAACACAGAAACGTTTAACTCCGGAAATAGCCTTACGCTACTTTAATGGCTGGATGCGGAAGTCTTGTGCCGGGGGTTTAAAACGCTTATGCTGTGCAAAGACCTGTTCCAAACACACTGAGAACTTGTAAAAAAGTAGTGAAATGTTTGAAGAATTGGCTAAAAATAAGTTATTGACAAAATAGTTAATTTTCGTACTTTATTGCAAAACAACCTCACTTCTATCATATCCCTAGTGCAAATATGTATCATTAAGAATGAAGAAGATATCGCTGGCTGTTCTCAGAAAATTCAAAATATACCTACATTTTATTTCCACGAATATATCTGAAACATATGACACTGTTACAAAAATCGTTAGAAAAAGTTATGGAAAAATATAAAATGAATGAAGATTTTTTCATGTAAGGTGTAGTTTTGACTTTTTTCTTTTCTTTTTTGTTTAATTTTCGTTCACATCCTGGGAAGATCAATTTGAGATAAACTTTGTTCAACAAAAACATATTGTTAATGAATTATGTTGATGAAACGCATCCAATGTTCGATTTCTGAAATTTCGGCTACAGCATTTCCATGGTTTGTTCAATAAAGTGCTCATATATATTGTTTCGCATTATTAGCATTATCTATGACAGAAACTACGTACAGTTACTATACGAACGGAAGCACTGTCATGGAAGCGGTGGGATGTAAAATGAAAAAGATCTTGAGTGTTCCATTCACATAATTTTCTATACCTGCTCTGCAAATAAACGATTCTTACGAAAGCTTATTATTTTATTTACATCACGCTAATCTGGATAAACATTAACAGAAGTGGTCTTATTGCTTGTTTCCTTGTAAGTAGAGGGGAAATAAAGAAATCCGCCAGGTAACGAAAAAGTCATATGTTTTGAAAGTTCACGATGCGATTAGCATTGAGATTCGGTTCTCTTTTGCATTTCTGGGAGTAAAACAAAAGATATAAAATGAAAATTGACTTCCTTTTTGAGAAAAATTAACATTGAAAACAATAACAATGAATATGCCGGAAACGGTTAACTCTAAAAAAAACAACATACATTTAATGTAGTAAACTTTGTGTCTTGCGATTTACAAGTTATTCAAAAGTCCCCCATAATTGGTAAATCAGAAGAAACAGACAAAATATTAGTACAAAAATATGAAGATCTCGTTAGAACACACAGTTTTTTATCTCTTATACACTTTTTGTTGAGTAACCATTTCTGTGATATTCCTGGTTATTCGTTTACATTTTAAAATCTTACACTTTTCTGAAACAGGAAGGCATATTCGTTTCATATCTCTTGTTTTACTCCTAGTCATGCACAGAGAAATGCATAGCGACAGCTTTTAGAAGATTTAATTATCGCCTTAGCCTCGAATTTTGGGAAAAGTTCTTCTTTTTGAGGGGAAAGACCTTTGCTTTTAGTTTACTTAATTGACGCCTCACCAACCAATCCGCCCCTCAAGTGAATTATTTACCCTAAATTAGAAAGAAATAACTATTAAAACAATTTTGCTGATGTTTGTCTCGATTAGCAGAAAGCAGATAGAAGAACAAGCGTTTGCAGGAATAATTTATTGCTAAATAGGTGGAAAAAATTATGTGAATGAAACGCATCAGAGTTTAGTTTTTACTACCTTCTCTACTTAATACATAGGCACAAAAAATATTGCATTCAACTCAAAAATTCTATACTGAGATCCTATTCCATATATAAAACGCATTTTACTTTCTCCAGCACGTATGTACAATGTACATAGTAGATAGAGAGGTATGGTATTCTACTCAGAAATTCGATATCAAATTTCACCGAAAATGCGCTTTGAGACCTCTGAATAAAAAAAAAAAAAAAATAGAAAACTGTTTATGTGTTTTATAGTGATTAACGCCGTTTTTATTACATAGGCACTGCAGGCGATGACACTGATACATGGAATGAAGATGGGAGCACCGGTGGAATGCGATGGTGGGGAAACCGGAGAACCCGGAGAAAAAACACCCCTGCACCTCATTGTTCACCACAAATCCCCAAGCGGTCACCGGGGACCGAACCCAGACCGCCTTGGTGAGAGGTGAGTGGTCTAACCACTTGGCCACGGCGCGCCCATGATTGTGCGTACCTGTGGACAGCACAGCTCAAAAACGAAAAGTCGATTAAATACCAAACTTGGTATTTGAGTATCTTACAAAAATGCCATATAAAGATTTTCAAGAAAATTCTCACCCCTAACTACCCTTTACATTGAAAATTTTCGAAAAGTTTGATTTTCTCAAAAATTGCTCTAACAATTTTGATTATAATGCCTTATGTTTAAAACATTTTCATAACAAACGAAATATATATATCTTGAACTTTCTGGGAATAGCCTCTGAATACCTCTTCATTCTGAATGAATTTTGGGTAATTAGTACATATTCCTTGTTATTAGTTTCAATTTAATAATGCTTAAAATTTATCTTATACGGGAATTTGTCAACTCCTGGCCATGTAAATAGGATCAATTTAAATCACATGGCAACCAATTTTTTAAAAAGAGATTTGATTATCACTTTAGCCTACTGTATTCCTTATTTTGCTTCTTCTTATAGAGAATGAAATAATTTATGTTAATGTTTATCTCAATAAATTATCCTGAGTAAGACTTGAACGCAATATTCAAATTTGAAAGTTAATTTAACTAAAAAAAAAGTGTCCAGAATTAAGACCACTACTGTACGAAGAACAAACATTTTTGAGAATATCTAGTCTTGTATAGCAACGCCAGACTGAATGGTCTTTAAGTTGAAGAACTTGGTCACTGCAACAGTGAGATACTTTTCTGTATAAAAGTTTGTGGCATGATATTCCTCGAATATGAGACCATGTGTTCAGCAAATTGAACTTCAGTACAAATATGATGTTCAGAAAATTCTGTTGCGATATCTAAGACACATAATATGGGTTGATCACAAGACGAAGTTAATAGTAGTGTACAATTGAGGTGGTAAATTAACCGGGTTGCAGTCTGTTAGTGAAAAACCAAGACGTACTAAGGAAGGATGCAAAGAGAGCAAGAGGATACGCTAACGAATGGCAGCGCAGGCTTTGTGACGTCATCTAACAAGATACAAAGATGCGGGCTCCATCTTAACGTAAATGCACGATGATTAAGTTTGTTCGTGTTTCGATTGTTTTCTTTGGAAACAAACGAACTCTAGCCGTTGCCATGGATACCTCACGAGTTGCACACCCTCTCCAACTAATTAACTAACTATGGGTATGTATGCACTCCAGAGGACCTATGAGCGTTCGCCAGTATTTCCAGGAATGTAAGAAAACGGTAGACGCCTTTTCTAAGACATAATGCTAAGTTTACGTGTTTATAACTTAGGTGTCTATTAAATTATTTTGTCCTAAATGTAACTACTTTTTTATTAAGTTCTATTTTTGAAGCGGCAATATTGCAATTGGATTCCACCCAAAAGTTCGATATGGAAATTTCAATAAAATGCACATTTTAAAATCCCATAATTAAAAGAAACATTTTTTTAAAAACAAGTGTTGTCTCTCTGCACCACACCACCTTTTATGTCGAAACGTTTTGCTATATTTTCAGGAACTCTCAAAATGTGCATTTCCATCTCGGCGTAAAATTTTTGAGCGGAGTACAATATTTCCCTACTTAGTAATTATTCAGGTCACGTAGAGTGAGGGATCACATATTAAATCAGAGCACCGATAATATTTTATAAATGGCTTCGAGAATGTGTAATAACCAACTGTATTCCCGCAGTAGCAACCCTAAAGTACTGCACATTTTCATACCATTATGAACGATGCCATCATCCTATGCGCCTCACTCTGAAAATTCTGACAACCTCTCTAAAGATATTGGCTAAGCGGTATATAGGATCGGTAGATTGTATTTTAACAGCATATTAAAAATATAATGTGTTCCATTCACATGGCTTTCTCTACATCGCTATAACAAATTATTGTTAAAAAGCATATTCTTCGAGATAAACATTAACAGAAATTGGCTTAATTATTTGCTTCCCTGTAAATAGAAAGAAAATGAGGAAATACACTATTCTAAAACGATAGTCAAATCTTTTAAAAGCTGGTTGCCATGTGGTTGAAATCCGTTTCTATCCAGGGCCAGGAGTTCACAACTTTCCGTGTGAAAAAAAGTTTAAGTATTTTAAATCTGAAACAAATAATAATGAATATTTCAGAAATTGTCAATCCAACTAGAAAAACGTATATGACAAATTGTGTGTTTTAACGTGATCTCCATGTTTTGTGTAGTAAGTTTCTGTCTATATCTTACGGTTTACCAGTTACGCAAAAGTCATTCAAAATAAAGAGCCCTTTAGAGGCTGTTCCCAGAAAATTAAAGACATACATTTTATTTGCCATTTAAATATCTTTAATATACAGTATCTAATCAAAATCATTAGAGCCATTTTTGAGAAAATCAAAATGTTCGAATTTTTTTTCCATATAAAGGGTAGTTTTGCGATTTTCCTGAAAATCTTCGTATCGCATCCCTGGAAGATATTAAACTTAAATACGAAGTTTAGTATTTTATAGACTTTTTGCCTTTGAGTTATCGGTTCACAGACACAAGGACACCACACATACACATACGTACCTTTTTCTGAAAATACATTTTTGGATTCAGGGACTCCATTTTCGGTGAAATCTCGGTGTCAAATTTTTGGGTGGAATGCAATACTTTCTCTATACTCTATGTACACAGTACGTGTAGAGAAAGTAAACATAAAAGACGCTCCTTGATAAGTTCCCAGCAAGACGTCGGCGAGCATGGAGGGTTAATCTCATGCTCTAATCGAGAGTTTTCCAACTTTGTATCGCGGCAGAAAGCAAAGGAGTCCAGGAGTCTGCCTATAGCATGCAATACAGCTCGGGTTTGAGGGAAAACTATTGTCAATATTTTTTATTCTTTTTTATTTGGAATTAGATTTTTTTTTAAAAAGTTGGGTAAACATAAAGTTAATAAAGGGCGTTTACTATTTCATTAAATATTTTAAAACAACGAAGTGGCAGGAACTGCAAGCACTTGTACAATGATCGTCGCCCACCTCATATTCCTTCAGCCGGATCCCAAGTATTGTTGCTGGGTAGGCGCAAGAATTCTTACTCAGCCGAGCAAAGTTGGAATAGCCTACTCTAAGCAATAATAACATTAATTCTTAAGGTGCTTTTTTGGTATAGATGAACCCAGTAAATGTGATTTTCAGGCTCAATTAACGTCAAATTCTGCACAATAATGTAAATCGCTCTTTAGTGAGCCATGTTTTGACGAATTACAATTGGGAAACACTCTCTCACTCAGCATAAAGGCCAGCGTATATCGGATTTTAAAACAATCTAAAAATTAAAACACTCATAGTATTTGTTTTATAAACTTGAATAATATGAATTGTGTCCAACGCATGCAAGAGTTAAAACTTCAGATCTAAATTAAACGGCATTCAAAAACTACTGCAATTTTGGGATGCTATAATTAAATGTGTATTTTTAAGGATTTTATGCAATTAAATTTAAAAAACAAATACTTTGTAGCAAAAAGCTGCGAATTATTTTACACTAAGTGGCGCGTAGTGCATCTACCAATTTCGTTTGAGAAATAGAACTAAGCATATATAAAAGTGAACTTCTTTATTTGTGGGCAAATTGAAACCATATGCATTTGCATTTATGGTTACTGCACATGCATAAACACTTCTTGAAGATGACATCAGCTAAGTGGCCCTCATCTGCATTTGTGCATTCTTGAAAACGGCGCGAAATGTATCCGAAGGACGAGGTATAATCTCCTATAGAATAATCTTAATTTTATAACGGATGGTATCTTTCAACTGCTCGATAGTGTGCAACTTTTCCTTTCAAGTATCCCCATAGAGGTAGCCGAAGTTGTTAAATCTGGAATGCGGACGACCAAGTCAGTCAAGTGATGATTACTTTTGGAGCAAAGTAAAGTGCAGTACGAGGCGCTACACCGTCCCGCTGAAACCAAATGTTGTCCAATTGTTTAACCCACCTCAAAACAAGTATGGTTCTGGAACAGATTGATGCCGTTTTCATTGTTTTGTCGCAGTGCTCGCTGCGTTTCAGTTTACGGAAATCGTAACACTGAAGTAAACTTTTTTTTTTTTTAGCTTAATGTCCTTTAACCTGGTTGGTCATATCGGACGATGAATGAAATCCCTGAAATGATGTTCAAATGATCTCGGAGTCCATAGAGCTTAAAGTCACTCGACATTTGTCTTCTAAGGATAAGGGGAAACCCATAAATAACCTTATCCCAGTAACTCACCTAAACGAGGTTCGAACTCGTGACTTCTTGAATATAAGGCAGACACGCTACCAAGGCGGGCTTTAATCTTTGCATGGGCTAATAATCCATGTGGACTGATTACCGACATTGTAGCTCTGTAGTATATCTGATTCATGCTCATATGCAATTCGAATTCAACAGAAATACCACCCGAAATTGATATATTCTTTACGCGTCACTCTGTATAATGAACTAAAACAGTTTCATTTAATTCTTTAAACTACAAAGTATGTTAATGAGAGACAAACACTCACAGTTGAAGGCTACGCTCCTACCGTTCTCTAATTCTCATAAAACATTGATATGGTTGCAATTTATATCACCAGTCAATTCCATTTTATGGTAGACGAAATAGTAAATGTGTACGAACCTTGTTGAGACTTGTCGTCACCGGATATTATCCAACATACAGAAATTTTTTCAGCTTTAATAAACATCCCCGTATAAAGAAAACCTATAATAACGTTTCTCCAAGAGTTTAATTAGTTCCTGCTCTATCTTCGCTAAAATCTGATCAATATTCAAATGTCTAAACAAAGCAGCTCTTCTGCTACAGATAAGTAAAACCCTTCAGGTCTCCTAGAAATAATGCCACAACATTCGATAAAGAAATTCAAGTCATTATTTGCCCTAATAATGATGATAATAATAAGGGCAGACTTGCGTTTCAATAAGAGGGCAAAACGATAATTGGAAAGCCCTCTTTACCTCTCCTACCAATATTTGTTCTGACAATGGAGGTTCCTAATGCAGCAGCTACCCCTCTCTCTCAACGGTATGCTAATGTAAGGAGCCTGTTTGTTTTCTCAACAGAGGGGTCTGATAGTCTTGAGTTTGGTTTGCACCCTCCCTCTAAGGCTGCCAACTTCACAATGGAAAGGCACCACACCTGCGTAAGCCACCATGTACGCGGTTCTAACTCAATTGTTACAAAATAGACTTTTAGAAATCAAATATTTACGTTGGAAATCCTTTACTTTGCCACATTTGTTTACTTTTTATTCGTTTTAAAGTACACATTGTATAGATATTTAGGAAAAAAAGTTTCTGAGTTACATTCACATGATTTCTCTACTCATCATCTATTTCATAAGGATTTTTACTATAATCTTACTAAACACTATTTTTTTATATACGAGAAATCAAGATAAACCTTTGCAGAAATAGATTCATTTCACATTTTGTGGCATGTTGTTAGACTTATTATTTGCTCATGATAAATTAGCACACTCACGTTCAGGCGCTCGTGTACTAAACATTCCACTCACAAACGATAGTCTATTTAGGCCACTTAAAATATAAATAAATATTATTCATTGTTCCAATATCTGAAACATATTATTACATTTATGCAGAAGTTGTTAGTGTTTTGTTATTCTGTCGCTAGGACACTACTTATCATTTAGCTATCTGTTGTTTGTTGTTTTGAGCGTTGAGCTTGTGAGCATACCTTGAATTTCACAGATGTGAAGACGGAGTAAAGTGAAGGAAAGCGCACCTATTCTTCTATTACAGTTTAATGAGCCCAGGTAACGGAGTGAATGTCTTTTGAGAAAACAGTGCAAGAAAATAGCGTTATTGTTTGAGAGAGGGCCGGCCGCTTTAAAGTGAGCGATTCGCCACGTTCTGGAACATCACTGAGCTTTGATGAAGGCCTTTGAAACTCTCTAACCCACAATTATTCACATCATTCAAGCTGAAAATTAGTAGATGTGATGAAAATTGAGCGGCAAACCATTATGCAGCTTTTACATTTCAGGCCAATATTGAAAACGTTACAAAATAATGCATCAATCCCAAATATTGTAACGCAAACTTAAGGACATAATTTTCGAGTTAGAACACGTTCCTGAAAAATCTGATGTATTCCATCCTTATGACATTCTCTATTTTTTCATGCTAATCGAGATAAACATTAACAGAAATGGTTTAATTACTTATTTCCTTATAAGTAAGAGTGGAAGGGAAATAAGAGAATACACTAGGCTAAAGCGTTAGTCAAATATTTTATAAAGTGTCGCAATGAGATTGTCATTGCATTTCGCTTCCCATTTCACGGCCTGGAGTAGAACAAAGCAATTGTGAAATGGGCGAGGACTTGCCGCCGAATATATCGGAAATAGCTCCAAAAAAAAGCTGTGTATGATATAAATTGTGTGTTTGAACGATATGTACATTTGTTATGGAGTAAGTATTTATATACCTCTTACGGTTTATCAGTTATGCAAAAGTCTTCAGAATGAAGAGGACTTCAGGGACTATTCCCAAGAAATTCAAAAGATAATATATATTACTTGTAAATATTTACGATATACGGTTTTTAATCAAAAACATACTGCTAATTTTGAGAAAATTGAACATTTTTAAAATTCTTCCAAGTCAAGAATACTTTGGAGTGGGGGAATATTTCTGAAAATCTGCGTGTTGCATTCTTGGAAAACAGTAAACGTTTTATGGTGTTTAATGCCCGTTTTTACTACATATGGCACCGCAGGCGATGAAATATGATAGAGCAAGGTGGAATGCGCTGGCGGAGGAAATTGGAGTACCCGGAGAAAACTCACCCCTGCTCGGCTTTGTCCACCAAAAATCCTATATGCGGTCTCCTGGAATCGAGTCTGGCCTACTTTGGCGACAGATGAGTGGTTTAATCACTCGGCCGCGGTGCGGTCTACAGTCAATTAGATATCAAGTTTGGATCTTTTTCTAAAAAGGTATTTTTGGATTCAGGGGTACTCAAAACATGTATTTGCTGTGAAATATCGTTTTCAATCTACTGGGTGGAGTATAATGCCTTCTCTATCTAGTATCTGCATTGTATATACATTGTTAGAGAAAGTAAAATACTTCATCGGATATTCTTCAAATACTTTTTCGAAGATTTGAGAATCCTGATTCAACAGAAAGAGTAAGTGAATGTGTTTCAAACAGAATATGAGATACAAAATAACACTATTACAAACACAATATTAAAGCACATTGCGTAGCGTGTAGGTTTATTTTTGAAGCCCTATATAAAATACCTTTCAGAGCTTTAAACTGAAACTGTAAAACAAAAGCTACTGAAGAAAATCTAATTTCGACATTACATTAAGCTGTTGCAAACTGTACCATTCATTTTAAAGGTGTTTGGAAATGCGATATAAAGCTTGACGTTTATATTAAGTGCGCTTTAATTTATATAAAAAATCATACTTTTTCAGCTGGTTAATTAAAACAGAAGGCAAAACGAGATGCGGTAGTGGCATTTTCACAATGAAATACAATATATTCCTTTCCAAGCTAAGTAAAATTTCTTATTAATATAATATAATGCATTTTTAAATAGATGTTTTACTTATTTATCAATCTATACTAAAGTATTAAAATACAGAACCTTTTTAATAGTATAAGAGCTATACTAATTTTTAGCATATCTCAATATGCCCTCTATTACTTACTTCAGTTTATAAATCCATTAAAATACAGAGAGATATTTTGATTAATTTTCATTAATAAATTTATATTAATATATATACATTAATAATTTTATATATGTATCCTCGTTAATCGCTGATATGTGAGTTGGCCCTCGACAGGAGATTTGGCATAGAACTGTATTTGTTTCAAACGGTTCCCTTTATTATGATTCTGAAACAGATATAGTATTACAGTATCATCTTTTTGATCTGGACACCTACAGCTCAATACAATATTGTCCAATGAAGAGAGGGACAATTCAATGGAGAAAAAAAATCTGACGTGTTGTATTCACATGACTTTCTCTATTTGCTCTGCAATAAAGCTTCTTGCAAAAAAGTATTTCTTATTTCCACTTCGTGCTAATCGAGATTAGTATTAGCAGAATATTATTATTACTTAGTTCCTTATAAGCAAAAAGGAAAAAAGGGAAATACTAGGCTGAAACGATAGTAAATGGTTTTAAAACCTGTCGCTATGCGATTGGCATTTAGTTCGCTTTTTTGCATGGCCAGGAGCAAAACAAAAGAAACACAGGTGACTTCCAGTTTGAGAAAAGTATAAATATTTAAAAAATAAAACCAATAACAAGAAATATCTGGAACAAAATGTACAGGACATAAATTTTGTGCTTTGACGAGATCTACATTTTCTGTGCAGTAAGTATTTGTCTATTACGGTTTACCAGTTATGAGAAAAATCTTTGAGAAAGAAGAGGATTTCAGAGGCTATTCTCAATAAATTTATTGGTCTTGTAAATATTTTATTCAAAACATTTATGGACAATTTTGAGAATATTAAAATTATAGAAAAGCTTTCCATGTAAAGTGTAGTTTGGGGTAGGGGTGGTTTCTAAAATCCTCGTGTCGCATTCTTAGAAAACACAAAAGCTAAATACCAAGTTCTGTATTTAATGGACTCTTGTTTTTTGCGTTATGCTATCCCCACACACACACACACACACACACACACACACACACACACACACACACAGATTGACCGTTTTCTAAAAAAATTTTTTTTTTATCTATTCAAGGTTCCTCAAACATATATTTCTAGTGAAATCTTAGTATCGAATTTTTGGGTGAAACAGAATATCTTCTCTACCTACTCTGGGCGTTGTACATACGTGCAAGAGAAAGTAAAAATTGTTGTAGGCTATGTACCATGTTACAGTTTTATATATGTTAAATCACATTCAGTTGAAATACAGCACATATGTATGCTTCTATCTGGCTTACTAATTGTTACTGATTTTTGAAAACAATGCATTAAAAGGCACTGCTTGGTATTTTTAAATTGTGATAAATGAATGCCCACTCTTTCTCAATATCTCGTTCAAGTCCAAATAAAGTTTAATCATCTACAGCTGACCGTGTACAAATTCCTTAATGGACTCTGGGTTGGTGGATTTTTAGCAACATGTTCATCGGAACATATTTATTCATTCTTGTGTCGGTTGATCAAACCCTCAGTGAATGTCAACTTTAACCACATACAAAACAAAGTTGGCACAAGTACCAGGAATTAGAAATTGCAGTTCATAACAGCAAAGAAAAACCCCTCTCATTAAACTGTGTTAATGGTTTTAAAAGCAAAATCAATTACTCTGTACCTTACTCAAATTCAGCAAGAATAAAATCAGTAATTCCAGGAATGCAAAAACAGGTTATTATAAGGAATTCCCTCTCATTATACTGAGCAAAAGATATTTATAAAGCACAAACGGTTGAATGAAATTTAACCCTACAAGTGTATAAATAATAAAAACACAAAAGTATTCCCCAGATAGAACCATAGGGGATGTCCAGCTTTCAGAGGTGTTCAACATGCAGTGTATATTGGACGTGAAAAGAAAAATAGGAGTTTGTCCAGCTCCAAGAAAATATGTCAAAAAAAGTGACATAGATACAATCGACGTCAGAATCTTCTTTTTCGTTATGAACACTTAAAAGAAACTATGATATTAAACATACAGGGGTGTCCAAAATATTTTGTAGTATTGTAATACTTGAAGTACGAGGAAACGTTATTTCTAAAGTATTTCGACGAGACAGGGCAAAGGAAACATTAAGAATGACATTCAAGATATGACTTACTCTTCCCATACGGAGGATTTACATCTGCTAGAACCTACACATTGAACGAGGAATCGGCTCATAGTCACTGATGAGAACGAGAGAAGATGATATGAAATGAAGGCGAAAGGGATGATAGGAAAGGTGACGATGGAGCATTCGAGGAAATGAATGGCGGGGAAAATCAATGAACCTCGAGAAAACCACCTAGACGTACCTTGTCCACCACAAATCCCACATTCGTTCCCCTGGGATTGTGAGAGGCCACAGTTCGTCTATTTAAGATTTACAAGTTCTAAAATAAAATCGCTTAATATGTTCATATGCTTTTTAAATAAAGCACTGGGTATTAAATTATAAACTATCCAGCTGATTTTTTTTCTCGCAATATGAAGTGCTACACAGTCACCCATGCGCAATGATAATCTATAATTTGTTGTTATTTAGGTTTCATTCTTGCTAAATTCTATAGCAGTGCTGGCAACATGATCATTTACACAATTATAACCTTGCGTTTTTTACCTTACTCCATCGAAAAAAAACCTGTTTATGTAATGTAATGTTGCTTCGAGTTATTTGCTAACAATTCTAGCGTTGCTCTTTCAGATGATTGTAATATTTCCTAGTCATTTACGGAGTCAACAATTACATCAACGATAAAAGGCTTCAGATTAATATACATATAGAATGTCGTACGAAAAACCGATCCCGAGTACTAGACTGCTCAATGTTGGCCGTCAATTACCATCGACTGCAATATGTAATAACAATTACACATTATATCAATTCAGTATATATATATATTAATTATTTGTTATTTCTTTATTATATCTAATTATTACATGTTTTTCTCTTTGTTGTATCTGCTTGTGGCGGGCAACAATTCGTGCTTAATTGGCGGACGACCAGTCTGTACTCGGCGCCGTTGTTTCGTGTCCCACCCTGAATAATTCCATCACAACACAAGAACCAATTGGGATGGTTCAAGTGGTTAAGTCTGTGGCCTGCATTCGGAAGGTCCCAAATCCTTTGGGCCGATCAATCCGGCTGAATTTTTTTCCCAGTCCCTAAGTAAATACCAGAATATATTTAATATACAACGATCTAAAACAATAGTAAAACTGAAACTAGATTGTAATAACGATTGCGCTGCCATCTGTCCACAGATAGTTAAAGCAGCTACACTGAATGGGACGCTAATAACATATTTGTCGCGGATCAAAGTAGTATGGTTGTGAGGATATGGCTCGCAGGCCTGGTTAAACTCTGTCGTCTGACTACGGATGATGAGAGTAGCTAGATTAGAGACACGCTATCAGGAAGCGAAAGTGATATGGTGCGGAGATAATCCCACCACACACCATAAAGTAATAGTTATTTATATTATAAGTGGCTTAAATAGACCATTAATTGTGAGTGTTCTAATTTGTCATGAGTAAATAAGTGTAATAAGCCACGTGCAATTTATGTTTTATTTATCCTAATATCAGCTGAAATATTCTTATATTTATTAATATTAATTATTAGTCATGACGAAAGTGCATTTGTTCGTGATCCCGCCGGGATAAGCAGTTTCAATTCTAGTTGTTTAAACTGCACAAAATAAATCAATAAATGAATGAAAATGAATATTCCCGAAGAAGTTTTAGAGTATGCTAAAAAAAAGCTGTACTTAGTTTGTTACCCGGAAAGTCGAAGGACTTATATGACAAGTAATTTTCATTATCTTAAGAATGGGCAGCTGTCAAAGGAGTTAAAATAATTTACAATGTAATAAGTTACTTTATCTCACGATGAAATAAAGACTCATTTTTGTTGTTTCTTAGAATACATGAAATGCAATCATGAAGTTTATTGGACGGGATAAAATATATTTTAAAAAGTATAAAATAGTGTTATAAAATATGATTCCACTGTATTACAATCTTCAATTCCTGGTATGAGAGATCATGCAAACGCTACTTGTGTATAATAAATTACATTGCCACTGTAACACTCCTGAAGTTGGTAATCTCTATAATTGGAAGGAATATTACAGCCTCGGCTAGTAGAGCATCTACCTGCTGTGCGAACGCCCATAGTTCCATTCCCGGCTGAGGTAGGAATTTTTCTCTAGCCAAGATTGTTACGTATCCTCCGCAGAGACTAAAGTATAAATGAGAGTCTGAAGATGTGTGTGTGTATTCAAGACAGGGAATAAATGCAACAATAAAAATAATATTTTGAACAACACGATTTAAGAGTAGAACATTTAGCATAGCGCACACGAACTAAACACAAGAGATTATCGCGTGATTAAATTGTAATACCATTCCGTGTAGTCAACTTTGCTTTCTAGTTCAATTACATACAATTACGCTTTATATTTGCACATATTTAATAATTAGACTTGCTTTATTTAGGTTTTACCTATCATTATGGCTTTTTATATGATTAATTTCTTACGGCGCTCGCATCATCTGTTCACAATAAAAATATCTATACTACATTTTATCGCAATTTTTTAAAGACCTAACCTCTACATTATATCGATAGCTTTCTGCTGGATCTAAAACGATGTTCTTTTATCTAGCATAGCATACAAAACGATTAATGGAAGAATCAAGGTAATTGCATAAGCCGCAGAATAGAATGAATGGACATGGAACTACTATCCTAAAATTTTAAAAATAGCTTCAATGTAAAATAAGTTTAAAATAATTTCACTCAAATGTGCTCTTTATATTTCGAAAAGAAAAGAAAAACAAATCTTCATCATTGTAAGCCAACTATTCCATGAATACACGTCAAGATCAAGATATTAGTAAGCACCATACATAAACTTATAACATTCTTAAAGCAAAAATTCGGAGACCTAAAAATCAGAAATAGAGTAACAAATTGATGATTTCAGTAATGTGGCACAAAATATTAAAACATCTGACATCTCACTCCACATGAGAGCGAAAGAGAGGGAGAAAGAGAGAGATATTTTAACATCATTTCTCTTGTTTCTAGAATCTCGCTATACACGTGAATTAATTTCGTTCTAAACGTGATTTATCTTAGTTTCAGGAATCAATATAATATTAATTATATTTTAAAAATTTGAACGAAGCCTAAAAATAGTATATGCTACACGTTAAAAGTTGTTTAATTTTGTTGGTAGGGATGAGAAATTCACGATGGAGTGATGTTTTTGCATGAACGTGCATTTGATTTGGCATACGGATTTTACTTGTTATCTTCTATTATTTTGCGTAAGACGGAGGAACCACAATGGCCGCGCCTATTCCGCCGCGCGGGCCGATGCCTATCACCGGCCCGTGCATTTTCAAATAATTATAGTTTTCTCAGACGAGAACTCGTTAGTCGTTTTTCTTTCTCCTGGTCGTGCAAAAAGAATGGAATTTCAAAACCATTACATAGAGACTAATTTTGAAATATTTTGCTTCACTTAAGCCTACTATATTCACTTATTCCCATTATACCTACAAGGAAATATACTATAAAATTATATCTTGATTAACATAATGTAGATAGAATAAAGAAATTCTGTAACGAGTTTATGAAGAATATGTAGAGTAGATAATGTGAAAGTAACGCAGGAGAATTGTTGACAAGACTAGTTGATTAACTTACAACAAATATGTCTCTAGAGTTATGTCACGATTGTACCATAAACACTATATTCCACAAATCAATATTGATACTAATCTTTACTTTTCTATGAACAAGTTTTTACACATTAAATGTATTTTCTTTGGTCCAGCAGGTTCTCAGTTTTTCGTAACAATTTAGTCATTTAAACATTGACAGCAATGCAAACTATTCCTGGTTTAAATTTTAGAAAAAATCCGAAGCCAAAAATTTCAGTACAACGAAGTTTTAAATATGCTATCAAGAAGCACATCCTAGAGGGGGGATATCTACCGAAAACCATCTATGACTGTGCAGTACTTATCTCTGTGTATAATATAATAACATTTATGTAAGGTAATACATACTGTGTAAATCAATTGCGGTGAGATGAACAGAGAGATAAAACATTCCTGCAAGCGCAAATACAGCTGATTTTTTTCCCCTTTAAATGGGTGCAAATTAAGTGTCTGTCAACAAAAAATTATTGATAGTGTATTTATCTCATAACAAATTTACTAAACCAATAAACTGAATTTGATAAATTAAATGTACTTATACATCAGTGCATTTTACGGATGCTTTGTGACTGTCACCCGGTTTTGATTCTCTGAAAGTTTCATTTGATTCACACTCTTGAAAGAGACAACCCACATAGAAACTGTCTGATACATGAAAGTAAGGTTTTAGATTATACAACACTCTAGACATAAATCCAAAAATGCAAAGAATACCGATTTATTATATAAGTATACTAGACAATTTTGGAATTGGAGTTCTACGGAATTACGGAAGAAATTTATTTTTAAGATTTCCTCAAGCAAAGTGATTGCATAATATTTTGAAAATATAAAATATGTAAATACCACACTAAATAACTTAATAAAGAATGAGGACTAATGTAACTTAACGCTACGTATGACGATTGACATTAAATGAGTTGTTTCTAAGGCCGTGAGCATACCCAGAAGATTTTAGTTACAACTCAGTCAATATTACAGCTACGCTAAGTAATCACATTTAGGTTTGGAAAATCGATGTCCAGCGGACAATTTTAATAGAGTTCGAGTAAAATCAAAGCATACATAACACACAATCTTTGAAGAAAGTCTAAGCTTGGGAGTCTCTAAACATACCTACCTACACGACTGAGTTTCCATAAGAAAATTAAGTATCAACATCCGCCTTAGAGAAAGCTTCCATTATTTAGCGCGTCTCTATGTGCGTTCTGTGTCTTCCTGCCGTAACTATGAGGTAGGGAAAGTAAGGAAATGTGAGCATATGACCTCCTCTGGCCTAGCGAGGGGCTACTAGAATATATTTTTACTTTTTATAGCACGTATGTACAATGTACATAGATACAGAAGGTATTGCGTTCCACCCAACATTTTGATTCTAAGATTTCACAGGAAATACACACTTTAGGCCTCCTGTAAAAACATCTTTAGAAAAAGGCCTGAGTGTGTAAGTGTGTGTCCGTTCCGAGTGCCTGTGAAGAGATAACTCACGATCGAAAAGTCTGTAAAATACAAAACTTGGTATTTAAGTTTAGTATCTTCAAAGGATGCGTCACGAAGACACACCAAACTACCACTTACATTGAAAATATTTAGAAAGTTTTGATTTTCTCAAAAATGGCTCTAAGATTTTGATTAAAATGCCATATGTTACATATATTTACATGAAAAATAAAATGTATGTCTTAAATATTCTAGGAATAGCCTCTGAAGACCGCTTCATTGGAATTACTCTTCCATTACTGGTAAGCCAAGAGATAGACAACAACTTAAAAATTAGATCTCAGATGTTTTATATTTGTTCTCTTTTTCTTTTACTTTCACGTTTATCCAAAATTTGCTTTTTCGGGTTAAGGGGACCGCAGAATGTGCATTTGCTGTGATCTTGATATCGAATTTTTGGGCGGAATACAATACAAATGTACTTCGATTGATCCTCTTATCTACTAAAAATAATAGGTGGCTGAGAGAATAAAATTCCTATCAGATCGAGAACTATTAGCTTTTCAGTTACCTTCTACTCGTAGTTGAGTTAGCTCTTTTGCTAAGCTACAAACACAAAATGATAGCGAATAATAAACTATTGTGAGCTAAAATAAAGCTTGACAACTAAAGCTGACGAATTGCAAATTTCGTTCGCCTCGCCACACAGGTTTACATTCCAATAAAATGAATGTTTTTATGCGTAATTAACTTTAAAATTGGATTATGCTGCAATACGATCTGATGATATGGCCTGTGTGTGGGATGCGGGTAGAGGTTGGAGGGGGAAGTTTTAATGAGAGATCGTCCGGTTTATTAATAATCATAAGTTTATAATCGATATAGCTAAACAATTAAACTCTCTATCAGAATCCAAATAATTGCATGCAAACATGGAATATTAGACAGATAACCACGCGCTGCCTGCTAACCGCTTCACTATTTCGTTAGTTTAACATCCAGAGTTATTACATTTGGCAATCATTCACATGCAGGCAGGCTGTTACAACAGTCACTCATCAGGATAAAAACCCGCAATGATTCAATAACAGCAGAACAAGAATTATATGCCAAAACTCGTTACCTCATACAAATGTCACATTACATCGATGCTCAAATATAGAAACAACACTGAAAGAACTTTGGTACACTCTGCAATATTTTCTGAAAAAAATTTTTGATTATCTATTTACGTTACTGCTTTAACCACGTTTTAAATTAATAATTTCACAGTTTTATTCAACAACATCCGGCTTACCCATCGTTATGCGATTGGCTTTTTTGTTTTTGACTAATTTCATTAACCTCGAGCCAACCTTTACAAATTATTTATTATCAGCTGGCCTAGAGGATTTTTATGGTGAATCTTGCCCATTAACCCTTATACTGTGTTTTTTACTTACAGTCCAGCCAATAATGAACAGAAAAATCAGATGTATTCTATTCACATGACTTTCTCTAGCTACAAACTATTCTTAAGACAGATTGTTCTTTTATTTACATCATGCTAATCAAGATAAACATAAACAGAAATGGTCATATTACTTGCCTTCTTGTAAGTAGAAGGAAAGCAAGAGAATGTACTAGATTAAAGCGATTTTGAAATCTTTTAAGTGCGGGTCGCTATGTGAAACAATTGAAATTCAGTTCTCTTTGCAAGATCAGCGGTAAAACAAAAGGGAGATGAAAGAAAAGACGGCATCCCGTTGGATAAAAGTGTAAGTACTTTAAAATTGAAACCAATAATAAAGAATATCTCAGAAACAGTTAATTCTCCAAAAATGGGTATGGCTTTTAACAGATCTACATTTTATGTGCAGTTAAGTTTTCATCTATCTGTTACGTTTTACCAGTTAGACAAAGGTTATACAGAATGAACAGGTCTTTACAGACATTCGCAGAACATTCAAGATATACACTTCGTTTGTCTGAACATGACTTAAACATATAATATTTTACTAAAAGTCGTTTTAGCCATTTTTGTGAATATCAACATTATCGAAAAATGTTTCGTAAAGGGTAGTTGAGGGTGTCGGGACTCCCCGAAAATCTTCGTGTCGCATCTTTGGAACTTAAATACTACTTCAATACTAAGGTATTGAACTTAAATACCAATACTTTTCGTTTTTGAGTTATGCTGTCCACAGACACACATGCACACGCATAGATACAAACACGCACACGCGCGTAGACACACACGCACGGACTTTTTTCTGATTTTTTTTTTATTATTCAGCGATCCCTAAAATATGTATTTCTGGTGAAATCTTGGTATCGAGGTTTTGAGTGGAAAACAATAATACCTTCTCTAGCTACTGTGTACATTGTATGAATATACGTGCTAGAGAAAACAAAAATCTTGACATTCATGCAAAAGGCAGAAGCGTTAGCAGAACGGGTGTCCTTCATCGAGAAAGGTAGCAACACGGTAACGTAAGAGGCTCGCATGCGAAAGGTCGTGGGTTTGATTCCCGTGGTCGGCCTTCCTTACCAATGCTATTTAGGGGTTTCCCCGGTTGTCAAGCGAATGCTGGGAATTCCTCAAAATTTCTGTACACAGTTGCTTGTTTCTATCACAGCCTTGTCATCTATTTCAGGTTCCAGAACCAGGATTGGTGTTCGGCGGGTTGTGGCTGGATGGAGGCTTGCACAATGTATTTTCTTCGGAGCGTCGTCCGTAGGGACCCGCTATTGGGTGGGAGACTCAGGTCTTGTGAATTGGGTCCAGATGGCATCGAAGGTGCTCAATCTGGAACCGTTAGGGTCTCCTTCCATACTTGCGCACATCCTTATCAGGACCTGGTCGCCCTTCTGGTCTCTCCCTGAGGTCACGTAAGGCCTAAGCTGCTCTAGTGCTCTTGTGTCCGTAGACCCTTTCCCGAGTTCATCCTAATCGTAATCCTGAAAGCACCTCCCCCGAAAACTTTAGAAAGTTCTTAAAATGCTATACAGCTTAGTAATAAGTCCTTTGACGGTGGAAAAGCCACCTGGTGGAATAGCCGAATAGGGTTTTTAGATAAGAAGAAAAATATATAGCAGTGAAACGCTAGAGCTTCTCTTTGGTACCAAGCATTTTACAACATAAAAGCGCATAGTTTTCACATACTACCGACATCTCTTGTACTATTAAATAAAGCTGAAGCTGTGAATAAGAAGGTTCTCCACTTCCAGACCACCAAGTTAGCTTTGCTTAAGATAGTCTGCCACCATCGAGGAAAATAAAACTTCGCAGTTGTCAATATAAAGATGTTATGTGTTCCATTCACTTGACTTTTCCTACCAATTCTACCACAAGTTGTTCCTCAAAAGCCAATGTACGAGTACTTCACGTTAATCGAGGTAAACGTTTGCAAAAATACTTGTATTACATATAATAATGAACATCGAGATACATATCTGTAGAAATTGTCTAATTGCATATTTGCTAGGTTTTCAATGAGTCTTTTAAGTGAGGGCTGTTATGTGATTTCTTTCAAATTAGGTTATCGTTGGATGGCCAACAAAAGAAACAACCAACCGACTGCTTATCATTGGATGAAGGTGTAAGAATTTTAAAATCCAAACCAATAACAAGGAATATTTCAGAATATATGAGAAAAAAAAAATTTAGAGTAAGATTTTGTCTTTCTCTGGCGGTTTACAGGGCAAAAGTCATAGTGGATTTATGAGGCTATCCAGAAAATCTAATATATTCATTTCATTTATCGTGAAAGTTAGAGTCATTTTAGAGAAAATTCAAGTTTACGAAGACCGTTCCTTGTAAAGACAAGCTCTAGACTGGAAACCTCAAAGCTCGGAGAGGAAAAGGTAGACCAAGGACATGGCGAACAGTGGAAAGTGAATTGCAGGAAATGGGAAAGAGTTGGAATGAAATAAAGAGAGTGGCTAGAAATAGAACTGAATGGAAACGCTTCATTAAGGCCCTATGCTCCAGATAGGGAACAACAGGGCATCATGATAATGATTCCTTGAAGTTCGGATAGTTCCATCTTCTACCACGATTTTTCTGTCCATTATTTACTGTACCGATCACTTCCTTGATCACTTATTTCAGGGTTGAAGTAACAGGCGAGGTTGCGGTGGCGGTGCTCTTTTTGTTTCTTTTTTTATACCTTAGCGTCCTTTAATCTGATTGGTCACATCGGACAATAAATGAAATTGGTGAAATGATGCTCAAATGCTCTCGGGAACGTAAAATTACTCGGCATTCGTCTTCTCAGGATAACGGAAAAACCATAAGAAAACCTTACCAGGGTAACTCATCCTAACCAAGATTCGAACTCGCGATCTCTTGAATGTGAGGCATACACGCTACCTCACACAACCGAGGCAAGCTAAGTGTAACTCCGTAAAAACTTCCTCCTGGCGCCGTTCGTGGCATCCCGGTGAGAACCTGCTTCCGCCCCTTCGCAGTGCCACCGAGGGTTCAAGGGCTTGTGCGAGTGCGCTAGGCGACGTTGGATGCGTTCATCTTGAGATTAATAGGGACACCGTCCATGCTTGTGCTCGTTGTCATCCGGATTTGGTCGCCCTTCTACTTAACTTCTTTAAGTAGAATGCAGAAACATAGCCTTCAATTGCAGGCAGAGCTGCTACGTTATACAGCAATTGTTAAGAGTTGACTTCAATTTAGTTACAGCCGCTTTAGCAGTACAGAAATGTAAACAATAGCAACAATGAGTCACTGAAGGACAGGTAAACATGGTCCGGTGCAGATGTCTCCAACTCGCATGGTTTTGTACCGCAGCAAACGGGCTTGGTCTATGCATGCAGTGGATAAACATGTAATAGCATGTATAGTGTGTCCGTTTATGTCGAGAACAGAATGCAATCCAACATGCAAGCCATCGACTCCTACATTTATGCTTTCCTAGTAGGATATTTCTTATTTATAGAAAGTTGCGCAAAAAGTGTTTAGTTTTCGGTAAAACTCAGAAAATTTAATTTGCAACGACATTAAGCAAACCATGTAAGTCAATACTACAGTTAACAGGAAAAAGTCGTTTCTTTCAAATTGTACTCGATACCTACCAATTAATTACCAAGATGCCTGCTCATAATTGCTATAAACGTGCAAATGATTCGTTATAAATAATGCTCATACGTAGGGCTACAATGCGATTACAAATTATGGAGGCTGTTTTTTACTTTCTCTATACGCACAATGTACATATTGTATAGAGAAGGTATTGTATTGTACCCAGAAATTCGATACCGAGATTTCACCGGAAATATATGTTTTGAGCCTCCCTGAATCCAAAAAAAAAAAAAAAAAAAAAAGCATTTTTAGAAAAATGTCCGTGTTTGTGTGTGTCTGTCTGTCTGTATGTGTGTGTGTGTGTGTGTCTGTAGGCAGCATAGCACAAAAACGAAAAGCCCGTTGCATACCAAACTTGGTATTTAAGTTTGGTATCTTCCGAGGATGCGACACGAAGATTTTCAAGAAAATCCCCCCCACCCCCAACTACCCTTTATATGAAATTTTTTATTTTCTTAAAAATGGCTCTAACGATTTTGATTAAAATATCACATATTAAAGATATTTACGTGATAAATAAAATATATATCTTGAATTTTCTGGGAATGGCCTCTGAAGACTATTTAGGGTGAATTTTGCGGAATTTTGCATAACTGCTAAACTGTAAGAGATGGATAAAAACTTACTACTCAGAAAACGTAGAGCACATTAAAACACACAATTTATTTTATATACATTTTTTTTCATGGAGTTGATCGTTTTTAAGATATTCCTTGTTTTTGGTTTCAGCTTGTAAAAACTTATACTTTTCTCATTCAGGAATTTGTCAACTCGTGGCCATACAAAAAGAGCAACTTCAGTCACATAGTAACCAGCTTTTGACTATCATTTTAACCTATGGTGGTCCCTTATTTCGCTTCTACTTACAAGGAAGGAAGTAAATAGAAGCATAAGTTTTTTAACAATAATTTGTTGCAGACATGTAGAGAAAGTTATGTGAATGGAACACATAAGATTTTTTCTTATGTTAATATTTATAATTTTTGGGGGGAATTATATTTGTTGCGAATACCAATTATCACCATGCCTATGAAAATACGTATATGTCCATATCCGAATGCATAATGGAGCAATTGTTCTACCAATCATGAACCTTCAATAGGTGTATTAACCTATAAAGGTGGATTACATATTTTAAATGCAAAATGTTGCATACTGTCACAGTATTGAAGAAATTTTCCGCGCAGTTCACGCAGTGCACTGTAGGTGATTTGCAGGAGCATTGAGCAAATTTGCTCACTCTGCTTTACTCAAAGCGGAACAAGTTGGTGACGCCAAAATAGTATACGAGGGATTGGGTTGGTTTGCAACTGCAACATTACTATGTAAAGTCCAGTAACAACCCAATTTTATTTCGGCTCGTTGGCTCACGCCGGTTTAAACTCAGAGCATGTAAGATTTCTAAGCTCGAATATAAGTTAATATATTGGCATACAGGAAAATTCTATCTTTATCTTTTTACTTTCTCTAGCACGTATGCACGGTGCTCATTGTAGATAGAGAAGGCATTGTATTGCACGCAAACATTTGATACCGATGTTTCACCAGAAATACATGTTTCGAGACCCCCTAAATATAAAAAAACATGTTTAGAAAGATATCCGTGTGAGCAGGTATGTGGGCAGCATAGCTCAAAGACGAAATACCAAACTTGGTATTTAAGTTCAATATCTTCCAAAGATGCGATACGAAGATTTTCAAAACAATCCCCCCACCTCAACTACTGTTTACATGGACTATTTTTCAAAATCTTTCCTAAAATGGCTTTAACGATTTTGATTAAAATACCACATGTTTAAAATATTTTCATAACAAATTAAATGTATATCTTTAATTCTCTGGGAATAACCCCTGAAGACCTCTTCATTCTAGATGAATTTTATGCAACTGTTGAAACGTAAGAGATAGAAAAACATTTGCTGCACAAATAATAGATCTCGTTAAAACACAATTTGTCACATACATGTTTTTCGTACAGTTTACAATATATTCTTTGTTGTTGGTTTCAATTTTAACTACAAATTTTCTCAAACGTGGTTCTTCTTTCTTTCATCTCTCTTTCATTTTACTGATGGGCTTGCAAAGAGAACCGACTTTTAATTCTTTCACATAGCGACAGCTTTTAAAAGATTTATTGTCACTTTAACCTTGTATATTCCCTTATTTCTCTTCTACTTACAAGGAAGCAAGTAATAAGACCAATTCTGCTAATGTTTATCTTGATTATCATGATGGAGATAAAGAAACAATGTTTTATAAGACAAGTTTGTTTGCCGCAGCTGAGAAAGTCATGTGAATGAAACATGTCAGGTTATTAATTTAGATTATTTTTTCTTTTACAGGGACTTTAATGCTTAGAAATTCAATGGGAAGTCGCAAAAATAGGCTAAGTCTCAGTTTATCACAACCAAAAAAAGGTCAAGCTTGCAAATTTCAATTAAACAAATCTTTCATAGATTATAGTATACACAGGAATAAACTGGCAATACGGCCATCTGAGTGATCTCCTATGTAAATATGCCCAATGAGCTCAAATTTGCTACAACAAAACAAAAAACATGTATCTTTGTATCTCACCATGCAGATTTCCTTACGATTACCGAACTGCGAGAGAATGTGTTGCAGTTTCTCCAGCAGATGAAGCACGTAACCTATCATTTTAAAGCAAATAATACCTAGCTTGTTTTTGCAAACACCCATAATTCCTATGTCTGCTGATAAATAATAGCGCTCTGTCATAGTTATGCTATAAAATGAATTGGCTTACACAATTTACACACATTAGAGCTGTTTAGAAGTTTATATTTTGCTCATAAACCGTGAACTAGCATTTTTTTTTTTCGTTACATAACATGTCTGCAGGCAATACTAGGGAATGTATTTACATTCAGTCCTAAAGCTACGCTGAATGTTCGTTGCGTGCCCTTGGGCAGATCATCTATAATGAAGGACGCTTTTAAGCCTTTTGGGAGAAGGAAACTGATGCCAGAATATGTACAGCTTTCCTGAATAATATAATTTCAAGCTTGATACTCCAAATCCTATTTGCGGAGATATTACCTTTTTCGCAAAAAACGCGCCCAAATGCTACGC
The DNA here is from genome assembly GCA_030762935.1 of Hymenopus coronatus. NCBI lineage: Eukaryota > Metazoa > Arthropoda > Insecta > Mantodea > Hymenopodidae > Hymenopus > Hymenopus coronatus. The sequence goes on from CM060882.1 coordinate 63,373,682, forward strand.
GGAGCTAACAGTGATTATTCTTACACCCCGTTTTGCTAACACCGCCCATGTATCACGGACAGCTTTATTCGTTCATTTCCACGCAACGCAATTCCGGAGAGATTTAATCCCCGCTATTGAAACATTACCGCTGCTACCAACATTATAAATCGAAAAACACAGAAGAGGCGGGCACAGTTCATCCCTCATCTCTTTCCCCTCGCTGGGTTTTATATTCAGGTTAATAAAGTTTAATTTACTTGTTATTTTTCTTGCGTCGATTGAAGAGCTGTTGCCAAGCAACTTGAGCTAACAATAAAGGAACACAATGAGGCCGACTGTTTCTAATTTCACAGACGGTGCTTCTCCTAGAAGAGTAGGCAATAGGCAAAGCTTCTTTCTTTTGCTCCAAATAAAACTCGCAAGAATTAATTAAACGTCAAACCCGCTCTACGTAACAATTAAAGCAACAAACAAGGGCAAGGCAGTCTGTGTAATCATTAGATTAGAACCCTCGGAGCCAACTGTCTGCTGCAACCCTATCTCTGTCCTACCGTTAGCCAGAATGCAATTTGGCACAGGCGCGTTCACAGTGTGGTTGTTGTGACGTAGCGACCAAGCGTTAACTTCTTTTTCAAAGCATACACAACTTTAAGCTGCTTGAACCTGACCGAGTACGTGAGTGTTAGGATTGCCAGATATTCCGCATTTCCCGGGTTCTCCCGTATTTCAGCCTTATTTTATTGAGTCTACCGACTCCCGTATTTTGAACTGTTTCTCCCGTATTTCATACGCTGCCATGAATTCTGGATTTAGAAGGATATTTGAAATATGCAATATATCGAAGTGAATTCCTTTTTTAAATAGCTGTTGGTAGCAATGATAGCACGCGTCTCGTTCATTTGCGTCTTTGAGTTGAAGAGAGGAATACGTGTTTTGTTTGTTTGTGGTTTTATAAAGCAAGTAAAATCATGGATGGCGGCAATGAACTGATTTATTTAATAGTGTTTAACGCTCGCTTTTTACTACTTATGGCACCGCAGACGATGACACTGATGTTACATGGTATGAAGATGAGCACAGGTAGAATGCGATGGCGGGGGGAAACCGTAGAACCCGGAGAAAACCCGCCCCTGCGCCGCTTTGTCCACCACAAATCTTACATCGCATTTTTCGTTGGAATGCAGTATCTTTTCTAGTTACTATGTACATTGTATGTGCATACGTGCTAGAGAAAGTAATAACATTCAAATATGCAACAGCTAGATATTAAAATTGATTATTTAAATATTGCTAGCCTTAATTAGGTTTTATTAACAATACTTATTTAATTATACATTAAACACAAAAAGTGAATTCAAAACTGAGAAAACTCGCTTGGTTCTTCCGAAATACTTAAGTAACAGTCTGTATTTTGTAGAAAATTAATATTATATATATATATATATATATATATATATATAATATTATACAAAATATTCCTTTACTGCCATTAGCCATTACCACCAATCCCTTCGGTCAGGCTGACCCAAAAGGAGAACTTAAACATTTCTGCAGCAAGAACTCGCAGTTAAAGCGAGAATAAATAACGAGATAATATGTTGTATTACTTTCACACGACTTGTACCCAATATTTCGTCTACAAACTATTTATACGAAAACTTGTGTTCCTATCAACTTCATGTTAATAAAGATAATATCTGCAGAAATGGCTCATTATGCCTCTTGTATGTACTGGATGGCTAAAGAGATAATCTAATTTAGAAACAGCGAGACACTATATGCGGTCACGTTCAAAGCTTATAGTTCTATGTACTTCACTTTAATTATTTGCCGAAATAGCTACAATATAAATTTCGTTATAGATACAAAGCGAATAATGATAGTCAAATATTTATTTCAACTGGACGTTATGTGTTGCCCTTAAAATTCCATACGCTTCCCATGCTGTTGCGGTAATCAACTGAACATCGAAAAGGATTTGATCCATTAACAACGGATTTCGGAAAGGGTATTACGGCCAAAAATGTTATTCAAAATAAATCACGTGTTTTAAATTGATCTGCAGTTATTGTGCAGAAAGTGCTTAACGTTTATCAGTTATACAAGATTATATAAACTTCCTTCCAAATGAAGAGGAATTTAAAGACTATTTCCAGATATTCAAGAGAAATGTTTTAGTTGTCACGTAAATATAAATGGTATCCGAATCTAAGTCGTCAGATGAATTTTTGAGAAAATGTAAAATTTGGAAAACTCTTCCATGTAAAATTTTGTTTGGGATAGATTCTATCTTGTTGAAAATCTTTGTGTTGTAACTTTGGAAGTTTGGCATTTAACTGACTTTCCGTTTTTCAGCTATGCACACAGACACACAGGCAAACTCGCATGCAGAACTGTTTCTAAAAGTTATTTTTTTATTCAGGAAGTGTCAAAACGTGTATTTCCGAAGAAATTTTGATATCGAATTTTTAATGGAATACAATACTTCACCTACTGTAGAGAAAGAGAAGTATTATAAAATGTATTTTAATAAAAATTCAACCCAATGGCAACAATCATCTCGGATATGGTTAAAATTCTAAAATGTGTATGAAATAAAGTATTTATAATGTGAAGCAAGTACAATTTAGTTAGGTATGTCTATTTTTACAGCTTACTATTTGTACATTAATATATTTCATTCCGAATAAAGAGAACTTCACAGAAAATTCAATATATTCATTTAATTAGCGATGTAATTCATTACAGAAAATAGGAGTATTTTGAGAAAATAAAGAATGCCTAAACAACTTTGATGTCAAGAGCAGTTTATGGTGAGAGAATTTTATAGAAAATCTTCATCGTGCTTTGGAAGATAAACTAAGCCTATTATTCACCCGAAATTTCATTTTACTTTCTCAACTAATTAGATAGTACTTAGGATTTAGATGATATTGCATTCCATCCTAAAGTTCGATAGCGACATTTAACTGTAAATACAGGTTTTAGGGTCCCTTGAATAAGAAAAAAAAATCTTCCACCTCCAACATCCTTTGCATGGACTACTTTTGAGAATTTGCTTTTCTCAAAAATTACAAGTGGTGAAATGAGGCTCAAATGATCTCGGGACTCACGGAGCTTAAAGTTATTCAACATTCGGCTTCTCAGGATACGGGGCGTAAAAATCCTTAGCATGGCTTCCTTCGGAAGGGAAGTAAAGCCGTTGGTTCCGTGTCGTAGATTTATGACACGTAAAAAAACCTCAAGCCTGATAGAGAGGCCTCTGAGCAAAATTAAACGGCCAATATAGAATGGGACGCTGAGAACCACAGTAGTTGAAGAGCGTCCATAAATAAAACGTCATCTCATTTTACCACAACACTACCCAGGCAACCAATAAATACTTTCTATTAAAATACTATATATTATACATATCTATATATAAATAAAAATAAATTATATCTTGAATTTTCTGGGAATAGCCCCTGAAGGACATCATTCTTTATGACTTTTGCATAATTGATAAACCGTAAGAGATAGTACAAAAATCTTACTGCACAAATGGCGTAGATCTCATTAAAACACACACTTTATGCCATATCATTTTTTGTGGATTTAACAATTTCGAGATATTTCTTGTTGTTGGTTTCAAATTTGAAGTACTTTTAACTTTTCTCAAAGGGGAAATTGTAATCCCTATTTCTTTTGTTTTACTCTTGGCCATGCAAAATAACCGAATTTCAATCGCATAATAACCAGCTTTTAAATAATTTGACAATCGCTTTAGTCTAATGCATTCCCTTATTCCCCTTCTACTGCAAGTAATACGACCATTTCTGCTGATGTTTATCTAGATCAGCATGAAGTAGATTGAAGAGTAAGCTTTTGTAACAATAGTTAGTTACAGAATAGGTAGTGAAAATCATGTGAATGGAATACATAAGATATGTTCAATTGTCTATTCAATCACTTCTCTCTCTCTCTCTCTCTCTCTCTCTCTCAGAAAAATCTTCCTTTTATAATATTGAAAAAGTTATGTTTAAGGGACCTCGAAGCATATTTATGGTGAAATTTGGATATCGACTGAAAAACTTTCTTTATCTGCCATCAGAATTTAACAAAGTGATAACTAATATTTTCGTTTTCCTATAATTTATGATCAAAGGTTGCAACGTTGTGTAAATAAGTTTTAGGATGTTATATTGCTTTACAGATGATAAAATAATCGAGAGTCTAAATGGTTGTAGCAGTTGCCGACTTGGTTTGTTGGCACTAAGATAATAACGAAACTAGCCATATAAACCACACGATGAGAAGATCTCTGAAATGGTACGTTAGAGATGACGATGTTTGCCGATAACTTTTACCTACATAAAGCTAATTAATCAACGAACCTTGTAGGGAAGTACCTACATCATCGTATCACTGCTTTGATCCCATGATTACCTTTATGGTTTCGGCATAAGTTCCTTCATGTCAACAAGTTGGCTGCCCTGGAGCGGAGTTGTGCTTCCCTAACGATAGAGGAGAGGGATTCTCTCCCCCTCTCTCTGCCCTACAGGGTGTCCCAGTGCATTTCGCATAACTCGGTTTGCGGGAACATATCCCGAGAGACGTGAGAGAACATCCGCACTTTCCTCAACTTCCCTTTTCTGCATACTGTTAACCTTCTCGCTTTCTATACCCAGCTCTTGCATTTACTTTCTATTTCTTGTTTTTATTAGCACCGTATACCTGCTGTACTTTTATTCCAGTGTTTATACCTTTTCTTAATGTCGCCTTCAGTGTTATGAAATTCCTTTTTTCTATTTCTATACCTTCCATTTTTTTTTTTTTTTTTTTTTATTTGCAGGTTTGTCTTGTGACAATTCTTGTGCTTTTGACTGATTTTGGGTTCCTTTTTACCTTCTTACTTTTTCTACCACATAGGGATTTAAAGTGCCATATCCATATTTCACTGGAAATGAATGTTGCGTTGTCAGATGAACAAAAATAGGAAGCATTTTTAGGAAAATGTATATCTATGTATATATGTATTTGAACAGCACAATTAAAAACACCACCAACTTTAGAATTTATTTCAACATCTTATAAGGATACTACACGAAGATTTTCAAAAAATCCTCCCATTTCCAAAATATCCTTTAGCACTCTTATGTAATATGTGAAGGAATAAACTTAAGTAAGATTAAACATCAGATGGAATAAAATAATAAATGATAGAAATGATGGTAGAAAAAGTAATGCGATTTTCCTTTAATAATAATGATAGTAATAATAATAATAATAATAATAATAATAATAATAATAATAATAATGCCGCTTCCGTAGCGTGGGGAAGATTACTTAATGTAATCTCGTATGCAAGAGATCACGAATTCGAATCTCTCTTAGGGTGAGTTAGGATGAGTTACCCATAAGGCTTTTTCATTGTTTTCCCTTATACAGAACACGAAGTAACTTTAAACTCCATGGCGAGATCATTTGAGCATCATTTCACCGATTTCATTCATCACCCGATATAACCGATCAGGTTAAAGGATGTTAGGCTATAAAGAAGAAGAAAATAATAATAATAATAATAATAATAATAATAATAACAATTTATTTTGCCATGTATTATATTGTACAATACGCTATGTCAAAATATATATGTATATGAAACTTCCCATATAAAGACATCGCTATCCAAATACTTAGTCAAATTATAAAAATAATTGTTATATACTCACGTCAACCGTAACGAGATGGCTCAGGCGTTAAAGTCTGTGGCTCGCATTCGAGAGATCTTGGGTTCAAATTCCGTGGGCCGGCAAATTTAGCTGGATTTGTTCGTGGTTTCCTTTAGTTGCTAAGGTATCTACAAGATTGGATACTTAATACCACGACCCAAATTTCCACCTTCAGTCTAAAATATTGCAGAATTGATAGATGGTAAATATGATTGCGCTGCCATGTGTTTAAAGTAGTGAAAGCAGCAGATTAGACGACATCCTAACCTCATCTGTTGACGCAGAATTAAATGGTATGGTGTAAAGGGACGAGACCTGAAATGCTATCTGCATTTCTCCACCTAATTACGGTTGGTAGAGGAGCTAGACACTATTGTAACATAAACTTGGCGCGAAACGATAGTAGTATGGTACGGGGCTACTGTCCAAAACATATCGTCAGCGAGGAACCTTATCGAACAGATCCTCGCGATATGACCAATTTGTTAAGGCGACGTAGAATAAAATGGAATTTAAAAAATCATCAATGAAATGTAAAGAACTTAACTGCCAGAGTGCAGCACGTGTAGAGCAATTCTAACATTAAATCTCATTCAATATATTTAGAAAGAGAAACAAAATAACAGAAATTACCACAGATCTGAATAATCCAAAGTTCTTTCATAATACTATCTGTTATTTTAAATACAGTTCTTTGTATAAATCAATTTAAATTGTTACACGTCACTTTATATTCCTTATTTTTTACTCGCAGGTAGGTATATATGTTTTAGGAATAGCCTCTGCTGTTCTATTGTTGTTCTACTGTTTGTATATTGTTACTGTAATGTTGTGACCCAAAAAAAAACAAAAAACACCGAGTTCTGCAACCTAAAAAAATAATAAGAAGACAACATTTTAATCCGAGTATTCATACAAACCCACAATCTTATTATGGACATTGGGGAATCTTAAAACAAACATAAATACATATTTAACTTCAACAAGAGTATAATTAGTAATTTTTCAGAGTCTCGTATTCGGTCTCGAACGCTCTATGTGAACATATTAATGTGAAAAACAATTTTGTGAAAAAAAATTAATTTTTTAGTTACGAAAGAAAAAAGTACCACCAGTAGAGAGTTTTATATGCGTTTTTAGTTAAAAGTGTTTCAAATATTGAAGATAAGTTTTGCCTTGTCCGAAGTGTTTATTTAAGGTGAGGTGTTTTTAAGTTGAGTCAGTAATAACACTAAATATGTCATGCTATCATGGCTCTGCTATAGACTACTAAATGTCGCGTGTATCTATGAGAAAACACCTGGAATTTTAAGTATTATTTTTCCTGCATAACTAAGTGTTGAAATCTTTTTGCGATACCCCACAATTGAAATTAAAACAGAGTAGTAAAGAAATGGTGACCAGATTTTGTTGCAGCAGCCAGTAGGCCTCTAGATATCGTTGCGGGAATGCCAGGTCGATAGCATCGCGTATCTTAATTAGACAACTCCGTCTCTTGTCTGGGCGGTAACGGTGATTTGTCAGTGGCGGCTTCTACGGGTAAAACCCTCACATAAATAACTAAACAGGTTACGTGTTCGAACCTTAATGTAAACTCGTTACACTGGAGACAGACAAAACAGCCGCTTAGGAAAAGAAAGACGAGGGAAATAAAGGCTAATGCCTAACTTGTAGATTGTACTTTCGCTAAGGAAAAGAAAAGCGACTCTCCGGAGTCATTGAGAATTGCCTAAGCACCTAATCACGCTCACTGAAAATATAGTGGTGCTCAATTTTTTTTCCTAATGTACAGTTACAGAGCGCAAACTGTAGCGATTTTACAATAACTTGGAATTGCCGAAGCATAACAGTAAATCCACTCACTAGGAGTAAACGTGGGCAGGTCACGTAATGTTCCCTCAGGGATTTGGGATGAAAAATAACACGACGATACGAAGTGATGGGCAAGACCTGCTAGGGTAACCAAGCGCGGAACGAGTATCATGTATGTCTAGCAGGTTGCAGATCATTAATGTAACCGGCGCTTGCACGCCGCAATGTGCTGTATTTCGCCAATCACTCCAGTAACAGTGAACGCCTTAAAATGAGGCAGATTTTTATCAAAAATTTACGTTTATAACTTATAAAATTAAACATCTGTTTTACTTCATCACAACATATATTAACAATTTAGTTCGTTTGCGCGAAATAAAAGAAGAAGGAAAAAAACCTGATGAAACGCTTCACGTAGGAGGTTGAAATTTTATGAATGAGCTGTTGGGAAATGAAGTGGTATAAAACAACAAAATATTTTATACAATTATATATACAACAAATAACACAAAAATATGAAAATTATTAGATTCAAAAACACTTTTACAGTAAAATGAATGTAAGTTCTCATTTTGAAAATAAATTACAAATATTTAAAATGAAATAAAAAACTTATATGAAACCTATTAGCCATTCATTTGTCGCTGTAAATATTTCTCTAATAACAAATTGCATTCGTAGATTTTCTTGATTCTAGACCAGCTTTAGAACCCATTGTCCCAAAAATCTACATAGAAAAAACCAACATATAATCACAGAACAAATTTCTACGATTTATTTTCTAGATAGTACGAAATTTTCTCAGATAATACTGAAGTGAAAAATAGTTTAAAATATCATCCAAGATTCATTTTTGGCAAACGAATTTCGTTGAAAAAGAAATATTTCCTTCTCTCCAGTAGTAAAGAAAAAAAAAAAGTTGTTGATACTGTGGTTATGCTCCACTTTTTCGTATGGAATTCTGGTTATCGGAAGACTATACTAAGGCTTTATTTCACTAAAGCAGGCTATTCCCACTCTGCACGACTGAGACAAAATAGCACGTAAGAAACAGCTTTCTAGGAGTCCGTCTGAGAGGAGGAGCTTGATATCCAACAAGTCACGGGGGGGGGGGGTCACTTCCGGCCACTTCATTCACCGTGATGACAGCTTGTCTCAATTCCGAACTGTATTGTATGCTGCAGGTAGACTTCGGAAAGTCATGCTCTCTTACGTGCACCTAGTCTTACAGCCTGTATCTTGCAGACACAATACCAAAACTGTTGTCTGAGTATATTAATTTCCATACATTATTACCAGATATAAAAATGAAACATCTTAAAAGGTAAGCGATATTTGTGAATTTTCAATGGCGGCGTTCTGGTACTTAGTTGCACGTTAAAGAGCAAACCCGAAACCACTAATAAGGAGCCAAAGTCACAGGGATGTCGCAGATTGAGTTGGGATATTTTTAGTGAAAATACATTGAAAATAAAAACGTCCCTGTCTCGGTTTCTCTTCTATAGGGTTCCCAATCGGTGTAAAAACGTAGTAGGTTTTAAGTTGTAACGACTGACTTTATTTAGGTCTGTATGTCACTGAAGTTTTCCCGCACCTAGGCTACAAGTTCTGCGCGCGAGATCGCACTAATGATAATTTACAACCAAGATTTCATTGTGAAGACAAAATATACCGCAATTAGTTTAATTTTTTCCAAGCGATGGTGCCTCCGAGATAAAAAATATGGTGAAAATATAAAAATTGCACATTTTATATACGCAAGGAAATAGATATTATTAGGGATCCATTGAGGTTGGGAGACAAAGCCGAGACACGAGTATTTTTATTTTCGATCTGTTTTCACTACAAAAAATCGGATGTGTTCCATGCACTTGTTTTACAAAAAGTATTCTTCTTTCTACTTCACGCTAATCGAGATAAGCGTTAGTAGAATGATCTTATTACTTTGTTCCTTATAAGTAGAAGGGGAATAGTGGAATACACTATGCTGAAAAGATACGCAAATGTTTTAACAACTGTCGCTATGCGATTGTCATTGAAATTGCTTCTTTGCACATCCGGAGTGAAACAAAAGAAACACGTATGGCTTCCTGTTTAAGAAAAGGGTATTTTAAAACTGAAACCAATAATCAAGAATTTCGCGGAAACGGTACAAAAGTGTAAAGGACATAAACTGTGTGTTTAGATCTTATATCTTGAATGTACGGTATTTTAATAACAATCATTGGAGTCATTTTTGAGAAAATAAAAATTTTCGAAAAGTTTTCCATGTAAAGGATAGTTTGGAGTAGGGGGATTTTCTTGAAAATCTTCGTGTCACATCCTTGGTAAATATTAAACTTAAATATTAAGTTTGGTATTTAACGAAGACTTCGTTTTTGAGTGAAATTGTCCACAGCCACAGACAGACAGACATTTACACCCACCTTCTAAAATGCTTTTTTTTTTTTATTCAGGGGGTCTGAAAACATATTTCCGGTGAAACTTTGGTGATGGAATACAATAGCTTCTTTATCTACTATGCATGTTGTACATATGCGCTAGAGGAAATAAAATTCCAGCTCGATATGTAACATTAATGTAGCAATAGTCCTTTAAAAGTGTTCGCTGTCACATAATAGTACACGCCGTGTTAGCTTATTAAGTGAGACTCTCTTGCATCTGCATTATTTTATTTAACAAAACAGTATTTATAAACTAAAACACGAAAGGTTTCATCCTAAAATTATTGGCAAGTGTTATCAACGCTTTACTTCTCAACGGCTCATTTAAGGGGTGATAAAGTTCTGTTCCGACAATGTGATATCTGCTATATTTGTGACTATGACCTATTTAACTTATTAAACGGGCATGTTTACAGCATGTCTATGATTGCTTTTTATTTTCACTAATCCACTTTTATCAAATGAGTTCATTTATTAAGGACGTTCTTATGATTAATATTTACCAGGATTTTTAATAAACATTTTATTAACCAAAGTACATTTAATGCAGCGTTGTTTTTATTGTATTAAAATTTAATTTAGCTATCTTCAACAATTTATTAGAAAAAGACCCATCTATAGCAGAAAATGCTATTTACAGAAAAAGTGCACAGAGCAAAAATAAGAAAATAAATTCGCATTCATTTGCAAAAAAAAAAAAAAAAAAAAAAAAAAAACTAGAGGCGTAGCTAAGGAAGGCGTAGAAAGGTGAATGATAATTTATGGAAGGTTAGGATTGGTATTATAAGCAGTTTTGGGGGAAGATTATTAAATTGAATAATTTTTAGCTACTTATCTTATTTCTTTCACATTTATTATACAAATAATACATTCCTAGCTAATACAAAGCAAGAGGTATTAACAACATATAATTTGAATTTCAATTTCTCCACGTATCTATCTGTGAATATAAATTGTAAAAATATTTCAAATTCATATTTAACGAATTAATTCATATTTAACATTTCATTTTGTGCAAATTGTTTAAACGTGAATTTCCTATAGACATATAACTCCCCTTCTAGTATTTTTCTGGTCAAGTTATTGAAAGATACCAGATAGCTTTAGGACCAGAAACACTGGTATCCCAACTTGAAGATCAAAATTTCAAGATTTTTTCCCTACACCAAAGTGAGCAGGAGTTACGCTTTTTCTGTGAAGTCGTGCAGAACTCACGGTAAGAAATAGTTATGCTGTCCACGCGTACGCGCACGCGCACACACAAACACACATACTGATCTTTTTCTAAAAATGCTTTTTTTGATCCAGGGGTTCTCAAAACCTGTTTTCCGGTGAAATTTTTAGTGGAATACAATGCTTCTCTACCTACTATTTACATTATATACGTGGTAGAAAAAGAAAAACGAGTTAATTTAAGTTTCATTTGTTTATCCCTTACTTATGAAACCTGTATAAAGGTTAACAATATGAAGTGACTTTTTTATTTATTAATTTCTTTTTAGTTTAATGTCCTTTAGTGTGATAAGTCATATCGGACGATAATGCAATCATTGGAGTAATGTTCAAATGAATCCGTGGTCCTTGTAACTTAAAGTTATTCAAAATTCATCTTTTCAGGTAAGGGAGGACCCCGAAAAAACCCCTAACCGAGATTCGAACTCGGAGGCTCTTGAATGTAAGGCAGACATGTTATCCCCACACTACACAGGTGGGCGAAGTGACATACTGTACTTGTGTACCTAGGGTTCTACATTTTATTGAAATTAACCGAAAGCTACATCACAGTCAGTTACGTAACCGACTCCTGGAGCCGGAAAAGGAAGGAAAAAAGGATAAATCATAAAAAGAAGTTGCTCTAGCCATGAATGAAATGAAGTACTCATAAAATCGGCAATAAAAGTAAATGCATATCCGTGCGCTATTTACTTTCTCCAATTTGTTTAAGGAAATAGTGATTTATTTTTAAAAATTACGTTTTTTAGTTTTTTGTTTTTTTTACTCTTTTCCCTTGTTTCTACTTATGTTTTTTTTTTTTTTACTCTTTTTCCCTTGTTTCTACTTATAGCTTTAAATTCAAACACAAATGTTTCAATACAACATAAAACGTCGTGTATTGATTCTTAACAATGACACAATTATTTATATGTTTAGATTTACTGATTTTTAACCTCAGAATCAGGAAAAACAAAAAGCTCTTTTACATATTGCTACATTTTACAAATTTTGAGAGGTAATATTATTTTCAGCTTAATTGTTTTTTGGTGCTTTTCCAAAATTGAAAAGTCCCTTCAGTCTATGACATCCGTTATTGCTGTTGACTCCTGACCCACACCTTGGGATCGGCTCAGAACTCCAGATTTTCTACTCAGAAGGCTTAGTAAACATTTATCTCCAGAAAATTTGCAATCTTAACATGAGCATTAACCATGCTAATTTTAAACTGCACTTACACTGCGGTAAAATGACAGTTTCGGGTACTATAGAGGTATGTGAAGGTGTTTCAACTCAAAAAAATTTGATGTGTACTATTCAGATGACCTTCTCTACCTAGTCTGTAACAAACTATTCCCACAAAAAATTATTGCTCTATCTACTTCATGTTAATCTAGATAAAAATTGGCAGAAATTGTGTTATTACTTAGCTCCTTATAATTAGAAGACAAATAAGCGAATAAATTAGACTAGAGCTGTAGTCAAATGGTTTGAATGGTGGTTGCTATGTGAATGAAATTTAAAATCCGGTTCTCTTTGCATGGCCAGGGGTAAAACAAAACATACAGCAATGTCAAATTCTTATTTGAGAGAAGTTCAAGAGGAAACCAATAACAAGGGAAATTTCAGAAATACTTAAATAAGAAAAAGAAGAAGAAAACATATTATGACATAAATGGCGAAATTTACATTTTTTGTGTAATAACTTTTTGTCTATCTCTTACGGTTTACCAGTTATGCACCCACAATGAAGAGCTCTTCAGAGGTTTTTCTCGGAAAATTCATGATATACATTTTAAATGTCATGTATACCTTTAACATAGGGTATTTTAATAAAAATCATTAGCCATTTTTTGAGAAGATCAACATTTTCGAAATATTGTGCATGTACGGGTAGTTTAGGGTTGGGGATTTTGATAAAAATCTTCGTGTTACATCCTTGAAAGATGCTGAACTAACTGTCAAGTTTGATATTTAACTGCCTTTTCGTTTTAGAGTTATCTCGTTCACAGAAACACACACACACACACACACACACACACACACACACATAGACACCTTTTTCTAAAAACACTTTTTTTTTATATGCATGCATTTCCAGGAAAATCTGGGTATCGATTTTTGATGAAATGCAACACCTTCACTACTTAAATACCATATGCGAAGCAGAGAAGATTAAAAGTGGTTGTTCGTGTCAGTGAAAAGCCTTGGCAGTTAAATATTTTGAGATAAGCCTAATTATATAAAGATGCGGAAATAATAATTACAATTAATTTCTTAAAAGAACTAATGTGTTCCATTCACATAGCTTTCTCTAGCTGTTCCACAAACAATCTTTCCTTGCAAAAGAATATTTTTTATGTAGTCATGCTAATGAAGAATATTGCCAGAATTAATCTTATTACTTGCTTCTTTGTAAGTAGAAGGGAAATAAGGGAGTATACTAAGCTAAAACGATAGCCACATATTTTAAAAGCCGGTCACTATGTGTAACAATTAAAATTCGGCTCTCTTTGCTTTCTAGGAGTAAACAAAGGAGATATGAAGATGTCTCCCTGAAACCAACAACTCCGAATATCTCGAGTTAATTCTTTAAAATTATGCATATGACTTAAATTGTGTGTTTTAATGAGATCGACTTTTTTGTTAAGTTTTTGTGCATCTCTTACGGATTACCAGTTATGCAAAAGTCATCCAGAATCAAGAGGTTTTCAGAGGCTATTCCCAAAAAATGTAAGATATAATTTTCGTTTGTCATCAAATACCTTAAACATATGACATTTTAATATAAATCGTTAAAGCCATTTTTGAGAAAATCAAAATTTTGGAAAAATGTTCCATGTAAAGGATAGCTATGGGTGGGGGATTTGCTTGAAAATCTTCGTGACACATCCTTGGAAAATACTGAACTTAAACTTATATATTAAGTTAGGTATTTCGTTTTTGAGTAACATACTCACGAATAGGCGACACACAGACATACATGTTTATAAAAACATTTATTTTGGATTAATGAATTTCCGGTGAAATCTCGATATCGAATGTTTGGGAGAAACACAATAAGTTTTCTATCTACTATGTACATTGAACATACGGGCTACAGAAAGTAAAAAGAATTAAGACCATACGATTCAATACAATAGTGGTTCAAATGCTAAGCTCTCTTTAACTTGTTTGCTGTTATTATTCGCCCTGTATGTTCTATCGTTTGCTATCTCTTCAATTCTTATCCTTTTGCCATTTTTTTCTTGCCAGTTTTTGACTGGAGGAATAATGATATTAAATATTTGTGGATTTTATATAACTTTTGTTTTAATAATTGCTTATGGATTGCAAAACCCGCTCACTCTCCCTGGTGTACTAACGCTTTGTTCTTTTGGAAGATGAAGCATTCCGAACGCGCCTATGCAAGCCAATTACAGTCTCAGTACACACCAGTCACGTGTTGAAGTTACTGCTCCCTAGTGTGCTGTCATGCTAGTATGTGCCACCAGCCGCTAGAGGTGCCACTTACCTGACACTGCTGAGGCCCCTGGCGGTTGGGAGAGGAAGCTTTAGGCCGTGGTTTCTTCACCGCTAGCTTGCTGGAGTCTGCTACCCCCTTAGCATCTTCCGTGCTGCCAACTGAAAATCAAAATACATGATTTAAACTGAGCACATGCATTTTAAGATTTAAGAAAAGTTTATACAACAAGAATTGGCAGAAAATATTAATAATTACAAGCTAAAATTTACCAGATTCGAATTCAACAACAACTAATTAATACATTAGTAGTATGTCTGACATGCAAATTCAGTAAGAAATGTCCGGTGTAAGTTTTTAATGCACTATAAAACGGGGAACCAAAGTTTTAATAACCGAAGTAGAACATTTATTGTGCTCTCTGTGAATGTCCCTTTTTTTTTTTTTTTTTTTTTTCTTTTCCTGTGTACGGTTTTTCACAAAGGGAAGAACCACACGAAGCTCTGTTGCATCTTGTACAATCCAATCTCATAGCAGTTAATTCACAGTTTTTCATTTGAGTTTACTTACACAAAAGCACAGATGGGAAAGAAATAACTTTACTGGATAAACACTTAGTAATTATTTCCTCCTTATATGATACACAATAATATTCACACAGGGTAAAACATTACTCTGGATAAATTTCCCCTTCTATCGATATCTTGATAAGAATAGCTTTTATCTTGGTATACGCCTTCTCTTAGGTCCCCCCCCCACAGAAAGATTGAAATTCTGGTTTAATAATAATATTTTCATTGTGAATATGCCTTTTAACCCATTCTAAGGGACCACTTACTTGTACCTGTATTAGAACTATATTTTAATTTGTAACCACCTTTAAAACCATAGTACAATTCACACGATTACTGCTAAAATAGTCATTACAGTTTATTATGAACAGTTTGGGTTGAATTGAAATACATTTCGTTGATTACTCGTTGCTTTGAGTAGTATTAATCTAAACCCAATGAATTTGTATCGGACTGTATTTCATTCTTAAGTTACATATACATTTGTTTGAAATTCAATTTATTCGTTAAATAGCACAATTAATACCTTTGAAATACGAGAATTTTCACTGGAGTTCACAAGTGTTTTTAACGTTACGTTATTTTCAATTTATTTTGGCAATTTCAATTAAAGTGCTTCTCCACATTTACGCAGTTTTCCAAAGAGAGCAGCGGATTTGGTGTTTATCACAATCCGTTATAAAAGTCATTTTGATACTACAACGAATCTTTGAGATTTTTTTCATTAGAATACCGGCTGCTGGTTGTTAGGGGTAGTATACCTCTTCCAGAGAGCACAAATTGGAATCACAGTTAGGTTAGTTACTCCTAGATAGGAATCTCAGTTTATTTGTATCCAGTCCAAGACTCATTGAAGCATGCTTTGTCTTTTTACTCCAACAACCTCTTTATTTCTTCCGCAAATCTCTTACATTCAGAATCTGCTTACAAATAAGTGACTTTCTTTGCTGTTTTCGTAACAAATCTGCCCATAATTACTTTTCTATGTTCGCTGCGGCGACGATTACTCCGATCTACGAATTTCCCGTCGAAACTCACTCAACTGTGTAACAATGCAATGGAATTCGACGTTAAAGAACCTTCCGATAGCACGCGTGTCCACTCGCACAGGTGTAATAACCACATCTTCGACGTCAAAAGAACCTGCCGCCGGAACACGTGTCTATTAATGCACGTGTAGCAATGGATGCCAATAATCAGCTATGACTTACGAAGCAGGCTGTTCACATACGTTTGGCGATTACGGTCGCAGGATATGGCACAATATTCTCCCATTAATTCTCCATACATTACTTCCTGTTTAAAAAAAAAAAAAATTAAGCTTTAAAAAATATCTTGCCACTAAGGAACATCATTTATTGCTAATTCAGGTCTTCAGTTGCATAATCGATTACTTCTTTTTGATTTTCAATTGAAGTACTTTGTTTCTTTTTAGGAAACATTTTATTTATTGAAATAAGGTGTTTTAAGGTGTCAGGTCAGGGCTGTATGGCACATGCTCTATTTTTTTGATGAAGATGCTCTTTGGTCGCAAACACTTTGATGAAGATGATTTCTATGAGGATTATCCATCACAAGCGCCATGGTTTGCGATAAAATATTTTCAAAACAAATTTCTGTATTTTATTGTAATTGTAAATATATTGAGGGTAAAGCTAAATAATGGGTTGATTTAATACACACTATAATATGAAATTCCATCATCAACCCTGAATGTTGGCTATAGTTTGCTATACTATGAATCCTGGGTCTTGAGGTACTTACAACATTGTAAGTCGCCATTGGGATTTGTCATCTCAAAATAATTTGAGATCACCTTGCGCATTACCGGGAAACATGCGAGTCAGTTGAGAAATTCAATTCTATACCGGCATGTTGCCATGGTAGCTCAGTGTTAGAGTAACCGCTAAGAGACCGGGAGATCTGTGGTCCAAATCCCGGCTATGGCATTGAATTCTTTAGTCTGACTATACCTATACAACTCCTGTCCTGCACGCGATTTCTGTGAGAAAACAAATTATCGCGTATTAAGGGAATTACTCCGAAATGGTGTCCTCCACATGGAGGGAGACTCCTTCTAATCCATCTCAACAGACTTGCTACGCATGTGAAGTTAGAATGGATTCAATTTTGATCATACAGTACTTGCAATTTTTGAGGTTCAAAATGAAGAAGCATTAACGATTTGTTAGTGATGAAATTACTCAATGAGCACGACGCCTCCCAGGGAATGGAAAACGTCATTATACTCTATGATAAGGCTTGTTATCTTGGAACAAACAACACAAGTTGACTGCTAAGGAAGTACATATTTGTGACCACTTGAAACAATCTGTTGGGTTACGTTCATAGCATTTTTCTAAACCTTCCACCTAAATTATTTTCTTCTTCTTCTTCTTCCTTTACGCACTAGACATTATTGAATGTAATAATCTACATAGGTATCTTGTTCATGTTTTTTAGGGTTTCCAATATTTCTTCTCCTTATCGGTTTATAATTCTTAAAATGAAATGGATCCACCTGTTTTATATTCTTTGTTTTATCATTCAGATTATATATCTCTTCATTTCTTTGATGATATATTTTCGAATAACCCATCTCATTTCATTTTCTTCAAGTTTACTTTCATTTTTCTCTGTCATTATTCAAATTTCGCTCCCATATAATAGTTTTGACATCGGCATTATTTTATAGAATTTTAATCCAGTATGTTTCTTATTTTTTCTATCTAGTTCTTTGCAGAAGAAACGTTGCACATTTTTACAGATACAAAGAGAATAGTAATATTTTAAATGTTTAAGAACTGCACTATATATGTTGATCTTTAAAATTCCACACTTTTTCCATGATATCCCGAGAAACAACTGAAAATCGACAGGACTTTAGAAGTCTGACAACTGGAATATTTAGTTAATGGTTTATATCTCACCTTTTTATTTTAAATAAACTAAAGATTTTGAAGAGATGTAAATGTTTTCTGAAGTACGTTTCCGTCTATCATGTACGTAAGACTGCACAAAATTCCTACGAATGTAGAGGACTTTACAGACTATTTCCATGAATAGTCTGAATACACTTTAATAGTCATAAAATATTTTACCGCGTATACTTTAATAAAAATGTTTATCCATTCTTGAAAAAAATATTAACATTTGCGAAACATTTTCTGTAAAGTGCAGTTTGGAGTGGGATTTTCATAAAAATCTTCCTTGGAAGATTCTGAACCTAATTAACAAATTTGGTATTTAACAGACTTTTCATTTTATTTTATGCTGTTCGCGGAAGGACATACAGACAGACAGACACACGTGCGCGGGAATCTTTTCGGTTCAGAGAAGCTGCTCAAAACATGTTATGCAGAAAGAACGAACTATATAGTTTATATGTACACTGATTTTACACTGTTTTCAATTGTGGCGTTTAAGATTATTTACCTCAGTTAGAGGGTAATTTTGGCAATTGCGATAAAAATGGGCTTACGCCTGATGGAAGAAAAATATGCCAAAGTCAGGAACTATTAACATTTTCCTCATTAACACCTCTATTTTTCCGAATTCACTAATTCATTTCTCCGTCAATTTAAATTATATTTAGGTGGCGTTTTCAGGTATTTTATCATAAGTAATATGTACTACCAGTGTTTTCATCTTGTAGATAATTCACGACCGGAGCGAAGGGGCATTTTATCAACTTATGATTGAAATACTTATATCAAAGGATAGATGACACATTCGACCATATTTATTTACCGATATTTTGTTCTTTTTTCTTTACTGCCTCCTGAATTACGGTATGGCCGACAGTGCCTAAGCTCAATGAACGAATATCGATAGCAACAATAGAAATAGGGAACAATTATTTTATTTCAGCTTTTAATAACCAATACAAGAAATGGAAACAAAAGTTATTTTATTTGAGGTTGCTGCACTCATCTCATACATATGAAATACAAATAATCATTATTTTCACTCCTTTTTTTTTTTAACTAAATGCATTATAAATTGGATAAAAGCTTAAAAAACACTGTAGCTGAATTAACTGAAAGTACAATTGTGAACTGACAGTTATTAAAAGTGAAGATTGGCCGACTGAAAAATCACCTTGTTATCAATAACCAAGACAGGAGATTAAACAAACTAACGTCAGGTTCGACAAGATTTCAAAGAAATGAATATCAACTGCGACAAGATGTTTCGCTCCAGATAACCGCTATTTGTTGAAAGTGCCTAATCTCGGCCATGCATTAGCGCTTTAATAGTTAAGCTAAATTGTAAAGCAATTGCTCTACTATAACCGAAGAATAGTTATGTAAACATCATGCATGCTGAGAAATGCTACAATTTCCCGCAAAATAAACAATCAGGAAACATATCAGAATATGTAAGCTATAGCACCGTTTATCCTCTTTATACATTATAAATTGGAATGTTCTCTTCATCAATTTTGCGGAGACGAATATTTTCTGGAATCAGTTGAAATCACACGTGCCTAATAGGAGAAATGCACATTTACTCCAGAGATAACCTGAAAGCGCTCTATTTCTGTCGAACATAACAAATGTTTACCAGTTATAACATAATTCTAGGATAAGGATATTTTTGACCAACGTTCTCATAATTTCAGACAAGATATGCTCCTGTCTCTCCTGAAGAGTATACCTTAATACGACTGCTTCAAGTAAACTAAGATTGCAGATTATTCTCGTATAAGAATGAAACTGAAACAGTCCAGCACTTTACATGCTCCTGAACGACTTTACTCTCAGAAGATATAATACTTTTGTGGAACATTTCATAAAGCAGAATATTTAGAATCAATATCCGGTAAAGGATATAGACGTAATAAATTGGCTTTGAAATGATACACTCTAAGCCGGATTAAATTACAGAGTTGTATCGGAACAGACAAGACAAGACCACACAACGTTCACAGATGGTCAACCTTAATGGTAGATATTTGAAGACGTACTTTGTAGTGGTGAAATAATTCTCATTTTGCTGCCGTTAAATTCTACTAATACAAACAATATTTTTGTATCCTAATCTATAGCTCTTTGTTGGTGAAAAATCGAGACTTTTGACCTGCTGCGTTTCACCCTTTTTATGAAATCAAAACAGTAAAATATTCTTTTTTAAAAAAGAAATATAAACCCAAATGTGTTTACAAACAAACATTAGAATAAATATGCTGATGTTTTCATTATTTATTTATAAATGTTTACTTTTTGTGGCTTTGTGATAAAATAAAACACGCTGTTGTTTTGTATACTCACGTAAGATAAACATTCATCATCTAAATGGATTAAAATCAATAGCTATCAATAGATAAATATGTTTAAGCTGAATAACCAAGGGCATTGATGCCATCGACGCATTGTTAATTAATAATCGATGGTTACGAGTATAATTTTTGTGTGTATCACCTCCGTCCAACACACCTCTTCTCTGGCTCTCCGCCGTTTTTATTTTTAATTTATTTATGAGGGGCGCACAATAAGTCCTTAGAAAATCCAAGAATTCACTCGTAGTATCAAACAACATTTGTATTTAGTAACCGTCGTCTGTTACTAGATGACAGTTAAAGTTTCAGCTATATCCGTCAAGTGGATTCGTTGCCAAACAAGATTCAACAATCTTGTGCTTCTTTAGAAAAATGGGGGGGGGGCGAGTTTCGTGCCTTGATTTAACACTTCAATTTAAAAGGCTTAACGCCGAAAAAGATAAAAGCCGAGCTGGATGAAGTTCAAAGCATATCTACCTCTGCGTTTGCCACAATTTACAATTGAAAAAAAATAAATTTAAACGTGGCCTGAATCAACAAATGAACAACGTTTCGGATATCCAGTAGAAGTCTTCCTCTGAAGTGATTGACGAAATCCAGGATATGGTTTTGAGTGATTGATGATTCAAAGTTCACGAAGTAGTAGAGGCAACAGGCATATCACAATGTTCTCAATTTTGCGCCAAAAATTAAGTCTGACAAAGGTCTCGGAAAGGTGGGCTCAACGGAGAATAAACGCAATCGTGTCATTGATTCGAAAGCTGTTTTGGCACTTTTCTGTCGTAACCCTAATGAGTTTCTGCGTCGATACATAACTGTGGATGAAACATGGATACACTACTACACCCCAGAGACAAACGTATAGTCGAAACAGCGGGTTTTAAAGGCGAGCCGAAGAAGGCAAAGCAGGTGAAATCTACAGAAAAGGCGATGGCCTCGGTTTTTTTTTTTCTTTTTTTTCTGTGATTCATGAGGAATCATCTGCATTGATTACTTGCAGAAAGGAAGAAAGATAAATGGAGAGTATTATGCATCGTTACTGTCCCAGTTCAGAGGAACTATTGTATGATGGAGAAAACCGGTAAAATGTTCATCAACAAATTAGTGCTGTTGCGACCTGTTACTTTTGTTTACACTGCCGGTGAAGGAAGGATGGATGGAGAATAGTCAGAAAGATTTTAGCCAGCCCTTCGAGGCCACATTCCTACAAGCGAACTACTTTGCTCAATGGCAAATGGTGTAAGGGTGCCATTCAGTGTAGCTGCTTTAACTCCCTGTGGATAAATGAAAGTGCAATAGCTATTACCGTCTATTTTTAGGTTTGTTATTTTTTAGACTGAGGTGGAACTTTGCGTCTGTATTAATATTCAATCCGGTATTTACCTTGGCGACTGAGGGAAACTATAAAAACAATACCAGCCAGGTTAGTTGGCTCTCGTGATTTGAACCCAGGGCCTTCCGAGGCTCCGCAAGTTGTTTAGAACTCCCTTGGAAGTTAGTGCACTATAACAACAAAGATATGTATATTTTCAGAGGCATGTGTACAAGAAAGTTGTGTTTTTTTCTGCGTGGCTGAGAGGTGCACATCGAGAACCTTGTTTGCGATCTGGCACGGTGCGACCCGATGACAATGGACCGTGACTTGAATCTCTTTGTAGTGTCCAATCCCGAATTAAAAATACACCTTCCACGACAGAAATAACCGCGACATTCATTTGTTGCTGCTACAGTCGACAGCAGGCATCGCGAAAAGTATCTTGCGAACCGACGCACGTGCTTGGACGACAGTTACGAATGAACCGGGACGATGCCGAGATTATCATGCTGACATGTTTTAGTACCTATCTAAATATACGGCTACAACTAATGATTGTGAGCAGAGAATAAACTCGCCAGTTACATACTCATCAAATAGCCTTAAAATATTAATTATAAAATCTGATGTCGTCCATTCACGTGGCTTTCTCTACCTGTTCTATAACAAACTATTCTTACAAAAGCTTATTACTTTCTCTCTACGTACTATATGCATAGTGTATATAGAGGTATTGTATTGCATCCAAAATTTCGATACCGAGATTTCACAAGAAATAAAAAAAAAACCACTTTTAGAAAAATGTCCGTGTGTGTCTGTCTGTCTCTCGGAGTATGTGTCTGTGTGTGTGTGTGTGTGTGTGTGTGTGTGTGTGTGTGTGTGCCTGTGGGCAGAATAGCTCGAAAACGAAAAGTCCGTTAAATACCAAACTTGTATTTAAGTTGGGTATCTTCCAAGCATGTGACACAAAGATTTTAAAGAAAATCCCGCCACATTGGAAACTTTTTGAAAATTTTTATTTTCTCAAAAATGGCTCTAACGATTTTGATTAAAATGTCGTATATTTAAGATATTTACATGGCAAATAAAATGTACATTTTGAATTTTCTGGGAATAGCCTCTGAAGATTCTGTATGCAGGATGAATTTTTCGGAATTTTGCATAACTGGTAAACCGTAAGGGATAGACAAACACTCAACAGAAAATGTGGAGCTCGTTAAAACACACAACTTATGTGATATACATTGTTTCGTTGAGTTGATCGTTTTTTTAAACATTCCTTGTTATTGGTTTCAGCTATGGAATACTTGCACTTTTCTCTTAGGGGAATTAGTCAACTCCTGTCCATACAAACAAAGGAACTTCAATCACACGTCAACCATCTTATGACTAATTACTTTAGCCTATGGTATTCTCTTATTTCTGTTCTACTTACATGGAAGCATGTAATAAGAAAAAAATAATTTTTTCTCGGTTAGCATGAAGTAAATAGAAGAATAATCTTTTTAACAATAATTTGTTGCGGAGATATAAAGAAAGTCAATGTGATTTTTTTTTGCAATATACTTCAAGCTGGTCAAGATAAACATTAGGAGCATGGTATCACAACCTAGTTCCGTAAAAGCGGAAGGAAAATAAAATACATTAGGCTAAAGCAATACGTTGCCAAATCTTTTAACAGCTGGGTGCTTGTGATATAAGTTCGGTTCTCTTTTTATGGCCAGGAGCAAAACAAAAGAAACAGGAATATCAACGTCCTGTTTGAAAAAGTTTTATATATTTTAAAACTGAAGCCAATAACAAGGAGTATCTCGGAGATCTCGACATAAAAATGCATATAAAAAGATTGTGTGTTTTAACGAAATCTATTTTTTTGTGTAGTAAACTTTCGTCTATTTCTTACAATTTACCAGTTATGCAAACATTTTCTAGTACGAAGAAGCCTTCAGAGGCCAGAAAATTCAAGGTATACATTATATTTGTCGTGTAAGTATATTCAATAATATACAGTATTTTATGAAAACCGTTAGAACTATTTTTGAGAAAATCAACATTTCCGAACATTTTTCCATGTAAGGAGCAGTTTGGGATTGGAAAATTGTCTTAACAATTTTTGTTTCTCATTCTTGGAGGATGCTGAACTTAATTATCAAGCTTTGTATTTAATTTATTTTTTGTTTCTGAGTTATGTTGTTCACGCGCAGCTTTTTTTTATTAAATCAACATACCTCAATACATGCTTTTCCAGTGAAATCACAGCATCGAATTTTGGATGGAATACAATACCTTCTCTACTACTCTGTATACTAAAGAGTAGAGAAATAAAAAACTAATGAAAGTAAGGTATGCACGCTCAGTATGCATTTCAGTTTATAACTCGCCTTCGTAAGCGTTGACTGATATATTCTTTCTTTATTTTTATTTTCTCCACGTGTACTATATACATAGTGCACAGAGGTGTTGTATTCCACCAAAAATTCGAAACTTAGATTTCACCGGAAATACATGCTTTGAGATCCCCTGAATTCATAAAAAAGTTCGTTAAATACCAAACTTAGTATTTAAGTTCATTATCTTCCAAGGACGCAACACGAAGATTTTCAAGAAAATCCCCCCACCCCAACTTTCCCCTCTACGTGTATTTCCTGAACATTGCCTTAAATTATTTCTATTAAAGGCATTCACATCACAAATAAAATGTATGTTTTGAATGTTCTGGGAATAGGCTCTGAAGAGCTCTTTATTCTGGATGAGTTTTGCCGAATTTTGCATGACGGTTAAACCGCAAGAGATAGATATAAAGCTTACTACACAAAAATTATAGACTTTTTAAAACAGTTTATGTCATATACATTTTTCTATTAGAGTTGGCCGTACATTCATTGTTATTGGTTTCAATTTTAAACTACCCAACTTTTCTAAAACGGGACCATACAAAGTGAACTGAACCCTATTGTTTCACATAGCAACAGCTTTTAAAAGATTTGACTATCACTTTAGCCTAATGTGTTCCCTTATTTTCCTTCTACTTACAGGGAAGCAAGTAATAAGACCAGTTCTGCTGATGTTTAACTCGATTAGCATGGCGTAGATAAAAGAATAAACTTTTGTAAGAATAGTTTATATATGGAACAGGTAGAGAAAGTTATGTGAATGAAACACAACACATTTTTGTTATTAGTTTGAATTTTCTCACAATTATATTTTTCTCAAAAGGGAAGTTATTTGCTCTTCTTCTCTTTGCATGCAAAGAGGAATGAATTTCCAATCCATCACATAGCGATCCGCTCTATTGCTTTAAGTCCACTGTAATCCGTTTTTGCATAATGTACAATAAAGAAATATGCAATGCTAACATTTCTGCAAAATGTATCTTGACTAACATGATATATATGAGGGCCGTTTTTTTTTTTTGCAATCTCCGATAGGCTATAAATAAAAGAGAAGTTCATAGAAAACAATTATTCTATTATTAAACGTTTTTGTACACTTATGGCTATTTTTTAACATAATCGCCGAAAAGATTGAGACATTTATCGTACCTGTGCACAAGCTCCGCAATGTTGCCGCCAATGATTTCAAATGAGCATTGACGTTGTTTTGAAGATCTTCGTTGGTTTGAATGTGCTGCCCTCCTAGCCACGTCTTCAGTTCAGGAAAAATATGAAAGTCACTGGGTGCCAGGTCAGGACTGTACGGCGGATGATCGAAAATGTTCCATTGAAATTGTTCAAGAGCCGATGGGTTGTACCAGCAGTGTGTGGACGAGCGTGATCATGGATCAACACAATCCAGCATTCCTCTTTGTTTGTTTTAAATGACTCTCCACAAACGTTTGAATGACGCTAACGTTACAAAGTACGAAGATCTTGAAAACAACGTCAATGCTCATTTGAAATCATCAGCGGCAACATTTTTTGAAGCGGGTATGCAAAGCTTGTGCACAGGTATAGCCTATCGGAGTTTGGAAGAAGAAGAAGAAGAAGAAGAAGAAGAAGAAGAAGAAGAAAAAAAAAAACGGCCCTCGTAGAAGAATAAGCGTCTCTACAATAGTTTGTACGATAGAATTACGTCAGTGCAGATATTATAACAGTATAATTAATATTACTTATAAGTGTATCACGCAGTCGCAGTTGAAGAGAAACTGAGTCAACAGTATTTGCGTGTTTCAAAAGAATCGATGCTCAACTACTCGAATACTTTAATAACAGAAGTAAGACTTTCAAGTTTGAAACGCGCTTATAAATTTTCACGACAATGTATAGACATGCTGCACAGTTTACCTTGCTATTGTTGAAACAGCTCTTAGCATCAAAATGGGAAATCGCTTTCTTGACTGAGATTCGCTCATTGATTTCTCTCGTTCCTCAGGAGCAAAGAAGAGAGAAGAAAAAATAAATGAAGAAGGTAAAGGCTGAAGCAAGAGAAACATCCGATGTATACAAGCAATGCACTTAGCCGTAATGAAAAACTCAGACGGTGTTTTCGCGAGAGAGTACACTCGATTTATTCAGATACATCCAGCCATCTTTAAATCTGCACAGTTACAACAGAAAGTGTGATAATTGTTTGTTATCAGAATTCAAATGTTTTACTGACAGCTGCCGAAATAAAACTGGAAGTGCTTCAAAAGCAGGCATGGGGCTTTCATGATTACAGTTTGAGAACTTCGACTTCAGTTAAGGGGATCTTTCTTTCCCAAAATCCAAATTATTGAAATTTTAAACCTTTTATCACAGCTTATGTCGTTATAAATAAGCCCCGTGATACATATACATATAGTAAATAATTCCTGAATTGTGTATTTATATTTTCTCTATCAAGTAGTATGTATTTGTGTAAGTATGTATGCATGTATATGTGTATGTAGACATATATTTAGTATGTAGGTAGAGAAGTTACTGTATTCCACACAAAAATTTCAATTTTGACGCTTCACCGTAAACACATGTTTTGAGGACCCGAATAAAACAATTTTAGAAAAAGGTTCAGGTGTGTATGTGTGTGTCTCTGGACAAAATAAATTAAAAAATCTGATGTGTTACACTCATATGACTTTCTCTAGCTGCTCTACAAAACTCCTACAAAAGATTATTCTTCTTTGTACACAATGCTAATCACGATAAATATTAGCAGAATGTTCCTTATAAGTAGAAGGGAATAAGGGAATGCACTATGCTAAAGTGATTGTCAAATGTTTTAAAAGCTATCGTTATGCGATTATCATTGCAAATCACTTCTTTGTTTGGCCAGGAGTAGAACAAAAGAAAAACAGACACTTCCTGTGTGAGAAACGTTTAAGTACTTCACAATTGAAACCAATAACAAGGAATATCTTGAAAACGGTTACCTCCACAACAAAAACGTGAAGGACAAAAATTGTGTGTTTGGTCATGAGGTAATTTTTTTGTGCAGTACGTTTTTTTTTCTTTCTATGTTTTACGGTTTAGCAATTAAGCAAAATTCAGCAAAATTCATCCAGAATAAAGAGGTCTTCAGAGGCTATTCCCAAAAAATTCGAGATATACGTTTTATTTCGAACATAAATAACTTTAATATGCGGGATTTTAATTAAAATCGTTAGAGCCATTTTTAAGAAAATCAAAATTTTCGACATTTTTTCCATGTAAAGGGTAGTTTGTGGGGGGGGGGGGTTGAAAATCTTCGTGTCGCATCCTTGGAAGATACTAATCCTAAATACCAAGTTTGGTATTTAACGGTCTTTTTGTTTTGGGGCTATGCTGTCCACAGACACACACAGACACAGACAGACACACACACGGACATTTTTTTAAACCTGCTTTTTTCGGACTCAGGGGACCCCAAAACATATATTTTCGGTGAAATCTCGGTATCGAATTTTTGGGTGCATTACAATACCTTCTCTATCCCTATGTACATTTTACATATGGGGCTAGATAAAGTAAAAAACCAGTCGGTTAAATACTAAATTGGTATTAAAATTTAGTAACTTCCAAGAATGCGACTAAAAGGTTTTCAGGAAACCTCCTCCCCACCACAAACCACCCTTTACATGGAACATGGTTCAAAATTTTCGATTTTCTCGAAATGGCTCTAACGATTTTGATTAAAATACCGTATATTAAAACATATTTAGATGGCAAAAGAATATATATCCTGAATTTCTTGAGAATAGCCTCTAAAGTACCCTTCATTCTAAACATATTTAGATGGCAAAAGAATATACATCCCGAATTTCTTGAGAATAGCATCTAAAGTACCCTTCATTCTAAACATATTTAGATGGCAAAAGAATATACATCCCGAATTTCTTGAGAATAGCATCTAAAGCACCCTTCATTCTAAATTACTTTCGCATAACTGGTAAACCGTACGAGATAGACAAAACCTTACTACACAAAAAATACAGATCTTGCTAAATCGCACAGTTTATGTCATATGGATTTTATACACTATTTCCAAGATATTTCTTTTTTATTGGTTTTAAGATGTCCAATTTCAGATGGGAAGTCGTTATTCGCTTTTTCATCTTGGTCATTTTATAAGAAGGGAGTTTCAATTTTATGAATTGGCGCCCGGCTTTAAAAGATTGACCATCGCTTTAGCCTAGTGTATTCCATAATTTCCTTTGCACTTACAAGGAACTTAAGTAATAAACCGACTTCTGATGTTTACCTTGATTAGCTTGAAGCAGAGAGAAGAATAAGCTTTTGCAGGAATAATTTATTATAGAATAGGTAGGAAAGCCATGTGAATGGAACATATCAGATGTTTAGTTTATCTATTAAGATCAATTCCAAGACCACAAAATCTGTTGCAGTGTACACTTTCGTTTTAAATATTTTAGGCTATTTGTAAGATATTTCATAAATATATATCATAATTACCAGGAAGTGAAGAATATTTTAAGTAAACAAACAAAAGATTTTCTGATTTTTTTGGAGTGCCGGTTTTCCATGAATGCAGCTTATACAGCACTGCTGAAATCAACACTGACAAATTTTAAGAATCAACTTAAAAGTATTTTCTTTTCCTTTTGTCAAGAAATATAGTACAATTAAGAGATATTCTGATTTTGCAGTTTTGAGGTAGTCAGTTTAATTTTAAACAATTTAATATTTGCTGATTAAATTATTAACAATTAGTATTAAAAATCTTAGTGTATTAAATATTAATATTTTAATATTATTAAAATTGTCAAGATAGATTCATAAGTAGGATGAATGTTTATGTTATCCCTTACTATACGGCAGCTTTCTACTGTAGACTACAAACCCCGTATAAACAGTAGGCTCTTTTAATGTTCAGCTTATTTTAGCAATATAATTTGAGAACTAAATTGCTTAAACCTAACAGCAACTACGGCAATTTCTGAATAGCAATGCTGAAGTGAAAGGCAAAATCAAAAATGTATACACGAAAAGTACAATATACAGATGTTGAAGTGTTTGAGAGTGTGGTATAAAGAGATTAGGCAGTCCGACAGGAACGCGATATAAAGACAATGGTTTACCATAACCTGTCAATACCAGAGCAACGTGAACTCTGCGTCCAGAATCTCAAAAGGCTCTTCCTGACAGGAACCTTGCACTACTTTATTCCCCGAGGACATGACAAAAACAAAGCCAGAACAACTTCCTGCTTCTTATGAAGACCACTTTGCCTGTCACAGTTTCTAAAACAGTCAACTGCCCCCATTTCCATGAAAGAAAAACTCCTTCAGAAAACAAGCGCTTCTATTAATTCTCTTACGTGGCATTCGTTTTTATTCATCGACATAATTTCCTTTCATGGATATAAGTTTTACCAGCTGCTTTTTACTCTCTCTCTATACGTACTATTTACATATTGCATTGTACCCAAAAACTCGATACCGAGATTTCACCGGAAATACATGTTTTGAGACCACCTGAATAAAAAAAAGCATTTTTAGAAAAACGTCCGTGTGTGTGCGTGTGTGTGTGTGTGTGTGTGTGTGTGTGTGTGTGTGTGTGTGGGCAGCATAGCTCAAAAACGAAAAGACCGTCATATACTAAACTTGGTACTTAACTTCAGTATCTTCTAAGGATGCGACACGAAGATTTTCAAGAAAATCCCCCCACCCCCAACTACCCTTCACATGGAAAAATTTTCGAAAATTTTGATTTTCTAAAAAATGGCTCTAAAGATGTTGATTAAAATATCATATATTAAAGATATATACTTGACAAATAATATGTATATCTTGAATTTTCTGGGAATATCCTCTGAAGTCTACTTTATTCTGGACGAATTTTACGGATTTTTGCATAACTGCTAAACCGTAAGAGATGGACAAAAACTTACCACACAGAAAATGTAGAGCACATTAAAACACACAACTTATGTTACAAACGTTTTTTCGTGGAGTTGATCGTTTTTAAGATATTCCTTGTTTTTAGTTTCAAATTTGAAAAACTAATGCTTATCTCATACAGGAATTTGTCAACTCCTGTCCATACAAACAAAGGAGCTTCAGTCACATAGCAACCATCTTTTGCCATCACTTTAACCTATGTTACTCCCTTATTTCGCTTCTACTTACAGGGAAGCAAGTAATAAGACTATTTCTCCTAATTTTTTCTAACTTAGCATGAAGTAAATGGAAGCATAAACTTTTTAACAAAAATTTGTTGCAAAGATATAGAGAAAGTCATGTGAATGGATTACATCAGATTTTTATGTTTTATTTTCGTTTTGTGTTACACAGACACAAAGCAAATCTAAATCACTTAGGTTTATTACTTTCTCTATATGTACCATGTACATGCATAGTGCATAGAGAAGATATTGTACAAAAATTTGATACCGAGATTTCACCGGAAATACATGTTTTGGGACCCTCGGAACCCCCCCCCCCCCTAAATTTGATTTTTCTCGCAGAGTCTGATGACGGAAAGATCACCCTTTTATCCATTTTTACTTTATCTATCACAGTAAGTAGAGGATGTATTGCACTACCGAAACATCGAAATTTCACCCAAAATGTATGTTTTGAGTAAAATCTCGAATGTTCAGTGGAGTGTAATACATCCTTAAAAACCTTAAAGATACGTATGTTTTAAGGTCATCTACAGTCAAAGAAACCTTTTTGAAAAAAAGGCGTGTGTGCATATCTGAGAACAGTATTAACTCAGAAAAAAAAATCGACTAACTATAAAGTTCAGCATTTACCAAGAATACAATACCAAAATGTTGAATAAAATCTCGCACCCTAAACTACACTTTTACTTTATTAATTATTATTTTGATTTTTCCACAAATAGTTCTATCGATTTTGATTAAAATCCCATATGTTTAAAACATCTCTTGACACACACATACACACACACACACACACACATATATATATATATATTTCAATTTTCAATGAATAGCCTCTTTAGTGCTGCTGATCCTGAATGACTATGCATAACTAGTAAACTGTAAGAGATAAAGGTAAAGGGTAAACAACGCAGATCTATTGAGGGAAACAACCTCCGCCAAGGAGGAAGGAATGAAGTGAGGGAACCACAGGAGGTTACAGGTTGCAAGCAGGTTTAGACCTTAGCGACGCGCAGAAGTCTTTATCATTTCCAAGCCCAATGACTGCTGGAGCCGCGAGAGGGCCATAAGCTACCCGTCGACTTAGCCTAAGGTGTCCACGGAGTGAATTTTTTCGATTGAGGATCATAAACGCCATCTATCCGATACCAGCATACACCACGAGAGACGAGACAGAAACAAAATGAAGGCGAAATGATTTAAAGGAAATCGTGGGAGATGAAAAGTCACTCTAGCGTTCGGCTGGGGAATGACGAAAAACACATGGGCCACAGCGGGTGGTAATCACATCTTAGACTACCCGAATGCAAGTTACGTACGTACGTATTCGCTGTGCCAAAATGTAGACAAATTCTGAACTACCTGCCCAAAAATTGTATATCATTAAAACACGCATTTATGTCAATTTTTTAAGTAGTTATATATTTCTGAGGTATTTGTAGTTATTAGTTTCAATTTACAGATTCTTATACATTTTTATTAGTTTTTTTTTTCTCCCATGGTCATTGAAAGAAAACATTTCAAAGCCATCACAGTAATGCATAAGTGTTTTTCTACAACGAAATATGCAATCTCGTAAAACCATTTCTACAAGTGTTTATCTCGATTAACATGAATTACATAGAAAAATAAATGTGCTCCACATGACTCTCTATTTGTTCTTCAAACAAATTAATACAAAATATTATTCTTTTATCTACGTCATGATAATCGAGACAAACGTTAGCAGAACTTGTTCTTATTACTTAGTTCCTTATAAAAAGAAGGGAAATATGGGAATACACTACGCTAACATTATAGTAAAATCTTTCAAAAGCTATCTCTATGTAAAACAAACGAAATTATATTCTCTTTGCGTACCTATAACTAAAACAAGAGGTATGAAACGAAAGACGACTTCCCGTTTGAGAAAAATTTAAGTAAAATTGAAACCAATAACAAGGAATATCTGGGAAACAGTTAGCTCTACAAAAATATTTTATGGCGCAAATTGTGTGTTTTAACCAGATGGTGTACTAAGTTTTTGCCTACCTGTTATGGGTTACGAGTTACACAAAAGTCATGCAGAATGAAGAGGCCTTCAGAGGCTATTCCCAGAAAAAAGGAATATATATACATTTGTTTGTCTTGAAAAGATCCTAAACATACAGTACTTTTATGAAAATCGAAAGAGCCATTTTTGATTAATTAAAATGTTCAAATTTTAGGTAGTTTCTTAGACTTTAGAATTTAGGCTAGTTAGGGGTGGGGGATTTTCTTTAGAAATCTTCGTGTCGCATTTTTGGTATGCTTCGTATTTAACGGAATTTTCATTTTTAAGGTATGCTGCCCTCTGACACGCACATACACATACACTCAGAAGGACATGTTTCTAAAAATATTTTTTTTTTATTTAGGAGGGGTCAAAACATATTTACCGTGAAATCTCGTATGATATTTTTAGGTGGCATACAATATATACTCTATATACTATGTACATTGTACATACGTGCAGAGAAAGTAAGAAGCTTTTGTATGAATAGTTTGTCGAAGAAAGGGCAGAGAAAGTAGGATGAATTTCTTTAAAACTGGAAATGAACCTCTCTTGAATCATTGTGTGTATCATGTGTGTTAGTAATACGTAGGCCAATCATGTTAAATTTATTGAAAAATGTTCTTCAATTTGGATACTGAAGTAGACTATTTATTTCATTTCATTAACCCACACCCATTCTTTGTCATTAAACTTCTTTCAATCATATTGGCAATATTTCACAAATATTCTGCTAAACTCCTCCTTGTTTTGTTGATTTCTCAGGGATGAAAGGTAATAACTTAGCAGAAGAGGGGTGTAACTAACATTTTTATATACATGCAGAAGAATAGAAGGGGTGCATAATAGATGCCTATACTGCTAGGGATGAACAAAATCCGCGTCAGCCGTTTGTACGGGGAATCCTTTGATCCTGAGATAGCGCGAGGACGGAATATCCTTAAAGGATATTGAATTACATGACCCTTGTGTAGGAGAGAAGAGACTTTTTTCAGACACAGCACTCGTTAAGCCCTCCCCTTCCCGCCCCCGCTGTCGCGTGCATGCACTGTTGTCAGTTTTACTGTTTAATGAGCATGAGAAATGGGGCTGGGATTTAGAAACAGCTTGCGTATTTTCAGTTGAAGAAAATAACTGAATGTCTCAGCTGTACTCATTTATTCTAAATGTTTCTCTGTTGTTTCTGTTAAAAATCTTAAAACAGTAGTCTTTTCCCTATGTATAAAACTTATATGTTCAAACCTATAAAGAAGATGCCACGTAGAAGCTAAAAAAACTTGATAGAAAAAAAAAACTGAAGAAAAAAATTGATATGTAAAATGAACCAAATAACATTTTCTTCACATTTAAATTGCAGAAAGATTTTACAAATTGTTCTTTTCTACTTAGTTCATGTCGTGTAAATAGTTTCAGTAGTAGTAGTTTCAGGTAGTAATATACGCTGCATTACATGCCAAGGGAATATTTAGTTGTACTTTCCGCACAACTTCTGAGTGTTAACTCCATAACAGGTCACTCTACCATTGGTTAGAAGAGGAGCATCATTTAAATAGGGTCACTGATGCCCCCTGAGGACAATAGAGGCTTAGTTGGAATGGCTTTGTTCTCAGAACAGCCCTCGTACAGTTCCAAGTCTTCCACTTGCTGGTTCCTTAAATGGGACGCGAATCTCGACTTGCAAGCGGAGTCTTAGAGTCTCCAGTAAACAGATATTTTACTACTTTGCCA
Source organism: Hymenopus coronatus (assembly GCA_030762935.1). Lineage (NCBI taxonomy): Eukaryota > Metazoa > Arthropoda > Insecta > Mantodea > Hymenopodidae > Hymenopus > Hymenopus coronatus. Next base: position 63,407,778 of record CM060882.1, read on the forward strand.
CCTAGTACAGGCTCGTTTTTTGTTTGCTAGTGAATATTTCACAGTGGCAAAGGGGAGCGGTCCCGTTTGAGGGCCATCAGGTTTTGGAGAAAACTTTTTCTGATACTGTTTTTTATTTTTTTTTATTTTTATTCAGGAGAACTGAAAACATATATTTTCGGTGAAATCTCAACATCTAATTTAAATGTATAGTACGTATACGGAAAGTAAAAATTGGATCTCCATCTCCTGCTGACTCAAAGAAAGATTTCGATCAGTTTAAACCATAGTAATAGCTTCTTATTCCACCCTTTGCCCTCAAAAGGAGGGTTAGCTAGACATATAAACATCTTTTATTCCTCATTCAGGATCATATATCTAGTCTTTCAAATTGAGAGCTCAATGCACTTGCTCGTACATTCAATAATAGCTAATTTCCTATTTTCCATTCTTCTACGCCATTTACTCATTGATTAAATCTCTTTCTCCCAGACGGTTCAGATAAAGCAGCAAGTGGTTTGGACGAGTGATAACTTAAAGCAGGAGCTGGTATCTATAGTGCATAGTTTGAGATTTGTACGCCACTGCTCTAGAGTAAAGCAAGGAATTACTAAAGAGCGGTGATACACAAGTTTTAACATCTCACGACCTCTTTCGCCAGCTTTGCTTTTTATAATAGTACCACAGCACTGTCTGAAAAACCAATTATACTCCCTTTCTGCGACTTAACCCTCCCCCCCTCTTTCCAAGTATCTTGCTAACATTATTTCATTTCGTCCGCAGTTGTCATGGTAACGGAACAAGAAACAAAGTGAAGACGCCCACCTTGGAGAAGAAACACAAACCTACTTTGGTTATATCATTCCATAACACTCTTCCTTGGTTAAAAATTCTCATGTGTTCCATTCACATGACTTTCTCTACATCTCTCTCACAAATTGTTGTTAAAAATCTAATTCTGCTATTTACTTCATGCTAATCGAGAAAAATATTAGTAGAAATAATCTTATTAATTGCTTCCTTGTAAGTAAAAGCGATATAAGGGAGTACCTAGGTTAAAGTGATAGTCAAAAGCTAGTTGCTATGTACCTGAAGTTCCATTGTTTGTATGGACACGAGTTGACAAATTCCTGTATGAGAAAAGTACAAGTTTGTCAAAGCTGAAACCAAAAACAACGAATATCTCAAAAACGATCAACTCCACGAAAAAACGTATATGACATAAATTGTGTGTTTTAACGTGCTCTACATTTTTTGTGTGTTAAGTTTTTGTCCATCTCTTACGGTTTGGAAGTTATGCAAAATTCCGTAAAATTGATCCAGAATAAAGCGGTTTTCAGAGGCTAATCTCAGAAAATTCAAGATATACATTTTATTTCTCAGGTAAATATCTTTAATATACGATATTTTAATCAAAATCGTTAGAGCCATTTTTAAGAAAATCAAAATTTTCGAAAAAAGTTCCATGTAAAGGGAAGTTGGGGTGGGGGGATTTTCTTGAAAATCTTCGTGTCGCATCCTTGGAAGATACCAGTCTTAAATGCCAAGTTTGGTTTTGAAAGGTCTTTTCGTTTTTGACCTATGATGTCCACAGACACACACACACACACACACACACACACACACACACACACACACACAGACACACACACGCAACACACGGACCTTTCTCTGAAAATGCTTTTTTTGGATTCAGGGGGACCCAAAACATGTATTTCCGGCGAAATCTTGGTGTCGAACTTTTGGGTGGAATGGAATGCCATCTCTATACAATATGTACATAGTACGTGTACAGAAAGTAAAAATCTGATGTGTTCCATTCACATGACTTTCCCTACTTCTCTGCAACAAATTATTGTTAAAAATTGCTTCTATTTACTTCATGCTAATCGAAAAAAATTAGTAGAAATAGTCTTATTGCTTGCTTCCTTGTACGTAGAAGCGAAATAAGGGAGTACCATAGGTTAAAATCCTTTAAATTTCCTTCACAGTATCAATTGTGATAGTCAAAAGCTGGTTGTTAAGTGACTGAAGTTCCTTTGTTTGTGTGGACAGGAGTTAAGAAAAGTATAAGTTTTTCAAAGCTGAAACCAAAAACAAGGAATAATTAAAAAAACGACCAGCTCTACGAAAAAATGAATATAACATAAATTGTGTGTTTTAACGTGCTCTACATTTTCTGTGTGGTGAGTTTTTGTCCATCTCTTACGGTTTAGCAGTTATATAAAATTCCGTAAAATTCATCCAGAATAGTTTTCAGAGGCTATTTCCAGAATATTCAAGATATACATTTTATTTGTCAGGTAAATATCTTTAATATACGATATTTTAATCAAAATCTTTAGAGCCATTTTTAATAAAATCAAAAATGTTGAAAACAGTTCCATGTAAAGGGTAGTTGGGGGTATGGGGAGTTTCTTGAAAATCGTAGCGCATCCTTAGAAGATAAATTTAAATACCAAATTTGGTATTTAACGGTCTTTAGGTTTTGAGCTATGCTGTCCACTTACATAGACACGCATACTCACAGACACACATAGACACGCACACACACGGACCTTTTTACAAAAATGATTTTTTTTTTTTGGAGTCAGGGGAACCCAAAACATTTATTTCAGGTGAAATCTTGGTATAGAATAACTTCTCTATACACAATGCACATAGTACGTGTAGAAAAAGCAAAAATCTGATGTTTTACACTCACATGACTTTCTCTCGCTATAACACAAACAAGATTATTCTTTTATCTACGACGTGCTAATCAAGGTAAACATAAGTACACATTTTCGTATTACTTGCTTCCTTGTAAGAGAATACACTAAGCTAAAGCTGGTCTCATATGAAACACCAGAAGTTCTGTTCGCCTTGCATGGCTTGCAGAAAATAAGGAAGCTGAATCGAAACGTCACTTCCGTTTTGAGAAAAGTTAAAGTAGTTTAAAATTGAAATCAATAATAAGGAATAGCTCAGAAACGGTTAGCTCCACATAAAAAACATATGTGACATAAATTATATGTTTTAACGATATCTACATTTTTTGTGTAGTAAATTTTTGTCTATCTCTTCGGTTTACCAGATATTCAAAACTCATTCAGAATAAAGGGGTCTTCAGGAGCTATTCACAGAACATTAAAAATATACATTTATTTGTAATGTAAATATCTTTAATGAACTGTATTTTAATTAAAATGGTTAGCCATTTTTGAGAAAAACAACATTTTCAAAAAACATGTCTATGTAAACGGTAGTTTGGGTGTGAATTTTCTTGAAAATCTTCGTGTCGCATCCTTGGATCTTACTAAACCTAAATACCAAGTTTGATATTTAACGATATTTTCGTTTTTGAGCTATGCTGTCCACAGAGACTTTTTTCTGAACATTTTTTTCGGACTCAGGGAACGCCAAAACATATATTTCCGGTGAAATCTCGACATCGATTTTTGGGTGGAATATCGCATAACTTAATTACCTCATGATACAAAATGTAAGCATAAAGACAAACTGCATGTAAAAACTCGGATTCTGCTATTCTGCTTAGTGTAACAGTGTAGAGCTAGACTAGATGGTCACGCATTGGTCTTAGACTGGGTGATATACGCATAAATAAACTTAATACAGTTCACAACAAAGCTATATAAATATACATGTCTGGCTGAACTGACCACTATTGAAAAATATTTTGTTTCTTCAGGTAACAAAGAATTCAACAGCTCTTTTTATTTTGTTTTGTTTGTTTGTGTAACTAGGTTACTTAACCATAGGGTAAAAAGGAAAGTTCGATGTATTTTTTGCTGGTTTTTCTTTTTTCTTTTAAAATAATCACTAATTAGGTGAGTCAGTCTGAAAAACTCAAGCCGGAATTTGAGTCATGAATCTGCAGGTTTCCGACCAGTTGCTGTGACCACTGTGCTACCATGGCAACATGCCTATACGGCATTAATTCCCTAATTGGCTCGCGTAATCCACAAGGAGGTCTCACATTATTTTGAGGTGAAATACCCAAATGGCGACTTACAATGTCGTAAGTGTTTTAAATTTCGGGCTTCATATTGACAATGATTGAGCTAATAGTTCGTTAAACTATGAATCCCGGGCTTAAAAGTACTTACGACTTACTTTAACTCTCCACTGGGTATGTCATCTCGAAAGGCTTTGAATACTCCTTGTGGTTTACCGGAGAATTTTCGTGTCAGTTGGGGAGTTTAGTGGCAAGCCGCCATGACGCGGTGGTGTCTTAGTGGTTAGAACAACTGGATGGAAACCAGGAGATACTTGGTTCAAATCCCGACTTTTTCAGTCTTTTCCCGAAGTTTTCTAATGTTTAACTACTGTTGTAAAATGTTTTGGCTTTGATTCATTTCAATGTGCCCATTCAAAAGTCATAACATTTCAGTAAATCTTCTTCGACCATTTCTGTAACAGCGGCATATTTTCATCAGTAACAACAGTTCTTGGGCGTCCTTCATAGAATTCATCACTAAGAATAAACCGTTATGTTTTGAATTCACTGCATCGATTACATGTTTGGCTTCTTCGCCAAATGCATTTCCAATTTCACATTGCGTAGGCGTTAATGACAATTCAGAATCGTACGAGATAAAGCCAGCCCGCTTCGATAGTGTGAGGGTAGCGTGTCTGCCTCACCTTCAAGAGCTCGCGAGTTCGAATCTAGCTTAGGAAGAGCTACCAGGATAAGATTTTTTCGGCGTTTTTGCTGATCCAAAGAAGACGAATGTCGAGTAACTTTTAAGTTCCTGGACCCTGAGATCATTTGAGCATATTTCACCGGTTTCATTCATCGTAAAAAAAAAAAAAAAAAAAAAGCGGGAAACTTCTCTAGTCAAATTCACTTTTTAAATGATGATAATTAAGGAACTATTACAGAAAATTGAACCCACTACATTGCAATCAACTGGAAAAGCTTTAGAAAACATCAGCCGTGACCATATATAAACAGATTTCATTTGCTTAAGAAACATAGCATTTTAAAAATGTTCAATGCGGGTCTTGTATCTAAGTGGTGGCGCCACTTGACGATAACCAGATTGGAAAGTGTGATGATATTCCCAACTCGGAGCGAAGCAGGCTAGCAACGCCAAGAATGGAGGTATTCTTCTATCGTGTAGGTGAGGGGAGAGCGCAAACAATTTATATTTCCGTCGGGAGAGAAAGGGTTGTCAGTGTGGGCTCCGGCCTCATAACTCAATTTCTTTCTCCCGAAAACTTGGCTCCGACCCAGCCTGGCAGCCTGTCTGTCTGTCTGTCCACGATTTCTCCTTCGTGAAACAATACACACTGATAAACTCCCTAGGGAAGAACTGTATATTGTAACGTTCCCTTTCTGGAATATTGCGGCTGAAGTCACCTGTCTAACAGCATTTATCCTGCCTTTGTTTTCGCCAACTTCACTTGGGGAAATCTTTTTCTCCCACTTGTTAACTCCATCCGCCTGCATCAATATCACAACTTGACACTGATGTTGTTTACGGGCGGTATCAAAACTGCAGCCTCGCTTCATAAATAATATACACAGTGCCGGAAATAGCCATCCACAATGTGCTTCCCTCTTTTGCTGAAAGGACACAACTCTCGATCAAAGTCACTTGCAAACTTGGCAAGATGTGCTATTTAAATTAAAAAATAGCTTTGTATTGAATTCAAAATGCTTTCTCTACTCACCTTCCTACAAACCATTCTCACGAAAACTTCTTGGTAATAGAGATAAACTTTCATTACAATATTTACATATTCTACTGTAGGTATAAAACAGTTACAGCAGGTTATTGTAACAGTCACACTCTTTTAAATGTGATGGCTTTTGTTTTGTGTTTTTGTTTATTTGGGCTCTAGTCTGAAGAAGGATTTAGCCACCGGTATGTCGTGTATCATTGAATTCTCTCTCTCTCTCTCTCTCTCTCTCTCTCTCTCTCTCTCTCTCTCTCTCTCTCACATACACACATTCACTCTCTCATTGACTCTAAGGAGGGTAGAGAATAATCATGGTTAAAGTAAAATGTCCATCCTTCAGCTGGGAATCACCCGGAATCTTTGGATTTGGTATTAAAAGATTGCTCAAAAGTTAATAACTTTGAAATTCCAAGCTCCTTGCGTTACCACAGGAGAAAAATCTGATGTTGTCCATGAACATGGCTTTCTCTACAGTCCTGTAGCAAATGTTTGCTAATAAGGTTCTTCTATCTTCTTCATGCTAATCGAGATAAACATTACCAGAAATGGTCTTATTACAAGATTCCTTATAAGTAGAAGGGAAATAAGGGAATGCACTAGGATACAGCGATGGTCAAATCTTTTAAAAGCTGGTCGCTATGTGATTGAAATTCATTTCATTGCATGGTTTCTCCTACTAGAAAATTGTAAGTATTTTAAAATTGAAATCATTAACAAGGGATATTTCGGGAATGGTAAACTCCATGAAAAATGTATAAGACATAAATTGTGTGTTTTAATGAGATCTTTATTTTTTGTCATCTCTTACGGTTTACAGTTATGCAAAGCTCATCCAGAATGAAGAGATTTTCAAAGGTTCTTCCTGGAAAATTTAAGATATACATCTCATTTGTCATGTAAAATCTTTAATATATGTTATTTAAAAAAAATCGCTAGTGTCATTTTTAAGAAAATAAAAATGTCCGAATTTTTTCCTTATAAAGGGTAGCTTGGGATGGGAGGATTTTCCTCAACGTCTCCATGCTACACACTTGGAAGATATTACACTTAAATACCAAGTTTGATATTTTAGCGAATTTTGTTTTTGAATTGTCGTGTGCAAAGACACACGGACACATGAACATACACACACACGCACCATTCATTAATATGATAAACAACACACGGGGACTTTTTTCTGGATATGGGGAAGCCTAACATTTTCCAGTGAAATCTCGGTTTCAAATTTTGTGTGGAATGCAATACCTCTATGTACTAAGTAGAGGAAGTGAAAATGGGGAAACATTATTATGTACTTTCTCAACACATACTATGTATTTTGTGTAAAGAGAAGGTATTGTATTGTATCCAAAAATACTATACCCAAATTTCTCCGGAAATATATGTTTTGGGACCCCCTGAACCCCAAAATTTTTTTTTAGAAAAAGGTCTGTGTATGTGTGTATGCGTGAGGCTATGGGCAGCATAGTTCAAAAACGAAAAGTCCGTTAAATACCAAACTTGATATTTAAGTTCAGCATCTTCCAAGGATGCGACACGATCGCCCCAACCCCCAACTACCCTTTACATGGAAAACATTCCGAAAATTCTGGTTTGATCAAAAATGGCTCTAACGATTTTAATTAAAATCTCGTATATTTAAGATATTTACATGGCAAATAAAATGTATATCTTGAATTTTCTTGGAAAAGTCTGTGTAGAGCTCATTATTCTGGAAGAATTTTGCATAACTGGCAAACTTACTTCACAAAAACTGTAGTTTTCGTTAAAGCACACAGTTTATGCCATATACAGTTTTTTTTTCGTGGAGTAGGCCATTTTCGAGATATGTGTTGTTATTGGTTTCAGTTTTAAACTTTTCTCATACGGGAACTTGTCAACTTCTGGCCATGCAAAGAATCGGATTTTTAATGCCATCGCAACCACATTTTGAAACATTTGACTATTGGTGTAGTCTAGTCTATTCCTTATTTCCCTTCTACTTAAAGGAACTAATTAATAGGAATGTTTCTGCTAATGTTTAATTCGATTAGCATGAAATAGGTGGATTACGTTATTAACAATAATTTTTACAGAGATGTAAAGAAAGTCACGTGAATGGAGCACATCAGATTTTTTTATAGGGACGGAATTGCACGAATACACAAGCTCGGGACGGAACTCTCTTTAAAACTGATCGTGAACGTACATAATTCAAATCACCCCTCCCACCACATCCTGTAATATTTTTAATTATGAACACACAATATAGTAAGAGCAAGTATTATTTTTAGAGTTACAAATAAGTTGTCTGAAGTTAGTGACTCTGGTCTAGTTTTTTTTTTTTTTTTTACTGGAACTATTTTTGCTCTTTACGTTTTTTAACACGCAGTGACGTTCATTACTATTATCGCAACACACCGAAATAATTTATAGTGCAAATGTTAAAACTATCTCAGTTTTAAAACAATCCGCCTAATAACATTAGAGTTATCTAAAATCATTGTCAAAAATTATTGTTTTTCTGAAGGAACTGAACTATCTAGTTGTTATATACGATTACTCCTGGTGCATAAAAAGAGACACACTGTATTGTTGCTATGGTATCTAGAGGGCTGTCGCTTTATTCTTAACAAGCAGAAATTATTCATCGCCCTGAAGATGTGTGTGCCATAGGGTGACATATAACCACCATAGAGTGCCTGGAGAAGGCCCTGGGGGGTTGCTATTCGCATTGTCTCGCAATGTCATGAACACTGGACCACCTGACATCCCCAGGCAGTGTTCCACCTGTGTAACAATTGACCTCTATACACGGCCTATCTACCATCATACTCCGAGCTAAGGGATACCCAAAACACTAAACTATGGTAATTTATACCTAATTTAGTTCACCGTCCTTTAAATCAACTTGGTGTTTTCAAAATTTGAGTTAAGAGCTGTAATGAGACAAATAGTTACTTTCTCTATCCTTTGGATATGCTAGACCATATGATGCCAATGTAACAAAACAAAAAAAAAAAATCCAAAATATCACTTTAAAAGTTAGACTAAAAGTCCGCTCGTGCCTTAACAGCGTAATAAAACTAAAAGATCTCATGTGTTCCATTCACATGGCTCTCTCTACATCTCTGCAACAAATTATTATTAAAAAGCTTATGCTACTATTTACTTCATTCTAATCGAGAAAAAAAAAAATAGCAGAAATAGTCTTACTACTTGTTTCCTTGTAAGTAGAAGCGAAATAAGGGAGTATCATTGGTTAAAGTGATAGTCAAAAGCTGGTTGCTATGTGACTGAAGTTTCTTTGTTTGTATGGACAGGAGTTGACAAATTCCTGTATGAGAAGTTTTTAAAATCTGAAACAAAAAACAAGGGATATCTCGAAAACGATCAACTCCACGGAAAAAATGTATATAACATAAATTGTGTGTTTTAACGTGCTCTACATTTTTTGTGTGGTAAGTTTTTGTTCATCTCTTATAGTTTATTAGTTATGCAAAATTTCACAAAATTCATCCAGAATAAACTAGTCTTCAGAAGCTAATCCCAGAAAATTGAAGATATACATTTTATTTGTTATGTAAATATATTTACTATACATATTTTAATCAAAATTGTTAGAGCCATTTTTGAGAAAATTACAATTTTCGAAAAAAGTTCTATGTAAAGGGTAGTTGGGGATGGGGGATTTTCTTGAAAGTCTTCGTGTCGCATCCAAGTTTGGTATTTAATGTGTTTTCGTTTTTGAGCTATGTTATCAACAGACACACACAGACCTTTTTCCAAAAATACTTTTTCTGGATTCAGGGGGATCCAAAACATGTATTTTCGGCGAAATCTCGGTATCGAATTTTTGGGTGCATTGCAATCAATACCTTCTCTATACACTATGTACATAGTACGTGAACAGAAAGTAAAAAAGCGGATAATGGCAATTTATGGTGTACGTGAATAAAATTTTAATATTGAGTGAAAATATCCGATATTTCTGAATTTTCACAAATTTAAAGAATGTTTTAAAAATTTTTACGAAATTCTAAATATATATTTTTATCTCGTGTGCGTATAGTATTTCATCCACTACTAAAACGTAAGTCAGAGTAATTATTTTAATTAAATACTCAGATTTATCGTCGCTATGGGAACATGCTGAACCCAATGCTGGTTGCTCTGAGGTAATGGATATAATTGATGCAGACAGTATAAGTGTGAGTAAAATGTACTGTGTAAGAAAAAGGGAGAAACATTTATTCCTGAAAACAATATATAACAGTGAATTCTTTGGTCCATAAGAAGTTTGATTTTCTATGTGATAAAGAGACAAATTATTAATTCTTCCAACGAATTAGAACTTTTAATTAAGTTCTGTGATTAAAACTAGTATTTAGAAACACGAAAAAAAAAAAAAAAAGTTTATATAGCAGAATGGATTGATACTTAATATTCGTCAGTTTAATTTATCAAAAACTGCTGTAACGATTATGGTTTCTATTTCGTATGTTTTAGATAGCCATTTACTTTATGAATAAAGCGGATATTTTGAATTTTCTGTAGATAGCTAGTAAAGTCCTCAGCCACACAAATTTTGATTGCGAAACCGTAGTAAAGGGTTCTCTAGCTTGGATGCAGATCAAAACAGCAGCGCGTAACTCACAGGAGTCTCCATGTAATGTCAAATAATACTGGGAATTCAGGACAAGCTATCATCAAGGCTGAATCATCTGTTAAAATGAACTGTTGTGATATGGCTTTTGCCCAGTGACGTATTGCTTCACATACTTTACCTACAGCCCTGCTAGTTGCCCTCCGTGGTGTAATGGTTACCATGCTGACTTTATATACCCAAGGTCGCGGGTTCAAACCCGGCGGAGGACGATGGATTTTTTCGGGCGTAACAAAGAGGCCTCTGAGCAAAATTAAGCGAACTTTCAAGCCCAGCATTGAATGGGACACTAAGAACCACAGCAGTTAAAGAGCGTACATAAATAAAATTTCATTTCATTTTACAATCCTGCTATGAGGTTTATCGTTGAGTACGAATGAGTACCCTTGACCCAGACGAGTCGAGTTGGAACAGCCTGTTATGAAAATAGGTAAAAAAAAGTTTATATTTAAATTGTTTTCATAAACCATCATCTCTCAGGTCGTTACAGAAATACTGAAATAGGAGTAAATCTCTTCCTCAGCAGTCCCTCCATTTTGAATTATATAAACACTTTTGTTGGATAATGTTATATTGTAATTTTTAATTCTTAAAAGAGAAGTATAAAGGCTTCAGGACGAAATATAAATATAAGTTTTTGCTGCAAAAATATTTTTGTCATAAGTCGGCAGTTTTGGGTTTTAACAAAACCATTAATTTAAAGCAAAGGGAAGCAAAACTTGTACTGGCTGGAAGCACTAGATTTTCCTTTGTTCCTGTTTGAAAGTGGAAATGGAAGTGGGGAGTGAATTTTAGTACAGCACAGCTCTGTGATATACAATCTGTATTGCCGTTACAAGCTTTTGCTTTTGATTTTGAGACCTTACGTTGGAACTAAACTCGTGGATATAACCTCCCATATGTCATACCTCATAGGAATTTCTAAACATGTTTCGGTATAAAGGATTTTAGTTTTCTCTTAGTAACATAGCAAAATCAAAGTAGCTCTTGAATATTAGCATGCTGCATCATTTTCAATCTACGATTTTTATAAGCAGGGAAAAGTTCTGTCAAATAATTTGTACTTAATTGTTGGCTATAAATATTTCCAAATCTGTTTGCTACCACATTGTTCGACTTCAGAGAAGCTGTGAAAATACATCACCTCTTTCGTGTAAATATCTGCAAAACAAAACTGAACAGAACTAATTCTCCTGGTGATTTCGGGCTTGTTTCACGGCTAGACAGTTTGATTCGGTTCCGGCCGATGTTCACTTGTCAGGTTAATGAAAAAAACAAGGCAGAAGAGCGCGCAGCAAGTACCGGAAGTGATCAGCGTTCCCCTCGACACATGCACTTGCATAAACATGAGCCACTCTTGGCAACTCTACCACAAAGTGGAGTACAGGCTGTTCGTCAAAGGAAATGCGACCAGACCTTACATGCCTAACTTCTATGAGAATAGCGAATTTACTCTGCACCACCACAGCATCTCTGCAACATGTTCGACTTCCTTAAAGCGCACCAGTTTTGACTTCTTTATTATAACTATTTCGTTCATGACATGTGATTGTAGGAAGTGGCCAATCCACTGCATTGGTGCGCAAAATTCCAACCAATCGAAACTCATTATCTCTGCATTTTAACTGTTTTTATCACACCCATGTGCAATTGTTTTTCTAAATTTATCGCACCCACGTACATTTGTTTTCTCTTTGAATATCAGTGTGTAGTGATATTGCCGTACATAATGGGGGAAGTTTCAATAGACATATTAATTGCACTACTAAGCCAAAATAATAGATGTGGCAATACAAGCAGATCTGTGTTTATTTTACGCCACAATAATATAATGTAGCGATACAAAGGGATCTGAAATTTATGATATGGACATCAAATTGGAGTGATTTCGTAGCAAATATACTCAAGACAAATGGGACTTCAGGAGTGTTATTGTTCGCCTCTATACAGGCTACTCATTGTTATTTTATCGCGAAATAGTCTTTTTAAATACAACTCGAGCTACAACTTTTATCGATAAATTTGCAAGCGAATTTATCGATAAAAGTTGGAGCTCTCGTTATATTAGTTATGATAATAATTCCTGGAAAGAAAATCCTTGGTGTATCGAAAACGTGATAGATAAAAAAAATGAACATGTGAAGCTTTTATAGCATCTATAAGCAAACGCAAGAACGAATATTCGCTCATAAGCACAAAATAAGAAATGCTTATTTAGAGATATTTACTAAATCTAATTTTGTAACTATGGTCTAAAATGTTTTATCCGCGTTCAGAGGTTTTAGTATACGTTGTGTATTTAGTATCTACATAAATAATGAAATTCACTTATTCCGGAAACGATATATTTAGCGAAAGAGTAATTTGGCTTTCGAAAAAAAGACACCATAAATCAACAAACATTGTTATTATATTCTGCAATTTTGGATACTAGTTTCATATGGGAATTTAAATTAAAACTGAGGAAGAAGATGGTTTTCACGGTTCATCAGGAAACATTTTAAAAGCAGTCCAAGGTGCTACTAATAATGTACTTCCAGAAAAATTAAGGAAATTATGTTTATGTAGTTGCAGAAGGATACATAGAAGAAACTATGGAGGGTAAGAAGAAAATTGCAGATCTAATACTTAGGGGAGAAAGTACAATTACAGGAAAAATTGTGAAAAACAATGTTTTTGATAATAGAGAAAATGTGCCTCCAAGTATTACAAATTATTGTTATTCTAATATATGACTAACGATTTGCATTAAAATATATTGACGATATTTACATAACATTTTCTGTGGAAATGTGAAAAGCCCACAAATAAAATGTATGGACTACCTTTTCCGTATAAAGCCTGTGAAGCCCTTTCATGCGGAAATAATTTTGTATATTTCATAAACCATAAGAGGTAGAAAAAAAAACTGTTCAACCAAAATGTAGAGCTTTATCACACAATTTATTTCAAATTCTTTTTGTGGCATCATCCATTTGAGCTATCTGTTGTTATTGTTTCAATATTATCTAACTTTAGAAGTGCTGTGATCATTGAGAAGAAGAAAAAGGCATTATAGTGCAACTATGAGACGCATTAATAATGTGTACAGCGATAAAGTGAATTTAACATCTGTAATATTTGTCATTTGTTATTTTCAACTACACCTGTTAACTATCAAATATATTGTGACTAGAACCTTTAAAACTGTCATTTTATCTTAAGATACGTTCCTAATAAAGCGGTGGAATAACTTGAATAATTCAGCATCTATAATACAAGGTGTGGCTATAAAATAACCGGGATGATTTTCTTCCAACTCCCTTGTAGTAAGAACTCCAGCAAGCGAATGGAACCTGTTTGCCGCTCTGTTCATCCTCCAAATCCCGCTGACGAGAAATCTACAGTCGCTGTAGCAACAGTTATAAAAACTTCGATACCCAAGTTCCGTCGAAAAGATGTGTGAACGGGTTCCTCGTAAAAATTGAAAAATCCGCAACAGAAACTTTCAACTTATTACGCGAAATTTATTGTCAGTGTTTATCCTGCGCTCAGGTGTTCAATTCAAAGAAGAAGGATGTGATAAAGTATCTGGCCGCCCTTGAGCACCAAGGGCGTCTCAAAAGTTTGTGAAATTGTTAGGAATAATCGTCGCTTGAGCATTAGAGCCATTGTTCTACTACAAGGGTGTTTAACCCTATATTGCCGGAATTAGTTTGCTATAAAACCGCTCTCCTATAATTCCTAAACAGGCTTTCATATCCATTCCGAAGGTACCACTACCGAAGCGGTTCGAATGTCCATGAACGTTAAGGCGATAGGCATTGTACTGGCCACCAATACTTTTTAAATTATTTGTTTTGACCGACCAGCTTAAAGCCATACAAGCCATTTATAATAATTTAAAAGAAAATAACAAGTAAATAACATTGATATGGGTCATATGACACCATTATCATATGTAATTTGTCTGAAAAGTATAGAGGTTAAAAGAAATTACAATGACTGCGATGAAGTTTATAACAAGCTTAGAAATACAAATTTCAGGTGAATTCTAAATTGAAATAAAAATAATATTAACAAGTTTGTAAACTAGGAGTTGAAATATGAATGTATATTATTAACGATATGGACATGAAGAAAGACGATATAATTATTACAAATTAGGTTGAATCTAAGGCCCAAACGTGGCGAGTTTAATCGCAGCAGCGACAGTCAAAAGTGCTTGTGGTAAAGGACAGGGAGGGCCCAAGTAAAATAGGCGTAACGGTACTTTTGAACTAATGGGGTTGCATTTGACTGCAGTGGCGTGGAGTTTCCTCTTTTTATTACAAAGTTACACATTTTTTTTTTTGCAAAATTGTAATATTTTTACAATATAAAACAACCGTAAGTACTTAAAGTTTATGGTTGAAGGCTAGTTTAATATGAAATTGAGCTTACAGTACAAACCCTATTTCTATACCTAGTAGCGCTTAAAACAACGGGATTTAAGGTCCCGACACTAAATAAAGGATTAAGAAACGCTACATGAGCGGGTCAGACGGAATGTATCTGTGAAGTGGAAGAATCACTCCTGGATCCTGCATACACTCGCATCTCATTTGCTCGGAGACCCCATGAGCTGAGGAGACCTGGGGCTAGAGCGGCTACTTCGCACTGAGCCCAGCCGCCAGTAAATGCCACCACGCTCCTTGTCGCCCACGGAAACCTCATAAGCCAATAAATCCTGTCCAGATCTACATCTAGGATGCTACTAACGACGTATTGGTACTGTACAGTAATCACATTTACCTATCCTCATTCTTACTGTTACTTTCGAACCTCTAGGTTGTACAGTCAGGTTTGTAGCCTAGAAACCATATCTTAGATTTTATTTCTGTCCCCTTCTACCTCTGCTTTCCAATCTAGGGATTTTAATTTATTTATTACTCTGCCAGGTAATATATTAAATTCAATACGGCAATAACACATTGAATAAAGGAATAAACAACAAAAATACAATTTTATACAACTTAATAAAACATATATAAAAAGGTACAACGATTTTACTGAAATGAAAAGACGAAAAATGTTAACACAATTATTTTAAGTGCAATATTCATGTAGATTGAAACACATATTAGTATGTTTACAATTGAAATGTATATTACATGCCAGCACATAAAATATTAATAACAATAAATGAAAGTAGTGATATATTTATCATATTAATACAGCAGCAGATTAGGTTTGATTATAAATGTATGGCCTAATTTTCTGCTTGAAAAGTATAGTGTTCCGGCAGTCCCTTACGTCTTCAGGTAGGGAAAACCGGTTCGAATCTCTAAAACCAGTGAAAGCCAATGAGAAGAAAGTGATGAGCAGTCTGACAGATTCTACAGCATTGCTTCCACCGATGGAAAATGAACACGGAGCGGTGTACACACCGGAAACAGAATATTTTGAACTGGATAATATTTCCAATGTACAATTTTTTCAACAAATATTTTGAAGTTTCAGTTCAATTTTATAGCCTGATGAAGAATGACCGAAAACATATCATTATAGCAAATATGGGTTATAAAGGTAACGGCCAAGAAACATTAATATTAGCTTGCAAATAATGTTAGCTTGCAGACCAGGGTTTACGAAATTTAAAAGTAAAAATGTAAATAAATAAAACACTATAAAGAATATTGCTCTCTACAAGGCTTAATTATGTCAGAATTGTAAAATAACTAATATATGTATACTTGGAAAGTTTTATAATATGTTATGGATTTAATTTATATTTAATATTATAGTGAATATAGTGAATATTATATTTAAAAAGCTGTCATCATAGTGGCGGAAAACACACAGTAGATGTAAACAAGATGTTCATCTTAATGAAATTTGAGACAAATTTTCTGCATTTTCGGATATAGAATGTCTAAGAGAGCCAAAGTTGTGGATGTGCTAAAGAATCTCGAGATGACATTGGCTGTTGTAATCCAAGAAACATTGCATCTGTAAATGTTATATTTCATTGTAATTAGGTATGTGTTATGTAAAATTACTGAATAGGAAACCTTCGTGTCATTAGGGGGGGGGGCTCTAAAAGCAAGAGTTAAGGAGAACGAAACAGTTCAAAATGTTTAAGACAAATTACTATTTTTCATCTTCTATCCTATATCAAGAAAGGGGATAAGAAAACGTACTCACCGGCTCTCAGCTAGTAATATAATTCTTCAGTTATCAGAATATCCAGACATAACAAAATAGACTTTAGTTTGAGCTACATGCAATGATAAACTGTAAAATTAGATGTAAACAGCAGGCATGCCAACTCAATTGTACCACGGAGCGGAATTTAGTGTTAAAGCTAATCTCCCAAAACCTATTATAGCAAACCACTGCTCCCAACCCTGCTACAAGAGGTACCATAACGTAGAACTTCCATCATCACAGCCCAACATCTCTTCACTACGCATGTCGCCACAACTTATACGGTACCGGAGTCTGATCGGGACTCCGGCACTGTATACCCTACTTTTATTTACCTATTTTTTTTACCTTGTTTTTCTGTATTATTACTGGATTTCTGTTTTCTTACTTTTACAACACACACACAAACGCAAACATATAAGACCCATGCCCAAGGCGGGACTCGAACCCACGATCCCCAGCGCTACAAAGCACCAAAGCGGGACGTCTTGGCGAGCACGGCCATGGGGACCGGCAGCTTGGAATACCAACTTCATATCGCAGTTTTTCTCCGCTACAACTTAGCTTATCTCTGCATTAGGAAGACTTGAACATCCTGAGTATCTAGCAGAAGCCTGTCAACAGCCACGATATTTAACCATAAAACGAAGAACCCGGGGCGAGGGCTCGAATCTTAGCCAGTTTTAATGGTATAGAGTGAGGAAATAGATGATATGAATTAAAAGGGAAATTGATGATAGGAAAGGAGATAATGGAATAACTGGTGGAATGAATAGCGGGGGAACCCGGAGAAAACACACCCAGACGTCGGTTTGGCCACTACAAACCACACCCACGCAAGCAGTCTAACCAATCAGACACTGCGCCGTCTTAATATAAAATTACGCAACAGTTAATGTTTTGCAACTTTACTTAAAGACGAACAATCCATCTTAGAACGATATCGGAATCCAAATAAAAACGATTACGTTAGCTTTTCAAAGCGTCTGTAAAAACGGGTGTAAACCACCTTGAATGCCGAGGTTTATAATAAAACAGTCCACTGAGGCCGATTTTCAAATTCGCTTCTGCATCCCTCTCGCCGTTTTAGTAAGAAACAAGGCATTGTTGAAAATCAATAGGAACACGCACAGGAACCATTACATATGATAATAGTTCCGTGTTACGAAATCCCATGGCTACCGCCACAGTCGTAAAAAACTTTTTCATTTTACGCGAGTTCTAAATGCTGCAGTTTTCCAGAACATCTGAAAACCAAACACCGGATGGAAGGAAATGTAATTTACAATTTTTTTGTAAAAAAAATCCTTTTCAACCTTTCTGTTCCGCTCTTCCCTAAGGAATACGCACCCCCTTTTCTCACCCACGCCACTATACCGATGTCAGTGGCGTACTGGCATAGGAAAATATTTTCGGCCTGGGGGAGGGGGAACTTAAGGATTATTTTATTAAAAGGTTGAGTTACATTTTAAGAATCTGATGTGATGCATTCACATGCCTCTCTCTTTTCACTCTGCTAACTTATTTTGTTACCATTTACTGCACGTTTCGCCATTAGCTCAATAGTCAGGCTAAATCCAGTCATTTTTAAAAAGCGAATACCTATATGATAACTTGGAAATTCTAAGCAGTTTGACTGACCACGAGAAGAAATAATAAGCGTCTTGGAAGATAGTATAAGTTTTTGAACAGTCAAATGAATAAAAAGGTATCTCAGAAATGATTACGCCACAAAAATGTTAGGCATAAATTGCGTACTTTAATAAGTTATACTTCATATGCAGTAATATGTATATCTGTTGCAATTCAAAAGTTTTTAAAATGAAACTCAGAGTGGAAGGATTTTGCCAGATTATATATAATAAATACAGTGATATGCAAATATGTTAAACGCGTACTGTTTTAATCCATATCATTAACAGCAATTTTTGAGAAAATCAAAAATAAGGATATACTTTCCATTTAAAATGTAGTTTAGAATGGCGATTTTTTAAACTTTCTCTTGATATTTAAACTCCGCATCTTACAAGGAGGCGATACGAAAATTTTCAAGAAAATCCTGCCACCCCAAACTACTTTTACACGTTTTGAATATCTTGATTCTCTCAAAAATAACTTTAAAGATTTTGAATAGAATACCATATGTTCAATATATTTTTATTACAAATGAAATGTATATCCTGTATGTTCTGGGAATAAACTCATAAGGTATTTTCACCTGGATGAATTTTGTATAACTGGTTGACCGTAAAGGGATGGACAAAATCTTACTACAAAAAAGAATATCACGTTAAACCAAACAATTTTTGGCAGATGCATCTATATTCGAGATATTTCTAGTTATTTATTTATATTTTCTAATACGTATACTTTTCTCAGATGGAAAGTCGTCATTTTTTTAAGTCCTGGCCATGCAGGGCAAAGTGATATTTCAGCACTTATAAAATATTTGAATATCGCGTTAGCCTGGTGTAGTGCTTATTTCCTTTCTATCTACAAGAAGTAACGCCATTTCTTTATTGTTTATCTCAATTATCATGAAGTGTATATAATAATATGCTTCGGTAAGAATACTTTATTACAGAACGGATAGAGAAAATCATGTGAATGGATCATATCATTGATGTTTTTATATTCGGGTAGCCCCAAAATTATATTTCGATGAAATCTCGGTATAAATGTTAT
The DNA here is from genome assembly GCA_030762935.1 of Hymenopus coronatus. Taxonomy (NCBI): domain Eukaryota; kingdom Metazoa; phylum Arthropoda; class Insecta; order Mantodea; family Hymenopodidae; genus Hymenopus; species Hymenopus coronatus. The sequence goes on from CM060882.1 coordinate 63,426,943, forward strand.
ACTTCCTCTACTTATTATAGGTAAGTAGAAGAGAATGTAAAAATTGAGTACCCCGAAGGAATCCATAGACCATAGATATTTGTTTTTTCGTTCTTTAACTAAGCTACCGTGACCCATACATTAAAATCTTCTCATTTGATTCGTGTATGCCTGTCACCAAAGTGATATCATTAACTGTTCCAAGATATGAAACTGTGAGGGGAATAGTGCAAGTGCTTTTAATTTCCAAATTTTCTAGTTTGCTATTAATACCCAAATTGTCATTGGAATGCTTGTATAAAAGTCTAGCTCAGGAGAACAGCATCGGCACATTAAGTAGAAAATCCGTATTTGAGTTCCACGAGTGCATTGAATTTATGAAAATAGATTCAACGTTTCTATTTCAGCCTACAAACGTTCCAGTATGAAAACATGTTTTTATCCACTTCTTCATCATGCTACTATCATGCGTGAGAAGTGCAAATTCACGCATTTCGTGCGATTTTCATCTTTACCTCAAACTTTAACACACATTTCTCCAATTATTGGTGTGTTAACATTTACTTAATATTTAATTCTATAGCTTTTAAATAAATTCGGCAAAGCAGCCATGTCACTTTCAGCTGCTTAGTTGAGCAACTCTACCAGGCATGATTAATCGATCACCAATTCACATAAACTGGCGAGCTCGCCCTTGACACTATTTTTAAAAAGCTGGCAGTGATTAACTTTATTTTCACATAAGCACTTCCATTATTCACTATCGTCGAAAACTAGTACGGTAGAGAATCGAAAATGAAAATTCCTCGTTAGTATCGCAACACAGTGTTTCATAATACTCGTATTATTCTGTGCGTTTTTTTTTTGTTTTTTTTTATTATTGTTTCATTATATAGCCCCCTTTAACATCTAAGGTCATATCGGGGACATTGCACTTGAAACAATTCGTTGTCTATAGATTTAAATCGTTTTGTTTTCCTCAAGCACGCACACACACACACACACACATTCACTCTCACATACACACTTCCAGACTCTGTATGGGATAGGGATTAATTCTGGCTAAAGAAGAATTCCCCGCCCCAGTCGGGAATTGAACGCGGGACCTCTGGGTGAGAAGTTAGCTCGCTAACCACCCTTTGCGTATGCTTTCAGAGCAGCATTGTGAAATATAGTTATAAAACATCGGTACTTAATGGAATACCAGTTACTTAGATATGCTCAAAATTTTAAAATAAAAGATTTTATTTATTTAAATTTGGATATCTGTGAAATTTATGCAGCGCAGACACGTGAGTGATATCAGAAACAATGGAAGTGAAATTAGTGACCAATGCATGTTAACCTTGCTCATTTTCCGCGCTCGGTTTGTGAAGGGAGCATTTTTTAAAACTTATCTAATTTAACGTCGCCGTAATTTCTAGGTAATATCGCGACGGAACTGTTCCGCAAGATACTTCGTTGACGGTAAGGACCATCTCTATATTGTACCACTTTCTCTTCCTGCCAAGCAGATGGCGTAAGTGTGCCATAGTCTAGCTTCTTTCACATCCACAGTCAAATGACACGTACAGCCAGACTTCATGTCCTCTAGTCTAGCTGTCTCTATCTTTCGTGGATAGATGGCAGAGTTCAGCCAGCCCTTTAGGGTCATATCCTCACATATACACTACTTTACTCTCCGACAAGCAGATGGGGTTAGGGTGTTATTCAGTCTAGGTGTTTTAGCTATCTGTGGTAGCGCATTTACCACCTATTTTTTATTTTCAGTTGCTCCATCAGACGCTACCACCTGAGCCATCTTGCTCGAAGCAGGAGTATTGAGTAGAAAGAAACAAAGGTCTATCCTTTTTTCTCTCCCTCTCTTTTAATGCTTATTAGATAATCTCTACAAATTCTTTGCTAGAAGACGTTCTATAAGTACTATTGCGCTATCAAAACCCAGAAACTAATACTAGATAATAGTCATTCATAAACGGAAGATACTGTCAGTAATATTCTAAAACTCTGCAAATTGTCTGATAAGTACATACTGAAAATTATAGCTTTTTATCCATTTATTTAAAAAATTGCATTTTCTGAATAGGTATAGGGGGTGTCCAGTGCAAAATTACCACCGTTTAACTTAATAAGGGGAGCAAAAATACGAATACATATTATAGTATCCCTTATACTTTTGAGAAAAATTACTATGAAATATAAATTACTTAAGACTATTATTAAGCATTTTCGCTCATAAGTCACTTTTATATGAATTTAGGTACTTTAAAACAATTTGAATTATGTATAAAAACAACTGCAATTTCTATTTCTGTTTCCAATTATGATTTAAATTCTATTAAAATGAGAAAGAATTTTGTAAATGAAACAGAACTCACGAGAATTCAAATACATTTAAAGTATGTGTCTTTTGACATTGCAGATCATTTTATTTAATAATCTGCGTCAACAATGCAGTACCTACATATCAGGAAGCTTCATTTTATACACGTATAATTTCTCCAATATAAGATTGCAGAATCTGGTACTCCCTTTTAAACTCTCTAATACTCACAGCTGTGTCAAGTGTGACATTTTCAGAAAAATGCTAAGCAGGAACTAGATGCATAGCCTTGGCGCGGATCCGTCACTGGTGCCCAGTAGTGGCGGAGCAATTCAATAAACCGATCTAGAGTGCAGGGAATTCCATTCGCGTCTAGAGGGACTAATGACTAGAGGCAGTCTTACCTTACACCGGAAATAACCCTCCCCCACACACAGTGCAGGCGCAGACATGACCGGCATATAATCATCACCCTCCATACAGTCCACACAAGGGGTGGCCACCGTCATGTCTGTGTAATCGCCGCAAGTGGCTCATAGGAATATACAATATGATGGTTTGGGGTCTTGTTTAACATAAGGCCAATACAGTTTCCCTTGAAGGTTTTTTCCCAAATCATCTTCATATGTGACCAATGTTCAAGAGGTCCCGAGATCGACCCAGATAAAACTTTTTCTTATTTTCACAGGACGAATTTCGAGTACCTTTAAGCTCCAATGGGTCTTGAGCTAATTTAAACATTATTTCACCAATGTCAATCATCGTTCGATATGACCTACCAGGTTAAATGACGTTAAACTGAAAAAAAAAAAAAAATAACCACTCTTTGTATTACCTTTTACTTTCTGTACCACTACATACATATACAAGCATAATAGGTAGAGAAGGCATTGTAAACCACCCAAAATTCGATATCAATATTTCGCCGGAAATACATGTTTTGAGAACCCTCGAATAAAATAAATCAAAAAGCAAAAGATCGGTGCATATGGTAACAATATAACTCATAAAGGAAAAACTGTACTAATGGTCCACTTGGTGTTAGTTCAGTATTTTCTAAGGATGCAAAAAATAGATTTTCAATTCCACCTCTCCCAAGTCCCCTATATACGGAACATTTTTCGAGATTTTTGGCTCTAATGATTTTGATTAAAATACCGTATATTAAATATGTTTACATGATAAATACATTGTTTATCATGACTTTTCTGGTAATAGTCCGTAAAGTCTATTTCATTCGGAAAGGGCCGCGCCGCGGCCGAGTGGTTAGACTACTTGCCTCTCACCTAGACAGCCGGGTTCGATCCCAAGCGACCGCATGTGAGAGTTGTGATGGACAAAATGGCGCTGGGGCGGGTTTTCTCCGGGCTCTCCGGTTTCCTCCGCCATTGCATTCCACCGGTGCTCCATCTTCATTCATGTGTCATCAGTGTCACCGCCTGCGGTGCGTTAAACACTACAAGCGGGCGTTAAACACTACAAAAAAAAAAACATTCGGAAAGTATTTTGTGTGATGTATAACTGCAAAATGTTAAGTGATAAACGAAAACGCACTACCAAAAATCTGATGTGATCTATTCACATGATTTTTTCTACATCTCTTTAAAAGCTAATTCTTCTATCTCATGCTAATCGAGATAAACGTTAGTAGAAATGGTCTTATTACTTGCTTCGTTGTAAGGAGAAGGGAAATAAGGGAGTACACTAGGCTAAAGCGATATTCAAAATTTTCAACAGTTGGTTGCTATGTCATTGAAATTCTTTTGTTTCTTTGTATGACCAGGAGGAAAATACACATACTTCAAACTGCTTTTTACATGGAAACAATTTCGAAAATGTGGATTTTCTCAAAAATGGCTTTAACAATTTTGATTAAGTTACTGTATTTACATGGAAAATAGGGTGTATATCTTGAATTTTCTGGGAATAACCTCGCAAGACATCTTTATGGATGGATTTTTCTGAATTTCCATAATTAATAAGCTGTAAGAGACAGACAAAATCTTACTATACAAAAAATGTGGATCTCGTAAAACAAAAAAATTAATGTTATAGATTATTTCGTGGAGTTGAGATATTCCTTGTTATTGGTTTCAGTTTTAAAGTATTTTAAAAAACTTGACCATACGGCAATTTTTAAACACTCTTTGTCCATACAAAGAAACAGGTTTCAACCTCATGGCAACCAGCTTTTAAAAGATTTGATAATTGCTTTAGCCTAATAGGTTTTTTAACAGAGATATAGAAAAGGTCTTGTGAATGGAGCACATCAATTTTTGTTAAATGGAATGAACAAACAAACCAATACACGCCAAACCTCTAGCCAATGAGAGTATAAGGAAAGTCGACGCTGCCACATCAGGTTCTGTGTATGTGGATCCCCAGACTCATGATAAGGATGCCGTTTTCAAGTACCTCAGCAGTTTTGATATACGAAATTATAAACTATGGCTATATTCGCAGTCTAGTGGTTAGATCAGGTCGTTTCGGAACTGAATGGGCAGTTTTTCTTTAGTTATCGTTATTCCCTATCCTCCCCAGAATTTGGCATAAATGAGGAGCCGAACGCGTCTGATTTAAGACTTAGAATCAAAAGAAACAGAACTCGATGATCAATACTAACAAACAAACTAACCGAGACAGATGGCTCAGACGTTTTGTTTAAAACTGGCATTCGCGAGGTAGTGGGATTAATTCCCGCGGCGACCTCTCTGATCCATGTTTTTTCTTTTCTGGGGGTTTTCCATGCTCACTAGATAAATGCTGGGGAGGTTTGTTTATTCTTCCGAACTTCCTGTCCTTTCATTTCATCTCCATTTCATCCAATCGGTCTCTTTCAGGGTTATAAGTGTCGGCGAGGTGGCGCCATTCCTTGTGGTGAATGCGCTTTGAAGATAAAGCTCAGGACGGCGGGATGGCATAGTCCCAGGAGTTCGGTCAGACTGGGGTGCGCGCATCGAGATAAGGAACTTCTTGGACTCTTAGGGACCCTCTACGGTGGCTCTTTCTCCGCCGTACAGTTTCGGCTACCGTTGATATAACTGTCATCCCATCCTATCCTCCTGGGGTCTGTCCCACAATAAACTGTTGGCTGCAGTTTGGAATCCCCTCCGACATCCCTCTCTCTCTCTCTCTCTCTCTCTCTCTCTCTCTCTCTCACACACACACACACACACGCGCGCGCAAATAAGATAGATCGCTATTGACGAGCAACTGCCTCTAAAGCCGAAGCTATCAATGTGGCTTTGGAGGTCGACGTGTAAATGGAATAACACGTTGAACCTTACTTATATTAAATTTTTGTATACCGCTGTTTAAGAATATACTTTTAGGTAATTTTCTGGGTATAATATCAATTAACATTTCAGGTCAAGGTGCAGTTATATAAGTTGAATAGTATACTGCAATAACAGTGCGTTAAATATGCAAGTGCACAAAGGAAGAGTTTTAACATACATAACACAAAGTGTATGCCTATATTTCTTTCAGATGCGCACGTACGTGAATAATACATTCATTGAGCTTAACGAAAATAAAATTAATAATTTACTAAAAGCTGTGGAGCATGGTGGTCCGTTAGCGGGATCAACAACATTAATCTTAGTGGCAATTGGCGGTAGATTATTCACGCCTGATTGTTGACTTTAAAAAGTATCAGATGTGTTTTGTTAACATCATTTTCTTTGCCTATAATGTAAAACACTATTCTTATAAATTTATTTCTTTTTCCAAATATGCATGTGGTTCACCGAGAAACATAGGAGTCAGTTGAAGAATTTAATGCTGTGTCGACCTGTCATGGTAGCTCAGAGATTGAGAGAGAGAGAGAGAGAGAGAGAGAGAGAGACCTGTGGTCCAATTCGGGTATGACATTGAATTTTTCGGTGTCTCCGTCTATTCTTACAAACGAAAAATGGTAATAACGATTTTAATTATAATACCATATATTAAAAATAATTATATGTATACCTCGACTTTTATGGGTATACCTTGTGAAGTCATCTTCATTCGGAAGGAAATGTATATAAATCTGTGTAATTGGTAAAACGTGAAACGTTAGACGAAATACCCCACGAAAATGTAAATATCATTAACACACATAATTATTTAATATAACATTTTTGTGCATCGTCAATTTTCAACATATCCTTTATTAATGGTTCGAATCGCTTAATATTTTCCATTATTTTAAACTCCTGCCGCCACTTAGTTTTTCTCGCCATTGTATGGAAAGAGTGAGGAATTATAAGGCCAGTTCTTAAACATTCGACTATCGTTGTTCGTTGTATTTAATACAAAGTGGGTAATTTATCTCCGTTAAAATAGGTAGACCGGAAAATACACTTTAACAAGAATAATTTTTATCCACTAATGAGGGCTAGAAGGTAGAAAAGTTATGTGACTGTATAATATTAGCGAATTTCTTTTTTCCTCGCTGAGTAGTCTGTGGAAGCTATGATCTAGCGAAGCGCTACAGTACTTGCACCTTTCCACTCGCTGTTAGGTCTCTCAAAGACGACTCACTTGATGTTCATCTATTTACTAGTTCGCTTTAGGAACATTTATCGCAGCGAATAGTGTGATAGGCTTGTGGAAATTCTAATCTTCTTTCAAATGATGGAATAATTCTTTTTTATGCTGTTGTAAGGATGTTCTTTAAGATACTATAACCTATCTAGTTTTTATTACAGGACTTTGGTTTGAGGTTTAGATTATCTCTGGGCAAGCATGTAGAATAACTATAAATATCTTACTTAACAGCTCAAATTAATTTTTGATTTTGAGACACTCTTCTCTGTAAGTGCCACTCAGTACTCTGCGACGTCATATCGGCCGTCATGGTCCGGCTAGTAAGAACTCATGGACTTTTCCTTTATGTTTAGCAAGCGTATATTTTAATACCAAGACGTTCTGTAGACTAGAACTTAGCCAGAAAAAACAGTAGAAAATAGAAATATATTGGACAGTGAAGTAAATGCGTGGTTCAGATTTCAATAGGTCAAACAAGGCGGAGAGACCAATCACTACACTGACAAATACTGAAAGAAGGGACCTAAGGCCCTAGCTGTGAGATCGGTAATGAACGTACTTAGGATAAAACCTATAGTCCTTACTTGGGGGTCATTCATACTACACTCATTCGTCACTCACTCAGTGATGATTCTTCCTAACTTTCGTCACCAGAGAAATTTGAATACGTATGATATTAGTGTTAGGTGAGTGCAATACCATTAAATTACCATGAACAGACTTCAATAGGTTGATAATTCTTTCTAGAACAAACGTTAGCTCTGAATGCTAGAGAAGGCTATGATTTCTGCTGTTATCACTTTTTATTTATTCACTGATGCATATAGTCTTCCATGTGGGGTGTGTTGCTCCACGGTTTCATTTGTAAATTAAATTTTTTGGACAGTCGTATGCTTTTCTCTGCAGGAACGAACGGTTCTTAACCAATAATATAGAGAAGCATAGCGATGTTTTCAAAATTAGAAAAGTCTATGTTCCTCTTCGGAAATACTGGTAAAATAATACTATTCGTAGTGTAACAATAATGAACCTATCCACCCAGTATGAGTGAACTAAGGCTTTCACGGCTGGCGTTTTTCATTTAAAGTAAAATTTCTTCCGGGATTATTGGTCATAGTCGAAAAATAGGAATAGCATTCTACATTATTTTATTACTTTCTATAATATTTTACATACTTACGTAAAAATGTACAGACAACAACAAAAAGACTGAATCCCAACAATGATACTGAAAGTATTATCATTTACTGGTAGATTTCCTGTTTTCCACAGACAGCTGCGTTTGAATCGTGTTCAGACAAATGCTATTGACGAGGAGTTCATCTCTGCATTTCGTTTGAAGTAAACTCACAGTTATAAATCCGTTATCAAATCCATGTTAAAATTAAAAGCTTAGAAACCTAGAAATAACCAACAAACTTCTGCCGATTCGAAAAGTCTTCAGGGACATTATATTCTTCCGTTACATATAACCTCAAAATTCTAAATTAGGAAATTACGCAGAATGGCACGAACATTCATTATTGCTTACATGTTTGAATTATGTTACTTATATGTTTAATAGTACTCGGGAAATCCTTTTTTAGTTACCAATCCTCAAAAAGAGTTTTGAGAGCATCTCAAGCCTAAATCAGACTTCACTAGAAAAATATTCAAATCTCAATGAATTTTCGCTCATTCACCACTGGTTTTTGAGCTGAGTTTTGTTTCTGGATCTAATATTGGCACTCAAATGAGATTTGAGTGTGACTGTCCCTCTAATAAGGATTATAGCTTTGGTCATAATTATCAAAATATGTCTTATCCTGTACTTTATTTCTGCATATACATCAACTACTAAGCCAGAGACAAATCAAATCCTTTCTCATTCCATTTTCTTGAATCTGCTGCCTCTCATTCTCTCCACCCTTTTGCCCTCTCTGTTTCTCGTCTAAGTATAAACGTACGTGCGGTTTACTAGCATCTCAGAAAAAAAAAAAAAACAATTATCCAGACGGTTTCATACAAACTCAACTAGTGTAGTACAAAAACGGTAATCGTGAAAAACCTGTTCTGGCGAGAGCTTCCTTCCTACGATGCTTCTTAAACTTATCAACTATATTTATATGCTCCTTCTGATGAATCGATTTTCTCTATTATAGTGAATATGTGAAATTAATTCCTAATATCTATCTTCATTAATCTGTCTTCTTGTTTACAGCCTTTAACTATTCTGACTAATTGCATTTCTGTTGCTACTAATCGATCTTTTTTTCCTAGTCATCCAGGCTTCTCATCCATAGAGTAATGGGTAGATATAGTTTTATAAACTTTCTTTGCATTTTTTGGTACTCTTTTTGTTTGATCCTCTCTTAATCATTTCTTAGATATGGTGAAATTAAGTTGCTTTTTTCATCTTGTCTTATCATAGACGGAAGAAATACGTAGTGTAGGCAGGTGAAATTAATTCTTGTATAATTATTTTATTTTCTATCATTATTTTAATCTCATTTGTTGTATCGCTTGCAATTCCATTATTTTGTCTGTTTGCTTCATGTTCTTAAGTTATGCTTTTGATAATTTTGATGTAGTTTAAACCTTAGTTAGTGCATATTTATCTGGCCAAGCTTAAACTACTATGCTATAATGTCCTTATATAGAAATCATAGAAATTATACAAATTTAATCTTGATGTTTAAACCTTTTGATTTATCAAGTAATTCATAAGCTTCAACAACTTCATCTTTTCGAAATCCTCAATATATACACATATACATACATACACACACACACATAAACATACACACACATTCATATGATGAGTTCCATTAAACATGGCTTTCTACATCTCTGTAATAAGCAATTCTTAAAAATCTTATTATTCTATCTACTTCACGCTAATCAAGAATAGTTAACCCCACAAAAAGTGTATATGACATAAATTGTGTTTTAACGAGATCTACATTTTTGTGTTGTAACGTTTTGTCTCTCTCTTATGATTTTCGAGTAATGAAGAGGTCATTCAGAATGCAGAAGACTTCAGAGACTGTTCCCACAAAATTCAAGATCAACAGTTTATTTGCCATATAAGTATCTTTAATATGTGGTATTTCAGTCAAAATCGTTAACGCCAATTTTAAGAAGATCAAAAGGGTAGTTTGAGGTGGGGCAAATTTCTTGAAACTCTTTATGTTGCATCCTTTGAAGATGCTGAACGTAAATAGAAAGTTTTATATTTAACCGACTTTTTGTTTTTGAGCAATCGTATTCATAGACACACGGACACACGCACACACACATACACACACAAACATACGGGCGCGCGCGGACCTGTTCTAAAAATGCTTTTACAGTGAAATCTCGGTATATTATTTTGGGCGCTATATACTAAATGCTTATCTATGTACTAAATGTACTAAATAGAGAAAACAAATAGACCAGAAAAATTGTTTTGAAACATTTTATACAAGTTTTTAAAGAAAAATTATTTACTTTCCCAACAATTATAATCCCTTCTTTTAGGATAGTAATTAGAATATGCTATAATATTACATTCTATATACCGAGTTTCAGTGGAGTCGATTCAGTTATTCTTGAGTACAAATATATCTCCGCCCCCTCCACGCATACACACATTGAATTTGAAATATGCTCATTTTGCTTCAGGGTATCCGGTTATACACGCCAGCATCCTTTAATTACTGAAATCGAAAATTACCACTAACATTTTTATTACAGCTTTATTGCTGATATAGTTGCTCTAGAAAGGATTCCAAAACAGTAACCCTTTACCGAGTAACCGAGTTAAAATCATTTTACAATTTCATTTGATACCTGTTATATTCCTCATACACTGGAAACAATTTCATTATATCAACTGTTTCCATAGTAACTAAATTGATAATCATCCCAAATCAGCTAATGCAGTTACTATGGAAACAATCTGTGTTGTGATATTCCTAACGGACTTTTGATTTCGACCACTATAAACTCATTATCTTCCTGAAGACACATGCCATTTCCCAATTGGGGAGGTGCACTTGTGTTCACCCCTAGCCGACATGCACACATAAGAGGGCGCAACTGTGTTAGGGGAAATGGAAGAGAAATAAAAGAGAGAGGAGAAAAATCATTTTTCCCCTTTCTCCTCACCCCTTTCTCGAGTTAAGGTCTCTACAATTTCCGGGGGACACGAAATTTCGATTTGCAACCCCACAGTTCAGAAGGATGACTGACAATTCGATATCCTGTTGATATTAGCTCCTCGGAACGGGTGGCGCCAACTGGGGGGGATACGCTGGCAAGAAAAATGTGCTCCAGGGGTTCTGCGGACTTTGGAATGTGTTCACGCATTCACCTTGGACGGGGACTTCACAGCCCTGGAGTGTTAATCAATTCAATTATTCCGTGGCAAACATTATTAAACAATATATATTTGTACTGTGGGATGAAGGGGGCGCTTTGTTATTCTCATACGTACAGCTTCACAGCATGGACATTTTAGAATCGGGCAAAGGCTTCAGATATAGGGTGTTTTTTACGGTGATGTAATTAAACAAAATAATAATGCTTTGTGAATTAACACTTATTTGACTATGCAGATTACCTAACCAGTGAAGTTAAATGTAATATATAACAACAAAGATGAAATATATATAAAGTAAAATAATAAAATAATATGAAATTTGCCTATTTATATATATATATATATATAAATAGGCAAATTTCATATTATTATTTTACTTTATATAGAGAAGATTATTGTGTTGATTATTTCGAAAATTTTGGTTCCTAATAAAAAACAAGGATGACCTTACACACTTTACTTTTAAATATGTAAATGTCTATAGCAAATATTGAAACTGACTTATTCGATCATTAAATACTTCTTTTAAACTGTTCCGCATACTTCAACTGTAATGGGGATTTCAATAGACTTTTACCTTTGGCATTATCGTCTATTTGCAACGGTGTTAACTAATGTGTAATCATGGGATTTTTCTGGTTTTTACTTTCGCTATGAGGCGACATTAATAAAGGAAAGTTTGGTATTATGTAGCAGTAAAATGTTTAATTTCGTCACGCCAACAATGTGTGATTTTTGAAAGAAAAAGGCCCGTGGGAGTAAGGGAAGTCAGCTGCATCTCACAAAGTTGCCCCAGAAGTATAAAATAACTATGACAGCAAAACAAAAAACAAAACAAAAACAAATGAGTACTTGTGAGTAAGGGAAGTGACGCTGCACCTCACAAAGTCGCTCCAGAAGTATAAAATAACTATGATATGAAAACAAAAAAAAAACAACAAAAAAATGAATACTTGTGAGAATTAATAATGCAGATATATGGTGTATTTTAGTGCATATTATTGTTTAACGTTTATTAGTTAAAAGAAAATACAAAAGTTATGTCATGTCATTTAAATTGAATAGATGCTCAAGTTTTAAGATAAGTAATGCTGAGTAATATAGAGCGTTTCATTCTTTTTTTCTTAAGTAGTATATCGCGAGTATTCATACTTGTGTATGCATGTACCACTGATTTTCTCCTCGTATGCGCAAAGGATAACTGTAAGAATAATGGTATCAGAGACTAGTGTATGTAAGATAAGCCATCCGTTTGTATTATTATGTGAGTTATAAAAATATAGTGGATTCTTGAAAAGAATAAATCCATCTACATTAGACGATCACCATTTGCATCCTCTCCGAGACAAATCGACTGAGATTAAATATCTTATCGGAGACGATGAGATAGAAGAGTCTGCAATGTTTCATCGATCAACTAACCAGGGAAAAACAGTTTTAGTAAACTTCCAATACTAAAAATTCACAATTTACACTATTTTAGAATTTCAGGTGAGATAAAAGGAAAGTAACGTTTCAAAGGTGGCAACCAATTTAGGGGCATCAACCAAACCGAAATTAAAACGTTGCATCTATCACCAATAAATGTAATAATAGGCAAAGAAAATGTAACAAACGTCTTTATTAACCCACAAATTGGTTACAAATAAATTATTTAATGTATTGCTGCAAGTACTTCACTCGACGCGTCGACGCGTTCTCCTCACGTCACTGCGCGCTAACACTCCAGTCACTCACGGCTTGCTACAACTCACTATACATACGGCTTGCAATTCTTCCTTCCTTTTTATGGTTAGAAATAACATCACAGAACTTTCTGGAAAATTGTGGAACTTAAAGCTCTGGTAAAATCTAGAGTGTACCAGATGTGTTGCTTTCCAAAGCCTCAGGTTACAGACGCGCCTCAGGTTACAGACGCGCCTCAAGTTCTGCGTTGTTACAATAACAAGATCTCCAACTGCGACGACTCGCATACCATGGCGAACCTGAGTGACATACGGATGGCACTGTCACAGTATTCAATTCCACCCAAAAATTGGGCACCAAGATTTCACCGGAAATGCATGTTTTGAAGACCTTTGATTAACATATTTAAAAATTAGAAAAATGGTCTGTGTGTGTTTAACTGTACCAGGTGGCCCAACTGCCCCGTGTTTGGCGAATGCAGATATTCCTTCGTGTGTTAAAAGAGTTGCAGAACTCAATGGGGCTATTTCAAGTTAAAACCGTTAAAAGAGAAACTGAGTGATCTTGCTTATCCCGAAGACGGTGAGACAGGTCGCACTCACTGACAGGGGTAAACCGAAGGTATCTCTCACTAGTTCCCCACTGACCTGTTGGCCCTAAGTTTCAGGGATTCTAGCTCTATCTAGGAAATGTGCTCTTTAGCATGACTGCATAGAACACATCAAAATGAGTGTGGTAGCGTGTCTACCTCACATCCATCGAATCTCGCTTAGGGTGAGTTACACGGATAAGGTTTTGTTCGGGGTTTTCCCTTATTCTGAGAAGATGAATATTGAGTAATCATGTCAAGATCATTTGAGCATCATTTCACCAATTTCATTCATCGTCCGATGTGACCAACCAGGTTAAAGGAATTTAAACTACAAAAACATAAAAACAAAAAAACAAAAAAAATGAATGTGCACTTGTGATCACGGGAGTCATAGATGCCATCACAGATTAAACTTCGTATTTGATTTCCGGCAGACAGAATGAGCAATGCTACTCCATTTCATCACCTTCTTAACGATTTATTTATTAGCATATCAGGTAGCAATTCCATTAATTTCTGACAGTTCACTGCAAACGTTCTAATTAGCATTCCCGCAAAGATAAACTCCCACGACAATGTCACCCAATGTCAGAGCGAGCTGTAACTTATGGAACGTCAGGATTGTTGGTCACACTCGCCACGTTTTCTTTGAACCAATATCTGGTATTTTGGGTATGAGCGTGCCCATCCAGATAGGTATTTATCACTGGAGAGGAAATCCTGAAGGATGACTCGTTATTCAGCGAGTGCTATGTGATCCAGTTGCAACATGCCAGCTTCCCCTGAGGGTCTGTTTCCTGAACAGTTGCCTATGCTGTATTTTGTAGGGGTGAAACCAACTGAGTTCAATGTTCTATTATCAGATTCCCTACAGATCGCACTCCCTCGAAATGCACAGCTTACTGAACTTAAGGGATGACTGACTGTCACTGCTACTAGACGCCGTCATGAGTAGGGAATTAGAATAACCACTTCTTTTCATGTCCACTACACTAAAAGTTTATTGGGGGGTGTTAATATAACAACGAAGAAATTCGTCTTTAGCATCTCTTGTTTGAGTTCTGACTGCCAACTCAATTTTCTGTTCAACATTAAATATAATAAAGCTCCGCCTGAGGCTCGCATTCACGCAGTCCTGGGTTCGATTCAGGTAGACCGCCCACTCTGGCATGGATTTTGGTGGATGTTGGAGTGCTTTCTCATTTTATTACGATATACATTCCAGCATTCCCCTTTTATTCCGTTTTCTTTTCATCTTTGAAGAGTGCTTCTACGTTTCGTGAAGAATAGTTGTGTCGGACACATGGCGGGGATGCTTACTCAAAGGAAAGATTTACCTCACCATCCTCTCTACTGTTACAGCAGTAAGCAGGTCTTAGAGCCTGCAAAGTGACCGTATATTAAGGATGTTTACACGACACGTGTAATGTATACCTTGAATTTTCTGAGAATAGCATCTGAAGACTCTCTGGATGAATTTTGTTTGATTTTAATATATTTAAAGCTTTTTAAATATGGGAATTTGTCAACTCCTGGCAATGCAGAGAACGGATTTCATCCACATAGCAACCATCTTTTAAAAGAGTTGAATATTGTTTTAGCTTACCGTATTCCATTATCTCCCTTCTACATACAAGAAAGCATTTGTGCTAATATTTATCTCGATTAGCATTTTTAACACTCATTTGTTACACAGATGTAGAGACAGTCTGTGAATGTATTTTTTTTTTTTTTTGCAAGTAATCACAAAGCAGAAATGTTAAGACGGCTACTCAAACGAATGCGCTAACAGTGTGGGAACCAAGGTGGACAAAGACAGTTTATGTAATACTTAAACTGTTTTTATCATATTTATTTATGCTAGGTCTAATCTTCTTTTACTTCGTACTTAGCGTTCTTTTCATACCCTTAATACTGTTTTTCTTGAACCTAAATGTACATATTTTTTCCTTTTACTCCTTTTTACTTTATCGTCGTCTACATTTCCTTCGCTTTCCGTGTTTGCTGCGCCTGTCTGTATAACTTAGGTCACAGAAACACAGTTGGTCTGAAAGCAAGCCCCAGTGCAAGGGGAAGGTAAAAGAAAGAGTCGATGTAGAAAACTAAAACTTTGAGCAACCACGAGTAACCCCTTTAAAATGGGCGCCCAGGTTTTACTACTCGGCAAAACTTTTATTTGATGTCAGGAAAAAAGGGACAGGGCAAGTTGTTGGGTTAGTTCTGCATTCTCTTTGCATACCCACACTGCTGCCAACGTAAGCAAGAGGCAGTCGAGTCGTTGCTGACACTTAGTGACTTCTAGGAATAACCAACTTCTGACACATTTATGACCTGAATTTCTACGCTTCCAAAACTGCAGATTCCTTATATTGCAAGATATAAAACAACCCTAAAATTCTTTGAAAATATAACATATTCAGACTTAGTCTATAATAACCTAGTTATTTACAATGTTCAAGAACTAGCATTACTTTTATTGCAATTTCTCTATCCACTTTAAATAAAATATCATAAGTTATGTACAATTGCATGCATAAAAGGTGACACACTACCCTAGATCGCAATAGTTTTCCCGAATTAAATTTTACACTGGCAGATAACCGGCCTTTGACTTCATCCAATCGGTATTAATCTTCTAGATGACGGGACAGAAAAACAATTCAAAGATGCAAATGCGTAGATGCAAAATATGTTATAAGCGATGAGAAATGAGGAAGTGGTTCTTACTAGTAGTTTCACTAACAGATTGAATATTTTTGTTTGTTACCAATGCTGTCAATTGCCTGGATCATATCAACACCGTCCCGCAGTAAATCTACTCACATGAGGCTGTCACTTTTAAGCACATTTAAAAGCCATCAGTCTGAACCCGCGACTTTGAGTTCAGAAGACCAGCGCCTAACCAACTGAGCAACCAGATCGCCGATTACTACATAGGAAAGGCTAAACCAGTTACCTACAACATAAATCGGACTTGTAGAGGAAGGATTTAAGATATGCCATGTGGACAAGCCATAATGTGTAAACAACGTAACTTAAACATAATAAAATCAGTGTATGTATATTGCTTATAGGCTTCACAATCATTGCACTGATTTTGGTCAAACTTGGTATAGATTAACCTTTGACACAAGATAAATATTACTGTCCAACTTAGCATTTTAAACTCCGCCCCTTTTCACATGTTTAGATAATGATTTAATTTGATGTAGTGTTGATGTATATATTTTACCTTTAAAAGATTTGAATGCATTTAATAATCGTAATAGCACGAACATTGGCAATATAAGAGTAATGATTAACTAAGCCTTCACAGCCGCAGAAAATAACAAAGAAATAACGAATTCACATATTCATTGATCTCCTCTCTGACATTGAGCATAGAGTAATACTACTTTTCGTGTGCTTTCTTACTAGTTCAGTGTAATTTTATTACTGAGAATAAATAATATTAACACATATTACACTTATTTATACTCCTATTATTTGTTTCCAGCTGAAATATTTTCTATAAACACCGACGAGGTAGCTGAAATGTGATAGTGTGGAAGTCATTACGAGCGATGGTTCAGTGTTTTTGCAGTGTTTTGTTTCTCTTTTTCTTTCTATTGCCCCGAGAGTTTTAATTAACTGTTTATTTAAGTCCTTGAGCAATACGTTTTAAATGTCTCTAAATAAATGCAAGGTTATTGCGCAAGTGCAACCTAAGGCTAAACCGTTCAACCTAGGGCAACACTGAGCGTTTCGTCAGTTCTGTGTATAAATAAGAACAATCTGCTGTGCTTCACCTATTCTACCTACTTATTCTCCTTCAAGCTAATCGAAAATGGTCTTATTACTAAGTTCCTTGTAACTAGAAGGTAAATAAGGGAGTACACAGTCAAAATTTTAAAAGATGTCACTATGTGACTGACATTGAAATTCTGTCCTCTTTCCATGCCCAGAAGTAAAACAAAAGATATGAAACGGATTAGGGCTTCCGTTTGAGAAAAGTTTAAATGCTTTAAAATTGAAACCAACAACATAGAATACCTAGAAGATGGTTAGCTCTACAAAAATAGTATACGGCATAATTGTCTGATTTAATAAGATCTACATATTTTGTATAGTAAGTTTTTGTTTGTTTCTTACGGTTTACCAATCATACAAAAGTCATTCAGAATGAAGAGGTCAGGATATAAATTTTATTTGACATGTAAATGTCTTTAATATGCGGCATTTTAATCCAAATAGAGCTAATGTTTAGAAAATCGAAACTTTCAAAAAATATTCTAAGTAAAGGGCAGCTTGGTGCGGGAGGATACTAAACTTTAATACCAAGCTTGGTATTTAACCGTCTTTTCCTTTTTGAGTTATACACACACGGTTATTTTTCTAAAGGTTTTGTTTCAGTGGACCTCAAAACACGTATTTCCGGTGAAATATAGGTATGTAATTTTGGGGGGAAATACTATACCTTCTTTGTCTACTATATACGTCGCAAATATGTGTTAAAGAAAGTAAAATATAGCTAACTGCCACTTAATTTCTCCAACACTTGATTCAACCGTGACGGCGGCTTTGGCATTCCATAATGCAGGAGACCCTGTGAATCGTGAGTAATTCGCTACTCTTTTGGCTTGTACCCAAACGGGAGCACCCCGAAAGTAGGTCAGAGTATTACACTACCAATGACTTGTCTATGTTCTGGATATTTGAGTTATTGGTAATAGTAGCAGTGGTCTGAAAAATATTATTTGAATAATTTTAAAAGATAAGACGATATTTATTATTATTTTATTATTATTATTATTATTATTATTGAGGCCAGGTCTGCACATGCAAGAAAGGCAGCAGATATTACATTGGCGGGAACATTTTACAAGCAACTCCCCAAGGAGGGCGGCGAATGAAAACGGACTCTGCAGGGCACAAGCTATTTTGCACTTAGCTGGCGGTGGTGGTGAAATAATAGCCAGTTATGGGGAGCGGGCTAGCGAAGAACATCAACTAGGATTTCACGTTCCAACACGCCGATAAAGGTCAGAGGGGGCGGGTTGTAATCGGAGCAAACATGGCCGAAGATAATCCCCTGTCTAAGTGCGATATGTGTGCGGCGGCCAGCCTTTCTCTCCGCTGCTACATACAACTCCAACAAAAAAACAGCCGTGATCGATAGATGAGTATCGAAAAACAAAGCCTCACATTGTTTACTGCTGTAACGTTTATAGTCAATAATTGACAGGTGAAAATTAGAGTATAAATAACAAATTATGTTTAGCAAACATCAAGATTAAATTAATCATTACGGATATAATTCACATGTTACAAAGTTGAATACGTTTAAGCCTAAGCGGCAACATCGAGTGCAAGGAAATGTGCCGATATAAAAGATAGATTTATGCTGATAATGAAAGTTTTAAAGCATTCCACCCAAGAATTCGATAGCGATAGTTGACCGGAAATATTTGATTTAACGACCTCTGAATAAAAAAGAAGCATTTTTAGAAAAAGATCTGTGTAAGTGCGTGTGTCTGTGGATAAATCAGTAAAATACCAAACTTGGTATTTAAGTTCCGTAACTTCAAAGGATACGACACGTTTCAGGCAAAAAATCCGAACTACCCTTTACACGGAAATTTTTCGAAAATTTTGATTTTCTCAAAAAGGGCTATAACAATTTTGATTAAATTACCGTAATATATTTTTATGGCAAACGAAATGCACATTTTGAATTTTCTAGCTTCTGAAGACCTCTTCATTCTGGATGACTTTTGCATAAATGGCAAACCATAAGAGACAAAAATTTAGATCTCGTTAATACACATAATTTATGTCATATACATTTTTTAAGAGTTAACGGTTTCCGAGATATTCCTGTTGTGGTTTCAGTTTTAAGCTACTTAAACTTTTCTTTTCGTCTCTTTTTTGTTTACTGCTGTCAAACAAAGAGAATCGAATTTCAATTGTTTCACATAGCGACCGGCTTTTAAAAGTTCTGACTATCACTTTAATTTGTTCATTCCCTTATTTCTCTTCTTCTTATAAGGAACCAAGTAGTAAGATCAATTCTGCTAACGTTTATCTCGATTAGCATGATGTAGGTAAAAGAATAATCTTTTGTAAGAAAGGTTTGTTTGCTAGAGCCAAGTGAATGGAACGCATCAAATGTTTTAGAATTAGCCCGTAGAATCTCTAAAGGACGAGGTGATTGTTTTGGAATTCCGCGTAGCCTTTTCGGGAAATATCCTCATTTATTTGTTGCGACTTATGTCGTATATTTTCATTTAATTATATACTCTTTACTTTTCCATAAAATTAGTGAATGTGAATACTTCAATCCTTTCTATATAGGGTAAATAATTATTTTTATTAATTTTTATTGGGACAAAACTTATTGAAGTCAAGCCATACGTTTAAAATGAATGCCCCATCTTTTTTTTTGGAGCGGTTTTATTACATTATACCAGGTGACCCAACTGCACGTATTTCAGGTGGAGATATCCCTTCGTACGTTAAAAGAGTTCAGAATTCAACGGGGCTGTTTCATGTTAAATCTGGCGCTAGCGACCTTCGTATTATCCGTCTTGCTTATCAGCTAAGACAGTGTTCTCAAGCAGAGAATTACACTCTCAGAGTAATCTATTTGTAAATGGATAATGTTCGCGTAATTTCTAAGACTGGAACTTTCGAAGCCCGGCTACAGGACTATATATTAGAGACCGACACAGCCGAGATGGAGTTAAAAGTGAATCTAGTGAGTGACGCATGGTGAGACAGTGCCATGAACGGTGTATACCATTGGTGTGAAGTAAAGTGTTACGTGGAGTGCCCTGGTGACTAAGTGGATTTAACAGAAACTGGTGCCCTCATCTGTTACAATATTGTATAATTATTTGCTTCTTACTTGATTACAACTAAATAAGCAAGACTGATAATTCAGTAATTTTTGTTTTATTCATACCCAGCGGATTATCCTGTATGTTCCAGTTATTAGTTATTCATAACGGCTATTCTTAAGAAGCAGTATTTTATTTAATGCACGTTCTTGTTTCATATGGCACCATAATCTGTGATTCTAGTGGTACATGAAATGAAATAATGGGGAAGGAAACGTTCCCGATCGTATTTTCCAATTATCAGGACTTGGAGAACCCTGCAGAAACCTACCATTAAGGACGATTCTAGCAGGATTTGAACCATAGACCTTTCGTACAGGAGTACATGTTTAAATGATCCGTGTCTGTGAAGAAAGCAATGAGTGTAGTATATTGCTTGTGTAATGCTCTTGCATTTCTTGCTTCAAATCCCGATAAACTACTCCATCAAGAGAATCAAGAAGGAAGCCGGGAGAGAAGTCTAGCTACTTAGCGGTGCTACAGAAGTTAAATTGCTCTACATTAGTGTTCTTGGCGTCTGTGTGTAATTTAACTTAGCACAGGATCGTGGGTTCGAGTCCCGACTTGGGCATGGGTGTTTCTGTGTTTGTAAATGTGTATGTGTTTGTATATGTAAAAAGGAAAAACGAATAGGTCAACTAAGGAAATTTAGAAACTAGAAAAAAGAGGTAAAAAAGGAATACAGCGCCGGAGTCCTGACAAGCCTCCGGGGCTGTATTTTTTAAAATTAAAAAAAAAAAAATCGCGTGTTTGTTGCAGGTTTCATACGTTCCTGGCGCAGACTTATGCGTTAATATATATTATTTCTCTCTTTCTCTATTTGGCGACTTTGTAATATTCCTGGTTTTCCCCTTGTGATATATTTCCGAATGACTTTCAAGCAAATATTAATGTAGAATAACAAAAGAAATGAAAAGGGTTTTAAGAAAAACAAGAGTTGAAGATGGATGAAAAGCGGGAAAAACAGAAAAAGATTAAGGAAAAACCGGAATATTGCAGTTAATATGAAAAGAACGGGAAAAGCAACTTTGTGTAATATGTGCAGGCGCATAGGGAAGTTCTGGAAACAGCAGTTGGTACTACCCCTACTCCCCCCATCTTCCCATTCGCTTTCCGTACTTCCGATAACCGGGAGTGGGGGAGGGGAATGTTAAAAGTCAACACAACAAAATAATTCTGTTTTTCTCCTCTGATGCTCTGATGAATAAACAAGGGCGCACAAAACTTCGCCTCTAATTGAAGTGGGCCTTCCTCTCTATCACAAAGTTCGAGTGTTGCTGAAATATTCAAAATATGGTAACAACGCAATTTTTACTAACTTTTTAAAATGAAAAGTATATTCCTTTGATGTAGTTATATGTTCTATAACTGCCGCTATCTTGTTGTTTGTATACTTCCTTATATATTCTACAGTTTAAAAAAATGAACTTTAAGATATTTTATATAGTTCCTTGGGTTCTGCATAGTTCTTGTCTACTTCATATTATACCTATTTGAAATAAAATAAAATAAAACAAAATTACATATTTTATAATAAGACAGAACTGTTTGATTGTAAAGAAATGTGGCATATCATTTTTGTGCCTGATATATTGAGATTTTATTAATTGTTTACACTTATATCGTTTTAATATGAGTATCAAACGCTCTTACGTTCCCAAGTCATTTAAATATTAAATTTAACAAATTTTATGTGAAATTTAAACCTCATTTTCTCGCTGACATGTAAATATAGGTATACTTGTAATAATACTTATTATGGCCTAAGCTACTGGCCCTTCAGGGCTTTATATCAGTAGTTTATAGGACTGAATGCCGGGGTCAATATGGAACCAGGTTTTATAACTATATGTGCAGACGATACGGCGTTTGTGATATATACTTCTAACATCAATTAATTAAATTAAAAAGTTAACAATGTTATAAGGTTCAACAAATGTTCTTCTGAAGTCAAGGTCACGGGTTCAAACCCGGCCCAGACCAAAGGTTTTTAACTGTGCTTAATAGCGACAGCCCCATGTCAGTAGATATACTGCAATGTTAAAGAACTCTTTCGGGACGAAATTCAGGTACACTGACGGTGCTGATATGATCCTGGCAATTGAGAGCGTCATTAATAAACAAAATGTCTTTTAAAACAATTTTCAGCAAATAGTGTGACTCAAATATACTTATAATAAATGTGAATGACACAGTTATCATAACATTTAATGCTATTAATACATTTGTCATGATTATATTTTAAATTGTAATAATAAGTTTACAAGTGATGAAAACTGTATAACATATTTATATTTTTGTCGACTTTAAACTGACATGAGACGTGTGAATATAACAATGTCTGCATCCTCGGAAGATGTCTGAAATGCTCTTTTGATGAGGACAGTCTTTTGAAAATTGTATTACGATATCATATATTTTAATTTGGGGTCAGGCAACAAATATTAATAGTATTCATAATACAAAAAAGGCTAATTTAAAATTAGGACCAAGAGAATCTTTATGTCATATTTTTAAAACAAATAAAATTTAATTTTGTTTCAAGCACATATATCTTAAAATTTGTTAGTTTCTACAAAAGCAATACTTGTTTAAATTCAATGATGGTGTTGATGGTCATTTTACTCAACCAATAAATGCAATTCACATTCACTACTTCATACATAGAGGCGTAAATTTATCATATACGATTTACTACTTGGTCATTCTTTTGTTTTGTATCATTTATTACTATGTTATTCTTTAATTTATCTGATTCGCCAAACTATTTTATTTATAGAATTTAACATTTTATGCTCCAATCTATGCGATAGAGTATTTAAAAGCATATTTTCTTAATTGAATAGTACAAATAAATATCATTTGACAGTCTGACCTTGCTTCTCGCTCCGCTCGAAAATGTATCGGTTAGTCAAGTTTAATATCCTATGAATTACTGTGATAATTTTACAAAATCAAGTTTTATGAAGTCACCTATTTGTTCAGTTATTAATATTGTTAATATAATAGTGTATTTTTTAAACATAGTTGACAGAAATGATTAATTCATACCTTACCAACAAATTATATTTATAATCTCGTCGAATACTTTATGGTTGATTTATGTATTTTAATGCAGGTACTTAATCTAAAATGTTATTTTTTAATATTATGCATTATGACGAGTCAATCTATACTGTGTATGGCTTCCGGCAGTAAATTGATTGATTAATGAAGATTTCAATAAACATAACCACTTCTAAAATGTTTAATATTAATGAAAGTTAAGTATAAAAATTCAGTAATTATATTTTTCAAATAATGAGA
This sequence comes from Hymenopus coronatus, assembly GCA_030762935.1. NCBI lineage: Eukaryota > Metazoa > Arthropoda > Insecta > Mantodea > Hymenopodidae > Hymenopus > Hymenopus coronatus. Next base: position 63,450,582 of record CM060882.1, read on the forward strand.
TGTAAACTCTTTTAAAATGTATACAAGAGATTTTACTTTAAAATATTATTTTATTTTCCTTCATAAACAGTATACACATCTGCTTGCATACACATCACAAAACTTATAAATAAAGACAATTCTCGAGGGCAGTAGAAGGCAGCCATCATTGAAGTACGCCTTTGATTGGCGATGTATGTGTAACAAACGTGCAATGCAAGGCAAATGATAAAATCCATAAAGTCACTGTCACAAGATGCCGCGCACTTGTAATTCTGAGTTAGGGACTTAAGGCGAAATTAATTAATTGAGAAAGGTAGCCGTGCAATGCCGGACAAACAACTAGTGTTAAACAAGGAACTGGTTATCCCTGAAGAATCTAATCCATGAGAAGTGACTAGTGCACGAGAGTCACAAGAGGCAATTAAGAAAGTTATATTGAACAATAGAAATTAGATAGAACAGTTAACATTAAATATAAATACATTATTATTATATAATTCATAATGACACTCCCATTTGCTTCCCAAAGGTAATTCTAGTTGTTAGATAAATGTACGTGAAATACGGTACTAAATTAATACAGCCAAGTTCTGAATTTGATTTCCCAACTGCATAAGGGACATTTACTGAAAACCCAAATTTTGGGAGCATAACATTTAATAAATGGTTAATTGAGAAAAGCAACAATGCCAGGTGAGATGTACCTAGACATTCCCACTGTCATAATTACGGGCAGCAAGGTGAGAGAATGTTTAGATATGCATAGTTTACTTTGGCTGTAGTCTCTTGGAAAACATTCAAAATTTCCTGCATGCGTCACTTGCCGGAAAAAAAGACGATCGTATTGCGCGCGTCAGGGTTACAAACTGCTGATTGCTTTGTGGATCGTGACACGCCGGGGAATTCCAACGCAGAGCTTCAGGACGATACCTCTCCAAGTAACACCTCTTTTTTTTATACTTAATCATTCTTTATTTTTAGTACAAAGAAACTACCAACTTTGTTTACTTGAGCGCGAATACAACATTTCCACTGCATATTTAGCCTGATCCTGTGAGGGATAAAATTTCAGGTGCAGATGTATTATAACAATTATTGAGAACGTTATCAGTTGTCTCTATGGCTCTCTTCCATAAATGTCCCAATCGCGAACCATCAATCAACTAAATTAAAAAGGGTTTACATACTAAAACAATTTTTTCTTATTATTTACCGAAGTCCTGAGATATCTAGAAATTTTTTTAACATCTGAATACTAATTACTCAAATACAGTATCTTATTATTTACCGAAGTCCTGAGATATCTAGAAATTTTTTTAACATCTGAATACTAATTACTCAAATACAGTATCTTATTATTTTTAATTTCCCTACCAGTACTATGTAGTATATAGTAGATACAGAAAGAATTGTATTTCACACAAAAATTAGATTAGAGATTTCACCGGAAATACATGTTTTGAGAACCATTGACCCCAAAAAAGGGTATTTTCAGAAAGAGGTCCGCGCGCGTGTGTGGATAGTATAACTCATAAACGAAAAGTCTGTTAATATCTAACTTGGTATTTAAGTTTAGCATCTTCCAAGAATGCGACACTAATATTTTCAGATAATTTTCCCCAACCCAAACTACCCCGTATATGGAAGATTTTTCGAAGTTTTTATTTTCTCAAAATAGTAAATGATTTTTGTTAAAATATCGTATATTAAAATGTTTTCATAAAAAAATGTATATCTTGAAATTTTTGCATAGCTCGAAAACCGTAAGAGATCAACAAAGGATAATTACACAAAAAATGTAGATCCCTTAAAACCCCCAAATTATGTAACATTAATTTTTTGTGAAGCTAAACATTTTTGAACTATTCCTTTTATTGGCTTTAAAATTTCTAGCACTTAAAAGTTTTTCTCAAATTGGAGGTCGTTACTCACTTTTTTCATCTTGGTGATGTAAAGAGAAAGGGATTTTAATTACATCACTTAGTGACCGGCCATTAAAAGATTTTACTGTCATTTTAGCCTATGCATTTCTTTATTTCCCATTTTTTTTAGAAGGCACCAAGTAATGCAACTATTTTTGTGTATCTTTATCTCGATTAGAACGAAGTAGAAAGAAGAATAACTTTTTTGAGAATGTTCTTGTCGCAGAATAGGTTGAGAAAATATTGTGAATTGAACACATGTTTACCTTCCAGCTATTTTGTTACACTTTAATCGTCTTTAATTTCAATAGAATATTATTTTCCTTCTTGTGCTCCTTTATTTTACAATTCTGCAATTATTTATTTTTCTATGTTTTAGTAGTATTAATATGAACGAAATTTCTATTCTTTTCATTGTTAAACATTTATTTTATTTCAATTGACTCAATTGATTTTATTACTTCATATCTATATAATATGTTCACCACTTAAAAATCTTAACTTTATACTTAGATGATTATATCATTTTTAAATGTTAACATGTATTTTTATTTGTTAATAACGATTACTACTATTAAATAAGCACATATTTTTATACCTTGAAGTTTCCAGCATCTTCCTTGACGCAAAAAGTCTTGTTTTATGTAAGATAATTTCTATTATAAGTTTTACCACACCATCTATTGTTTTGATTTTTCAGACTTTGATTCATTTTTCTTCTTTATGTAAAGCAGTAAAATAAATACCTACTAAAATAGTCAATGTTAATCCTTGATTGGCTTGATTATTATTATTATTATTATTATTATTATTATTATTTATGACATATTCCACTTTGTTAATTTTGGTAGCAAAATAAATTAATTTCGATCCTTTTTATCTTCTAAATTGTTAATCACTTCAGCTTACAACATGTTTCAACCGGAACCTCCAACCAAAAGAACTTAATACAGTGTTTTTTTAGTTTTCAATTCAGCGTTGCCATCCAAGAGACCCAGAATTCCACTACTTAAAGATTTTTCAATTGCTATTCTAAATAAAAGAGAAATAGCATTATTTTATTTTTAAAATTATAGTATTTAAAACTACAACGTTTTAGGCTATTTACAAGCGCTTGCATATTTGAGTTCCTTAGGATTAGGACTATTCATGGGCAGGGTCCTCTCTCTTTGGGGCTGTGCAGCGCACGTACACTCTTGGGGTGCTTTGCGCCTTACGTGAACTCAGTGAGGAATAATAGGAGAGATCCGAAAGGCGACCATATTCGGTGGGCTGCGGGAGTAGGCATGTTCGGAGTCCCTAACGGTTACGGATCGAATGCCTCCAAATCCACCCGGTCCCAACTCAGAGCCCCGAGCTTCGAGGGTTCCCCGAAGCGACACTAGACCGAAAGCGGGTCCCGATAGTGAGTACTGCGACTATGACAGGAATAAACCTCTATAGCGGCAAAGCACCGCCCAGCCGCAACGCGCCGTGTTTCAACCTTCAAATAGAATAAGTATGACAAGGAAGTATGGCACAGGAAATGATGGCTAGGTAAAATTCGGGGGATGTAATGAATCTTCCGCATTCACCTGCTGACCTGGGGAAACCCACGAAAAAAAAAATAAATAAAAACCTATGGATCAGGAAGGCTTGCCACGGAAAGAGAATTCACGATCCCCCGAATGCGAGTGTTACATGTTACTTCAGCGCCACTTCCATCAGTTGTGTGTAATGTATACAAAACATTCATAGTTTATTCTTTGCTGTTGACCGATAGGGTAAGGGAGAACTGAATTTATGATCCGTTAAGTTGTCATTGCATGCGAGACAAGTTTGAATATTAATTTTGACAAAGACTGAACGTATAATAGTTGAAATGAGGAGGAAGATCATTTAATAAATGACAATATAACTAAGAGTATGGAGCTCCTTGGATCCATAACTGACTGTCCGGCACAAGCGAAAAGGACATACGTTAAAATAGTTAAAAGTATCTTAAGATATGTTGGTGAAGCTTGGACTGTGATTGGTAAATTGTGGAGAGCAGTGATGGATAGTTTGAGAAGAAGTTTGAGAATACCAAGAATGCAACACATAGGGGATGAGTATATAAAGAGGACAGAAATGGAAGCTGAAGAAACTTTCAAAGTTAGGTTCAAAATTTTAAAATGTATGGACATGTGCAGAGAATGATTGAGGAAAGGTTGCCATAAAATATGTCACCTTTTCTGCTCCTGGTACGTAGAAAGAAGAAGGTTATGGCCTGTCTTGTTTGAATAGTAGAAAGAGGTTAACATTAATAAAACGATTCATATATACCGGTTTGCTTCATCATTTATCTAAAATACCTACAGACAGAGCTTCTGCTGCATATCAGGTATAATAATAATAATAATAATAATAATAATAATAATAATAATAATAATAATAATAATAATAATAATAGCAATCGAGCGCTATGGTATGAGGTATTATTACAGATAAATGCATGTATTTCTGATGATTAGTGATTAATACTATTTACTGCCCACCTGGGCAGCATGTCTGCCTCACTTTCAATAGGTCGCGAGCTCGAATCTCGCTTAAGATGAGTTAACCGGATAAGGTTTTTTGGGGGGTTTCCCTTATCCTGAGAAGACGAATGTCCAGTAACTTTAAGCTCCATGGACCTAAAGATCATCTGAGCAGAATTTCGCCGATTTCATTCATCGTCAGATATGATCAACCAGGTTAAAGGACGTTAAACAGCAATAAATAAATAAATTACTAGATCAGGTGTTACGGTACTTATTGGGTTAACATGTGGCGATTATACCTTACAGCTTGGGTTGCTACAGATAATGAAACTTCCCTTAGCTAATTATGGCAAACATTTGCAGGTACAGGTGCAGTTGGAATACACCGTTATAACACGTTTTGTTCTCCTACTTGACAACCTCGTGCGTTTTCTTGCACTGAGAGCGGAACGAAACATAAAGCAAAGCCATTCTCAGTCCAGTACAGACAGGTTTAGGCATGAAGGGGCAAAATGGGTTTGAGGCACCGACGCTAATGTTATAAGCGCGGCAATAAAATGAGCGCGCTGCCTGTGACATCCACGGAGGAAGGGGAATGATAGGGTTACTGCAAGTATGTCGTCCACTTGAAAGGAAAACAAGTGATCCATTCCCCCATATCGCAAAAGTGTTCTTTATTTCTTACCTAAGTTTTCCACATTTCCTAACCAACGTTTGAACCCACAACTCAAAGGAAATAGCATGAAACAATGGGCAAGGTGGCATTTGTTATGAAACAAGGTGGTTCGAAAATAACCTGTCTTACTGAATACTGTTCGACTGTTATAAACGACTTATCTCAATGTAACATGACCCGATCTTCTAGAACAGGTATGTCCAACTTAAAGAAGAAGTAACATGTTTCACTCCATGTGAAGCATTGGGGCATGCTGCTACGCAATGTAATGCAATGTTTCTAAACACAAGGCCTACCTTATTTGCATCTAGTATTGTCTTTTTTACATGGGTAATACATTTTACTTTGGAGATGAATCAATGATCGACGCGTAATCTACGGTGATGCTGGTTTTTTTTATTATAATTCATTTCAGAGAAGCTTTGCTCGCAAATATATGTAGAGCTAAACATTACCATTAAATGGATGCAAATAAATGTAATTTGGAATCCTTAGGCAATTATTTAAACAACTCTCAACCTCTTTCTTTCAAACATTATTTTACAACAATTTTGTAGAGCAAGTAATTTCATTTATAGTTGGTGTGAGAATGACATGAAAATGATACTTTCCGCGTTTCAAACCCAACATTCTGATTATAAGGCATTATGTGTGACTCAGGTTATTTCCTCCCCTTGATTAGAGTCGGGAGCAACCAGTTCTGAGTCAATAACTCGTAAGAGTTATCTTTGGACATACCTGTTCTAGAGGGAGGAGTGGATCATACTCGTATGTCACCTGTAGCGACAATATTTAGTAAAACCTTCCTTCTCTAGCCCACATAACACCAAAACTAAAATTATTCACATAGAAACATAAATGGAAATGCAATATGAAAAATAATATTGTGACAGGTGAATAAGAGAGGATATTTAAAATGATTTTCGTTAACCTCAACATGAACACAATCACCATACGCTAATCCAAACTTTGCAATCTCCATCTTTCATGTTTCTTTTAACGGGATTCAAAAGAAAAAATAAAGGCATATTGTATAAAGGTAGAAAAGAGATTAAATGGACTCATTTGATGAGAAGTTACTTATTTTATTTGAAAATCATCGCTGTTTTTATGACAAAACGCGTAAAGTTTATAAAGATAAAGTTTTGGATGCATACTTCAAATGACTCATATTGTGAAAGTAGGTATTCGTTATTATAATAGTGTCTTTCGACGTTGTGTAAAACTATAGGTTATAAACTATTCAGTTTTATTTCTGCATGTGGCGAATAAAATATAAACTAAAGCATTGTAGCAATATAAAATGCACTGTTGCATTGTTGTTAATCCTCTTAGCCTCCATATTTATTTGCTTTCACAATTAAATTATATTGTTTTTATATTAACGGTTAGTTAATGGCAAGGCGAATACTATGTTCTATGTTCATATCCTCCCGTTAATATTTCTCTGTGAATTGTCCATAGGGCTGTAAGGTCTGAAGAAGTATATGTCAAACTTTGAAGAACTTAACCTCATTGGTGGAAAAATTATCAACAAAGAGGCTATTATTTCTGTGCATTTGTCAGTTTCTATTACAACTTTTGTCTATACGTATTTATATACAACAAACCAACAACAACAACAATAATAATAATATCAATTATATCTCTGATTAACTAAAAATAATCTTTTTCAGGTTACTGCTACCAATAACTCAAATATCGAGAATACAGGCAAGTCATTGGTAATGTAATACTCCGATCTATGTACTTTCGGGATGTTCCAGTTTGGGTGCGAGCCAAAAGAGTAGCGAATTACTCACGATTCATAGGGGTCTCCTGTATTATACTATGCAGTGCAACATTATAGGCAAAGCCACCGTCACGGTTGAAGTGTTGGAAATTAAGTGGCAGCCTCAACGGGATGGTATGACCGCCCAGTAGCGTAATGGCTATTACCTTCCTCCTGCAGCCGACCTCATAGGTCTGTATTTGAGCACGCGAGAGTACTGCCATTCAGAAAAGTCGAGTTGAACATCCTGAACTGGTCAATTCGTTCACGCTGGCTGGAATTGTATAAACGTATAGCTAGGAGGACTATACAAACTAGTTTTAATGCCAAAATTACATTAAACTATAAGCCGTGGATTTTATAAGCTACAAAGTACAGTGAAGCGTCATAATTACTAATATTCGTTTTTCTTTCTGCTGGTCAAGCAATAAGAAAGAAATTTTAAAGCCCTAACATAGCGACCAGCTCTTTAAAGATTTGACAATCGCTTAAGACTAAATAGTCCCATTGTATCTACACAAAAATATATAACAAAAGTATTTCGGTAGATGATAGTATCGGATAATGCGGAGCAGATGGAAAAATAAACTTTTTTAAAAATGAGTTTGCTGAGGAATGGGTAGAGAAAGTCATATGAATTGCCACACAAGAATTTTTTACACCATGCAGCAGTATGTAGCCTCTGCAATAGTGATATATGACATGGGTTTAAGCAGTTCGTTATTCTTTGTTACGTTATCTCTGAGGTCAATACTTTTACAAAACAAATGCAGCAATCTGTGATGTTATAATTAATAATTCAAGTGTTGTAATTACATTATGCTGAACACAGATCGGGCCTATTTAATATAGAAGTCAGCGCAAACCAAGCAAACCCTAACGGATTTTTGTTCACCGATTCATATATAGCTTGGCCCCATAGCACAATGTCCATATAGCAATCTGTACGGTTGTGTCGGACAGATGGTGCAAGTGCTTACTCCCGGGAAAGAATATTCATCGTAGACGCCCAAAGGCTGCCTGGGTAAGGGGGCTGATGGTTCTCTCAAGGCAGCACCATTGTCGGGTCTTAGGTCTATATTGCACTATCATATTTATGTGTCACAAAATGTGCTAAAACCTTTGATCAGATAATAGGATTATATTTCCAGCTGTTGAGCATATTACAATGTCAAACCTTTTAAGACAGTTTTAAAAAGGATTCCCAACAGTTACAGCATGAGCTATAATTATGGTTATCACGTTCTGTTTATAATGTGCGTTGTGTCATTATATTTAATATTTATAAATACATTTACTTTAACTATTATCACATACGTATGCATCATTTTCGTATAACATAACCTAAAACGTACCTAAAAAGAATCTCTTAAAATGTTAAATAATACTACATTTATGAGCATTAATTACAAAGACAGCAGCAAAAATAGTAATTAATGATTATAGAACAACTTTTATTTTTTTTTTTTTAAGATTGGCTTGTCAATCCACTTAATACTAATGGCTTATGATATTCTTTTATATACTTTCATTTCCTGCTTTTTATAATCATTATGTTCTAAATTGTTCAGCTTTTCATGCGATTCATAGGAAATGAACACTTTGGTTGTAGTCACTGACTATGTGTACCTGGCTACCATTTTATTTTTAATCGCCGATGTGATCAAACGTGTGATGGTGAGCATAATTTTTATCGCAGAAATATGTCATAACTAGATGTGATCAAAGATGCTATATTACACTGTAACAGGTTTTATCATATTCATCACTTCCTTCATTTTATCTACTCCACTCTTTCTGAAGAGTGTAGATAGTTAATATAAGATATATTTGTTGGGCGGTTGCGTGAGATGTCTTCTACCTTACACTTACGTGAACGCATATTCTACGAGTGTCCACGTTCCCTGACAGATTAGTGACTTCTCTTTTATTTATTTGTACTTTCTCTATACAACTATGCATATAGTAGGCAGAAAATATATGTATTTCACCCAAAATTCAATGTCAAAATTTCACCGGAAATATTATATGTTTTGAGGTGAATCCTAGAAAAAGAGTTTTAGAAAAAGTACGGTGCGCACGCGTATGTGTGTGTCTATGGATAGCATAGCTCGAAAACACCAAATTTGGTATTTAAGTTTAGTATCTTCCCAGAATACGTCACAAAGGCTTTCAAGGAAATCCCCCTACCGCAAGCTACCATTAAATGCAACACTTTTCAACAATTTTTATTTTCTCATAAATGGCTCTAACGATATTGATTAAAATACCGTATATCAGATATATTTACATGACAAATAAAATCTATATCTTGAATTTCCTGAGAATAGCATTTGAAAACCTTTTTATTCTCGATGAATTTTGCTGACTTTTGCATAACTGGTATATCTAAGGAATAGACCAAAACTTACTGCACAAGATCTCGTGAAAACAAATAGTTTATGTCATAAATATTTTTTGTCATGGAGTTGACCATTTACGAGATATTTCTTGTTATTGGTTTCACTTTTAAAATACTTAAAGAAACATTTTCTCATTTTGGAATTTTTGAACTCCTAGCCATGCAAAGATATGGATTTCAGCTTTTAAAAGATTTAACTATTGCTTTAGTCTAGTGCACCCTTATTTCTCTTCTACTTACAAGGAAGTAAGTAATAAGACATTTTGCTAATATGTATCTCGATTAGCATGAAGTAGATAGAAGAAGAATATTTTTAACAATAGTTTGTTAGAGACGTAGAGAAATTCATTTAAATGGAACGCATCAGATTTTTATTTATTTTTCTTCTTGAAATGTCCAGTAACTATTGTATGCATTTGAAGTCGTACCTGTGTCGGTGTCGCCAGGCACACCAAGGCTGTCCGAGTTGTCGTTGATGAAGGCCTCCGTGGAACTGGTGAAGGTCTGCGGCGACAAAGTTAGATCCTGGCCACTCTCTGACTCGAACAAGTCGAATGTCGCCGTATTACCTCCGTTACCTGCAACAGCAAAATGTCGACACGATCAGCCTTGCTACCCAGCAGTTTCATTGCATAGAGGGCATTTGGAGTATGTAAAGACTAAAGTATCTTAGAGGCAAGCAGCACGTGCTCGAAGAACTACTATTTGAATAGCGAAGGCAAAACAAAAGCAGGCGAGACCATATTTATAAGTTTATCTATAATTCATACAACCTATGGTAACACACCAGTGCAATATAACATGCATTAATGTACATGCATGTTTACAATATTTTCGGCAACTTTTATATATAGTAGTCAATCGATTGATACTTTAATCTCTTTCGTTAAGATCACACATAATAGAATGGACAATGATATATACTTTGAGTGATTTAGAGGTAAAGTTCCTACGATATTTTTAAGTGTGTTTATGCTCAGGGAAACTCCTCATTTCATGCCCTGAAACTAGTTTTTACAAATTATGTTGCACATACGATGCTACAATACCACATCATTGCGACCTTTGGAATCACTTGCTTAAATTGCAGTATCGTTTTACTTTGGTAAGGATGTCTTTTTGTTACTGAGCTATTCCACTAAGCCTGGGTGAACATATAATTTAAGCATTTCCTAATTTCAAAATACTACTAGCTATTCCTTGTGATCTCACGGTAACATGCTACTCTCTGGTTTCCAAGGTCACGGGTTCAAGTCCGACAGAGGGCGATGGATTTTTTTTCGGGAGTAAACATCCTTAGCATGGTTTCCTTCGGAAGGGAAGTAAAACCGGTTGTCCCGTGTCATAGATTTACGGCAGGTAAGGAACCTCAAACCTAATAAAGAGACTTCTGAGCATGATTAAACGGTATTTCGCACCCAATACATATTAAGTTAAAGAGCATATATATGAAACAGATTTTAATTTGTAAAATATTATAGATATTATATTATGCATTTTACAGAACCCAGGAAAACATTAAAAAGGACAAAGCTGCGTTTTCCTCGTTGTACTGTAAAGTGAAATGATACAACACAGAGGAACTAGTGCTCAGCAAATCTGCTTAGCAAACATTTATTTCAGAGTATCGGCAATGGTAACAAACTAATGCCTCAAGTATACCTGAGGATCAGCGTATCATTTTTCAGAACGACCGACGTTTCTATGTTTAGAAGGCGGCGTTTTGATTGATGAAACAGCCCGCCATGCCCACCTGGTACATACCGTGTGGCAGCAAGAAACAAATACAATCCAAAACAATATCCACAGCAGAAGTTCGTTATCTTTAAGGTTAGAGGGCACAGGTTCGAATCTACCTTGGAGTTCATTACTTGGTGTACTTTATATTTACTTAGTATAGATTAGTTTAGTATAGTATAGGAAAGAGCTAAATACTATTGTTGGTATTCCAGTAACACTTGTTCAGAATAGGTTATCTTACTTTGTTTCAATTACACCTGCCCTCTCTTTTATATTCTAAATTATTATCTACTAAAGTTCTATCTTTCTATTTTATTTTGTAATTTAGTTAAGTATATGAAAACATTTAAGTAATAGATAAATCATTTATAGCATGTTTTGTGGAATAACATTAAAGTTTGAAAATATATCCCGGTATAGTTACCTGCATATTCAGATTTTAATTAATTCTTATTTAGTTAATTACTTGAATGAGAATGACCTTATCTGAAATTTACAATATCCTAGAAAACTGTAGCACATTATCATGTCAAAATGGCATATAAACCGACATTAAAACAAATATATAATTTTTACTTCCTGCATTCTTTAGCTACATTAAAAGAACATTTAACTCCGGGTATCAATGAAGGTGCAATAATTTCAATGTCCGTTTAGAAATATCAGATTTTAAAATGCTGACAACAAAAAAAAAATTTTTTTTTTTTGGTAGTGTTTAACGCCCGCTTTAACAAAAATATCGATTATAAAAAATTGACAGATGTTTTTTTCTTCTAAAAGCACCATACCCGTGAAATATGATCGCTAACCCCCGGTGGGTCCACGTATTCCACTTTGGGAACTCCTGACTTAACATGTTAAATGTAAAGTGAGGGTTTGTGTTACTTGGTGTTGTCCATGTTTTGTGGACTGCGTAATGATAACTTAAAATGAAATTGAGGCGCCGTTATGAAACGTTATTAAAGATAGGGTTCATCCCCTAAAGCGTGAATGTTCTATTATATGTGATGAGCAAATACAAACGTAAGAACTAACCTACAAAGCTTCTCAAATGCCAAATGTCGCTCATTTATTTCTTTTTGTTTATAGGCTATTATTTATTGTTACTACTGTATTCAGGTGCCCAACACTAGTCCTGAAAAGGCGATTTCCTTTATATTAAACGTATTTTTAATTTTAGAAAATTTTAAGAAGATTCCTGTAAAGTAGTAGTCACATTAGTAGCGCGTATTATCTATTATTTTCTCTACTTGGTACATAGTAAATAGGTAGAGAACGTATTGCACTCCAACCAACATTTCAATACCGAGAGTTTACTGGAAATACGCGTTTTACGGTTCCCTGTATCCAAAAGTAGCATTTTTAGAAAAAAGAGCCGTGCGCACATTCGTGTTTCTGTGACCACGATAAATCAAATCGAAAGTCAGGAAAATACCAAACTTGGTACTTAAGTTTAGTATCTTCCAAGGTTAAGACATGAAGATTTGAGGATAATTCTCTCACCCTAAACTACCCTTTAGGTGCAAAAAAATTCCGAATGTCTTCAACGATTTTGATTAAAATACCGCATACTAAAGATAATACACGACAAATAAAATGCACATTTTCCATGCAAATACGTTTAATATTTTAACAAAATCAATTTACTCTTTTTTGAGAAGATCAATATTTTCGAAAATTTTTCCACGCGGAGGGTAGTTTTTCGTGAACATCTTCGTGCCATATCCCTGGAAGATCCCGAAACATGTAGTTTAGTATGTAACCGACTTTTCGTTTTTTAATTATCGCGTTCACCGGCACACAATACGAAGACTTATGGATTCAGGGAATCATAAAACGTGCATTTCCAATAAAATCTCGGTATAAAATTGTTGGATGAAATACAGTTATTTTCTTATCTACATACTGTGTACAAGGTAGAGAAAACAACAAGCTTTCTTAAATAAATAAATAAAATATTTTGTTTGTTAACGAATTACCAGGATCGTATCAGGGTCACTGGTGTGCCGTGATTTCGTCTCGTACGAGTTCTTTAACATAGCAGTAAATCTACTGATGCACTTTTAAGCACACTTAAAAACCATTGGTCTGGGCCGGGTTTGAACCCGCGACCTTGAGTTCAGAAGGTCAGCGCCTAACCAAGCTACCCAGATTGACAGAAGCTTTCGTAGGAATAGTTTTTGGAAGCCATATAAAAATAAATTATAATAAGTAGAGAAAGTCTATGAATGTAAGAGGTCAGTTTTTTTAAGTAATGTTTCATCTCTATCGTTGTTTTTATGTGCGAACATAAAAGAATCTGATTTTTGAAAGATGCCTCAGTTGTAGACTCGTAAAGGTGATCTTAGACCGTCATTCTGAGAAAGTATGACGAGTAAACGTCGACAGCCGATAAAGTAGTTTTTATCTGTAAGAAAACTAGGGCTGATACAAGTTTTTCTTTAGTATCAAGTTCGCTGGCCAGGAAACGGAACAAAGAAGCAAAGTTTTCTGGCGCCTGGATCTGCTTCCAGCTATCGACCAATCCCCGGATTATCCTTCTAGGAGAACATCCCACTAAGGAAACGGGGCCAGCCGCGCCGTGCACTAAATTCATGAAGCTCAACTTCTAAAGGAAAAGTTTTCTGACCACCGCGCATTCCTTTATATCCACGACCTTCGTGCTTGATCTCGATACTGGGCAGTGTCTTTACCTCACTTCTAGCGTTTTCTCTTCGGTGCACACACAGGTAAATGAACTACAGTCGTCATCAAAACAGACACGTTTTTAACAGGCTTTTCTTTCGAACAAGTTTACCTTAGTTTAACAATCTGCCCGAGAAGTTAGTCGAAAACAAATGTTTAGTAGTCGCATTTTTGTGAGAACAAAACGTAAAATCACCGAGCAGGTTAGTTCTGTGACCTGCAATCGGGAGGTCCTGGATTCAAATTCTCTTGTCGACCAATATAGCTGGGGTTTCTTCGTGGTTTCCCCTCAGTCGCCAAGGTAACTACATTGTATATTTACCTATATCATGGTCAAAAGCTCCGTCTTAGGTCTAAATCAATAGCCAATCTGAAAGAAAATGTAATTAGAATTGCGCTGCCACCTACAGAAAGCGAAAGCGGTACACTGGATGGCACCGTAACCGCATCTGCGTGTCACGGAGCTAAGTGGTATGGTGTAAAGAGGTATGATACCTCGAAAGTCTAGCTGACTACGGTTGGTGCACCAGCTAGACTGGATGGCACTTTGCCACCATTTGACTAGGATGAAGCGAATGTAGTAAGGTATGAGAATGATACCTTAAAAAGTCAAGCATCACCATCAAGTAGGCTTAAAAGTCATTTGTCATTCTCCTCCAGACGAAGAAAATAGGAGTGATAAATACGAAAGAATGAAAACAAATGAATGCAACTACTGGTGTGCAGCAAAATATAAAGAAGCTTGATTTGTATAAACTAAATAGCTGATGCGAATCGAAGATTTTCAAGAAAGTCCCCACCCCAAACTACCCTTTACATGGAAGATTTTTCGACAATTCTAGTTTCTCAAAAATAGCTCTAACGATTTTTATTACAATACCGTGTATTAAAGATATTTACATACATGCTAAATAAAATGTTTATTTTTAACTTCCTTCGGTAGGCTTTGCAGACCTGTTTATTTTGAATGACTTTTGCATAACTGGTGAATCGTAAGAGATACTCGAAAACTTACTGCACAAAAATGTACATTTCGTCAAAACACATTATTTATGTCCTGTACATTTTTACTGTGAAGCTAACCGTATAGAGATATTCCTTGATATTAGTTTAAATTTTAAAATACTAATACTTTTCTCAAACAGGAAGTTTTCATCATTCGTGTTTTTATGTTTTACTCCTGGCCAGTCAATGCCAATGTCAATCGTATAGCGACAGCTTTTAAAATATTTGACCGTCAGTTTATCCTTATTTTTGTTCTACTTATAAGGAACTTAATAATAACATCTTTTCTGGTAATGGCTATTTTGGTGGTTATGGTGTAGGTAAAAGTGTAATATTTTGTAAGAATAGTTTGTTTGCAGAACAAACAGAGAAAGACATGTAAGTGTAACTGATAATGTATATAAAATCTTATTTACAATCCACCTATCAAGTGGTGGAGAAGTGGAGTTATGATAAAGATTTTGTAAAATGTTGATCAGATTTATTAAGACTTGGAAATGTTGGTGGCCATGGTAAGCAGCACGTTGGTGCAGGAGGAGCAGCGAGTGCTAATGACTCTCACCAGCAATCACCACTAAGCGGTGTAAGGTTACGCCCCATTGCCTTTGGGAGCAAACACAATTTGTGTCGTCACGAAACAGGCCTTTGTAGTGCTAAATATGTGATGCCTCTTGTTTTCACTCAAGACCCTCCGCTTTGTCAGGCGAGCCGCTGGATACGTTTTCAAGAGGTGGGATCAAACTTTCCCCATTCCCTTCACATGACACGTGGGTTCGACTTCATTTCCTCATTCTTGCTCATTTTCTCCATGTTGCTTTATACGAGAGAAGTCAAACAGCGTATCCACTTGCATTTGCGGGGAGAGGGGCTTTTCACCACTCCTTCCTCCCTTGAATGCATAACCTAACAAATTCTCCAAGTGTCACCTGTTCTTTTGCTCACGGAAAGGAAGATTGACCTCAGCTGAGTGCATACATCCAACATCCAAAAAGGTCATACAAATAGCGGTTACACTTAACCTCTTAACGGATATTCTGAGTTTTTTACTTTCTCTACATGCACTATTTACAGAGAAGGTATTATATTGCACCCAAAAATTCGCTACCGAGATTTCACCAGAAATACATTTTTGAGACCTCTTGAATCCAAAAAATGTCCATATGTGTCTGTGTGTATGTGTGTGTATTTAAGTTTGGTAACTTCCAAGCATGCGACAAGAGGATTTTCAAGAAAATTCCTCCATCCCCAATCATCCTTTACATGGAAAAATTTCGAAAATCTTTATTTTCTCAAAAATGACTCTTACGATTTTGATTAAAATCTCTTATGTTTAAGATATTTACATGACAAATAAAATGTATATCTTGAATTTTTTTGGGAATTGCCTCTGAAGACATGTTTATTCTAGATGAATTTTGCGGAATTATGCATAACTAGTAAACCGTAAGAGATAGACAAAAACTTACCACACAGAAATGTAAAACACACAATTTATGTTACATACTTTATTTTCACGGAGTTAACCCTTTTTGAGATATTCGGTATTAGCTTCAGCTTTAAAATACTTTACTTTTCTCATACGGGAATTTTTCAGCTTCTGACCGTACAAACAAAAGTACTTCAATCACATAGCAACCAGCTTTTAAAAGGTTTGACTATAGATTTAACCTATGGTACTCCCTTATTTCCCATCTACTTACAAGGAAGGAAGTAATAAGCCCTTTTCTGCTAATGTTTTCTCAATTAGCATTAAGTAAATAGAAGAATAAGCTTTTTAACAATAATTTATTGTAGAGATGTAGAGAAAGTCATGTGATTGGAACACACCAGATTTTAATGCCTCTACTGATGTATACGTTGTTACATATTGAGTTAATTTGGAAACGCCACATCATCCAAATGTGCAATAGCATTAACGGTAAATACACACAAATTCTCACAAGTCCTGATAGCGGAAATGACATCTAAGCACTTAGGAGATGGAGATTATTGGTTCAAGGGAGTGAGTTCTACTGCAGATCACTGGAGAATGCTCTAGAGCACACACATGCTACAGTAGCAGCCCTAGCCCGCCATGCACACTGTTTCCAGCTGAAAACAATCTGATGTATTCCATTTACATAACTTTCTCCAGCTGTTCCATATACCAGCTATTCTTACAAGAGATTATTCTTTTATATACCTCATGCTAATCGAGATAAACATTATTAGAATTACTTTTATTACTTGCTTCCTGGTAAGTATAAGGGAAATAAGTGAATACACTACGCTAATGCGTTATTCAAATCTTTTGAAAGCTCGTCGCTATGTGAAACAAATGAGGTTCGGTTCACTTTGCATGATACCGTTTGAGAAAAGTTAGGTAGTTTAAAATTGAAACCAATTACAAGGAATATCTCAAAAATAGCCAACTCTTCAAGAAAAGCATAGGATATAAATTATGTGTCCTATAACTTTTTTTATATAATATGATTATGTCTATCTCTTACGCTTTAACCGTTATGCAAGTTCTGCAAAACTCATCCAGAATAAAGAGATCTTCCGAGGCTATTGCCACGAAATTTAAAATATTCATTTTATTTGTAATATAAATATGTTTAGTATATTTTAATCAAAATCGTTAAATCATTTTTGAGAAAAACAAAAATTTCAAAAAAAGTCCATGTCAAGCGTAGTTTGTGTAGGGGGTATTTTCTTGAAAACCTTCGTGTCGCAACCTTGGTAGATACTAAACATAAATACTAAGTTTAGTATTTAACATGCTTTCGTTTTTGAGGTGTGCTGTCTACACATACACATACAAATACACTCACACACGGACCTTTTTCTAAAACTGATTTTCTCGGACTCATGGTGCCTCAAATACATATTTCTGATGAAAGCTTGGCATCGAATTTCTGGGTGGAATACAATACTTTCCCTAATTACTATGAATATTGTAATATACATATGTGCTAGAGAAAATAAAAAAGGAGTTTTATTTATGGCCGCTGCTTAGATGCTGCGGATTTTAGCCATTATCTTGGGAGTGAACGACCTCTTAATGTTGCTCAGATGCCTCTTTATCGGAGTTGAGGTTCTTTTACATGCCCCATATCTACGACACGGGAACAACGATTTTATTTCCTTTCCGAAGGAAGCCATGCTAAGGATCTTTACGCTCGAAAGATCCATCGTCTTGCGCCGAATTTGAATCCGCAACCATGGTAATCAGAGCCTAGTGAGAGAGGGAGAGAGAAAGAGAGTGTTGTAGTGGCAATAGCGGATGGCTTAGAACACAGCTTGTTGTTGAATGTAGCATTGTATTATTCCATAAAACTGTATTCATTACTTCGGTAAATCAAAATACATGCTTTGACACTCTAAAAATGTTGATGTGTTCCTTTCTCTACCTATTCTATAACAATCTATTTTTACAAAAGCTTATTCTTTTATCTACTTCATGCTAATGAAGATGAAACTTTAGAAGAAGGCTGCGGGTTTAAACTGGGCGGAGGGTGATAAGAGTTTTTGGACGTAGAAATTCTTAACATTGTTTCCCTTTGGAAGGGAAGTAAAGCCGCTGGTTCCACGTTGTCATTCTTTCAGAAAAAAAAAAATCATCAGGGAAAAATTATAACATTTTAAGTAACGTCAATATTTACTTGTTCTCAGCAATCAACCTACATAAACTACTAGGAAAACTCACGAAATGAAATAAAAATGAGTCCAACATTTAACTACAAACGAGGAGCAGAATAAGTATTATTTAGTCTTGGTTGATGGCGTTTAATGTAATGCAGTTTGCAATTTTGTTTATCTTTCAACTAAACTATTATAGCGCCCTTAGATTTGCGCAAGCATAAACGCAGATAGCATTGCTGCTGTAATTATTTATTTAATTGTGTTACTACACTACGATCAATGTCAGAGAGCTCAACAACGGGAAAACTTGCCGATCCTTTGTTGTTTTCGAAGCCGTGAAACTTTAAGTGATTACTATTATATTGGCAATTTTGAAGCTGTCGCTGAGGAATATAATATGTTTACGCATATACGTATGTGTGCATGCATGCATGTTCCCTATAGTCTCCTACATCGTTGCACCCTTTGGCTCATGGCAAAAATTACTGTCTAGCTCAGATTTCGAGATGTCGCTCTATTTCACACGATTAAGCATTTAATTTTATGTTGTGCACGCAAGTTGTATATATAAATTAATAAATAAATAATTAATAAATTTATGTTATGCACACAAGTTGTATGTATATAAATTAAATACTTAATCGTGTGAAATGGAGCGACATCTCGAAATCTGAGCTAGACAGTAATTTTTGCCATGAGCCAAAGGGTGTAACGATGTAGGAGACTATAGGGAACATGCATGCATGCACACATACCGACACACAGACAGAGAGACAGACATACATGGATACATACATACATGCATGCATGCATGCATACATATATACATACATCTATGTATACACATACATATATTCATTCATACAGGCATCCATGCACACACACATAATACATGAAGTCACACATACATGCATATACTGACTTTTATATATAAATATATACAGTATTCTAGCACTCAACCGCGAAATTGGCAGGATTGTAGAGCGGTCCAAAATAGCTTGAAATAGGGAACCTATGGGCTTTGGGTTCTAAACTCTTTGCTATAGCATATTGAGGGTTAGTACGCCACTGATCAAACCGAAGAAGACCGTGACGGGAGCACGTGGATTTGGGAGAGTATGGGATTGTGGCATTATTTAGTGCTATGTTTAGCGTGCGGACAACGGGTTAAGATGTCGACGGAGTTGAGGGTTTCAAGCTTCCACAGATACGTTTACTTTCAGTTATCTTCTTTTTTACTTTTATAATCATATTTTGCTGCGTTACACAATATGATTGATTCGTACTGACAAATAAAATAAATCTAATGTAGGATCAGCATGTAGGTGCAACGGAGAACGATTCAATAAAAAGTGCATTTACCACCAGAAGGGGTACACTTCTCCGTACCCCTCGAAGGAGTCTTTAAAATACAGTATTATGTACATTACAACTGTAGGCCCAATTTACCATTAACAAACAATATTATCATTGTGTCCAATGAGCTTCAAATAAAATAAAAATGAACAATTATCTGTAGTAAAACGAGTATCTATATAAAATTAGTTAAGAACTATGTACTAATTCAAACTCTTCTCGGGCTTCTAGCCAAGTTTTTACCTGGCTAGAAGCCCGAGAAGAGTTTGAATTAACACGTCGCCAGGAAAGCTTCAGTTCTTATTTTAAACTATGTACTAGTCAGGAAAGTAAATTCTACCTTTCTTTTCTGCATGAAAAGCAAATAGAAAGAGACTTCGAGAAATAATAAAATATTCGGAGCACAAATTACGACAGGTCACCAGAGGAACTTTTCGATCTGACTGACACGCCTGCAGAGATTACACCTACGAAGAAATGAATCTCGCACCCTGTCAAAAATTCCAGGATTGTTGTGAACCTCACCACAAGAAGCTAAAGTTCGTGTCAGTAATTGTTCATCTGATTCAACGGAAATCTGGTAGCGAGGCTCTTTAGCATGCGCAATGGTACCATGTGGCAGCAGAAAGCACATGAGCACTGAAATTCGAAGCTTAGATTACCTTAGAATATTAGACTGTGTGCTCTCCGTTTTGCACCTCCTTGAAAAAGTTCATTTTCTTACACTAATGTGTATACTTTTACAATATATAGAAAATTTTTAGCAATTCATGGTTCTCAATGCAGTCACATGTAGGCATTAGACAAGAGTTTCAGACCACAGACTCGCAGGAACACAGTAACTCGAATGGTTAAAACGGCATACGTAATATCTACTCACGGATAAAAACAAAGTACCGCTGTTCAAATCCCGGGAATGATTTTTTTATTCCATCGTTAAAATCATAGTTCAGTTACTATGTTACAAAGCACATATCACATGCATGTGTTGAACAGCCCTAACTGTTTTATTGCTTTAATCTGCGCAGATTCCTGGACAATTGCTGCATTTAATATTGAACGCCACGTAGATATCATTCACAGTCTTTTGAAAGTAATTGTACTGAAGGGTTTGTAGTTTTAGCTTCAGAATTGTAAACTAAGCGTACTACTGTTGCTCTAATGGTGGACTCTTTGAGAAAAACAAGAAAATTAAAAAAACTAAAAAATGGAAACTTCAGAGAGCGATGCAACCTTGTATCGTGGGGTTCGACGACCAGCGCTATAACGATCCCCTCCACGCCAGTATGTCTTTGCGGGAAGCTCTAGCTAACTACATATGATCTGAAATCAACCGAACTATAATCAGAGGCGTGCATACCTTCAAACAATGGCAATTTTACCACAGTTACAAGTCCAATGGTTTGAAATATCTTATTAATTGTGCACATATACTGCATTCCTTTGACTACAATCATACTAGTGAGATATTCTGAATGAAAATAGGGCTCGCACGCCCACATTCTTTTAATTCACGGTCAGGAAACATAATATTTGGCAAAAGGGACAATAGGTTCCCTATCTCAAACTATTTATCTAGGACCTCCTGCCAATTTGTGCGGTCAATTCTGAGACATCCTGTGTATTAAGATTCTTACAAACTCTGCCGCCTGCGCACACTTAAAACGCCACCAACACAAAGTAACATGACTTGTCTTACATATGCCTGTGGAACGATTAAGAAAAAAGTAAAACAGAGTAGTTCATCAATGCAGTCACAATGTCCCAAGTTTTTCTTGTTCATGAATTTCTGCGAGAGCTGGAAGGAGAATTAATAATAATAATCCGATATTGCAGTCTAAACATGCAATAATCTCCTCTCTTTTGCTTATGTATATAGTGATAATCATGTCCACATATGCCCGCGATTTCTAAAAAGAATCAATAACAGTCTTCGGTTTCTGATTCAGAATTAAAGCAGTCTCTCTGACGCAGAAATATCTCAGACACATTTCAGCTTGTCAATTGTTTTTAATTTAAGCCTCTCTTCCATTCTGCTTGTTTTAAAACAATGTCTAACTATAATGACATATACAGCTCCCTATCTCTCTTTTAAAGTCTAGAATGTGTATTTTTCCGTAGTTTAATGCACCTTAAAGTCTACTTTCTCCCTGACCTAAATAATATATATACCCAGGCCGAAGATCTGTTAACACTGGATAGAGTACATTAAATATAAAAGCAAGAGAGATAAGTCGGAAGGTATCCACACTTTGCAGAGTCCTGTTGTTTTGTAGGGGCTCAGCATTACCGACCCAGCTCGCAGACAAAGCCGCTTTAGAATTCTCTGGAGATCAGAGAAAACGAACCCTTTTGTTCTTCTTGGCTATCAGTCCAGCCCTCGCGGACAAAACAACACATATCGTAACTGCATCACCTGCCCACATTTTCTTAACGGGGAGGAAACAATGAGGTTCCTGAACACTGGCTCTCATCCGATCTTTCCTCTCAAAATCTCTCGTGTAAGTCTATTGTTTTTTAAATTACCGCCACTAGATAGTTTTAATGATGGAAAGCTACCTCACTTATGTGAAAGATTGTGAGATTACGTTTCAGGGACCGGTATTGTATACTTCGTTATGCTACGAGCCTTAAAGGAGATTACTGTGTGAATAGGCGAAACGAAGCTGAAGGTCGAGTTGAACAAACATATGAGTATAAATCAATTGTTTAAACGATGAAAACTATTTCACTATAGATTATTAATATTATTTTGTAACTTTCATACATTGCAGGATTGCAGAAACGTGTTGTTCATAACGCACTGTTTTCTAGATGTATTATGAAGAATAGCAAAGTTGTCTTTTTGCTGCTTGCACACATAATAAAAAATCTGATGTGTTCCATTCACATGACTTTCTCTACATCTCTGCAACAAATATTATTAAAACGCTTATGCTTCTACTTACTTCATGCTAATCGAGAAAAAATTAGCAGAAATAGTATTATTACTTGCTTCCTTGTAAGTAGAAGCAAAATAAGGGAGTACCAAAGGTTAAAGTGATAGTCAAAAGTTGGTTGCTATGTGACTTGTTTGTATGGACAGGAATTGACAAATTCTTGTATGGGAAAAGTATAAGCTTTTCAAAGCTAAAAACAATAACAAGGAATATCTTAAAAACGACCAACTCCACGAATAAAATGTATTAAAACATAACTTGTGTGTTTTAACGTGCTCTACATTTTTTGTGTGGTAAGCTTTTATCCATCTGTTATGGTTTATCAGTTATGAAAAATTCCGTAAAATTCATCCAGAATAAAGTAGTCTTTAGAGGCTATTCCCAGAAAATTCAGGATATACATTTTATTTATTAATATACGATATTTTGATCAAAATCGTTAAGAGCCATTTTTTAGAAAATCAAATTTTTCGAAAAAGATTCCATGTAAAGGGTAGTTGGGTGTGGGGGGGGGTTTATTTGAAAATCTTCGTGTTGCATCCGTGAAAGATACCAAACCTAAATACCAAGTTTGGTTTTTAATGGACTTTTCGTTTTTGAGCTATGCTGCTCAAAGACAGACATACACACACATACACACAGACACACTCACAGTCAGACACACACACGAACATTTTTCTAAAAGTGCTTTTTTGGATTCAGGTAGTCTCAAAACATGTATTTCCGGTGAAATCTCGGTATCGAATTTTTAGGTGCCTTACAATACCTTCTCTATACACTCCCTACATAGTACGTGTACAGAAAGTAAAAATAATACAATTTTAGTGTGAGGACCGCAAAAACCTTAATTCTAAATCGTAAGAAAAAGTGTAGTTTTTGTTATTTATTCACAGTTGCT
This sequence comes from Hymenopus coronatus, assembly GCA_030762935.1. Classification (NCBI taxonomy): domain Eukaryota; kingdom Metazoa; phylum Arthropoda; class Insecta; order Mantodea; family Hymenopodidae; genus Hymenopus; species Hymenopus coronatus. Next base: position 63,474,082 of record CM060882.1, read on the forward strand.
ATATCCTATTTCCAAAATATTAATGGAATATATGTATTTCGGGCTTATATAGATTTTTTCATTAAAAGTCAACTAGTATTATGAATCTCTATTCTGAAAAGATTACAGACTTTCCTGATGGTCTTGGGGAAACAACACAATTTTGATCACTTAACCAATAGGCAGCAAGTTTAGGTGTTAATAAACCTCAGATGTAAAGAGTTCCTCATGTCACAAGATAGAGAAAGAGGGGGAAGTAGACGGAATGGTAAAATAATAGGGGGTGAGAGAGGAGATCGGAAGATATAGTGTCTCCCTTTGAGTAGACGGGAAGGGAGAAAGAAGTAATATATGGGATAGCAGAAGAAAGGGAGGGAGAGAAAGTAATCAGGAGAAAGAGTGTGCGAGAGGGTACAGAGAAGAATACTTCCAATTAGTTGATAATGCAAGTGGATATGTGGATTATGTTAATTTTTACTTTCTCTACTGCTTAGGTATCTATAATAAGTGGAGGTAGTATTGCATACGAATCAAAAATTGTATACAGATTTCATTGGATTTCAAGGTCCCCTGAATCAAAAAATAAAGTTCAGCAAAAGGACCGTGCATGCGTGTGTGTCGTTTGTCTGTGACCAGCAAAACTCAAAAGCGAAAAGTCGGTCAAATTCCAAATTTCGTATTTCCTCTCATTAACTTCATGGATGATGGCACAGGGAGATATTCTAGAAAATATTCTACCCCAACTACCCTTAATATGGAACATTTTGCATTTTTTAATTTTTTCAAAATGGCTCTAAATATATTATGAAAAATAAAATGTATACCTCCAATTTTCTGGGACTAGCCGCTAAAATCCACTTCATTCTGAAGGATTTTTTTTATAATTTTGTATAACCACTAAATACTAAGTGATAGCCGAAAACTTACTGTACAAGTAAATGTAAATCTCTAGCACATAATTTACTCCAAATAAATGCTTTATTTCACAAGCAATTTCCAAAATATCAGTTTATATCGGCTCAATTGTTCAATACTTGGTCATTCTTTTCAAGTCTTTCGATGTTCAGTTGTTTCTCGCGATTGCAAGAAAAGGTCATGCAATTTTAAGGCTAGCATCCAATTCTTAATCATTTGATTGTCGCTATTCCCCTTGTATCTATACCGAAAAGTGTAATGCAGTTATTTCTGCAAATGTTGGTTCTGAATTAAAGTTAAATATATGGAAAAAATGTGTTACATTCACATGAATTATTCTTCTGAAGATTATTCTCAAAAAACTTAGCCTTCTATGTCATGCTAGCCTAGATAAACATTATTAGAAATGATTTTATTAGGTAAAAGGAAAATAAGGGAATACACTAACCTAAAAGATAATAACATATTTCAAGAACTGGTTGCAATGTGATGACTTTGGAATTCCATTCTATTTGTAAGTCCAGGATAAAAAGGAAAGAAAAACAAAGAAAGGAATAAAGAAAAACTAATAAACGATTTCTCGTTTGAGAAAAGTATAAGTGTTGGGAAATGTGAAACAAAAAGAGGGAATACCTCGAAATGATTTACTCTATAAAAATCTGTATTTGACATAGATCATTTATCTACCTTTTTGTGTAATAAGATTTTGTCGTCTCTTACGGTTTACCAGTTATGCAAACGTAATCTAGAACTTATATTGCTTCAAGGCTATTCCCATAAAGTTCAAGATATAAATTTTATTCCTGGTGTAAACATCTTTAATATACATTATTTTTATCAAAATTATTACAGCCATTTTTGAGAAAACCGAAAATTCCAGAAAAATGTTCTAGTAAGCGGCGAGGGGATTGTCCTGAAAATCTTCATGTCGGATCCTTGAAAAATGCTAAACATAAGTAACGAGTTTGGTATTTAACGAACTTTTCGTTTTTGAGCTGTTGTTCAAATACATACACAAATGTTTCTAAAAATGATATATATTTTTTTTTTATTCAGAGGACCTCAGAACATCTATTTCCGGTGCAATCTCGGTTTCAAAATTTTGGGTAGAATGCATACCATCTCCTATGTGTATTATACATAGTAAAAAAAAAGTAAAAAACAAAGTAGTTTCGTAAAATTGGTTTGTATACACACTAATAAACGATAGATGGTAGAGAAAGCTATATGAATGGGACATGTATTTATTTCTTGTAATTGTTTTGCATTGGAATACCTGAATTTTGAGGCAACTTATGATTGTAATCTAGCGCTGACCTGAAGGTTCACTGTCAGTATGTTTACGGCAAAATGAAGCAATAGCTGATTTTTAAGTGCCTACAATAATTTGTCAGGAAATGAGGATCTTCAGTAGGTGTAGGTATCTCTGGAATGACCAGGCAAAGTGCTGACCTGACAACGTGATAATGCCTTGTGGGGCAAGTCAAACAGCAGGCAAATGGAAACCATTATGGTCCACAATGTAATTGTTTCGATCACTCCAGCTGTGTTGAGAATTTCGCACCTGGAGCGAATTACCCGTTGCAACCAAAATGATGGAACCAGCAGAAACGCGATGGAATATCTGTATTTAGGTCTGCTTTTCCTCACGAGCATGAAATGTCGCATGATGCGCTTCTTTCTCTTGACTGTATTATCTATACTGTCATTAAATTCTTCCGTTTTACTTTCTCTACCACGTACATAATAGTCAGAGAGGGTATTGCACTCTACCCAAAATTCACTGGAAATACACATTTTTGAGACTAATGAACAAAAGTAAATTTTAAGAAAAGGCCCATGTGTGAGAGTGTAGTGTTTGTTGTATGATCTTCGAACATCATAGCTAAAAAAACAATAAAAAAACGAAAAACAAGAAAAACAAACAAACCAAGAGTAGAATGAATACCAATGTCAGTATTTAAGTCTAGTATCTTTCAAAGATAGTGGGTGTGCGGTTAAACCGCTCGCCTCCCATCTAGGCGGCCCGGATTCAATCCCGAGCGCCCGCATGTGGAATTCGTGGTAGACGAAGCGGCATCTGGGCGGGTTTTCTCCGGGTCCTCCGGTATCTCTCGCCACTCATTCCACCAATTGCTCCATTCTCACCTTTTCATCAATTTAGCTTACATTTCATGTCATCCACTACCTCATGTTCATGCCTGGTTAGAGCCGACCCCTAGTAACAGGTTCTCCATTCTGTGGATTCGTGCCGTTGGCTCCCCGACAGGTTTCTGACCCCTAGGCATTGGCTTATAAGTCCTAGGGGGTTGTCAGTCTTACGAATACGGGGATTACGAAACGAAATCTTTCAAAGATGGGATACAAAGGTTTTCATGAAAATATTCCAACCTAATCCTTTATATGGAACATTTTTCGAAATGTTAGATATTCTGAAATCAGTCTAAGGTTTTGATTAAAATATCATATATTAACCGGAGACTTTGACAATAGTCCGCTGGTATCTCTAACAGCATCTGCACTTCTCCGACTCATATGATGGTGAGTATTGTGAAGTTTGCTATTACTGCTGACTGAACATGCTAGCGGGCAGTTTGACAATGTTTACCTTGATTGAGGGTTTTTTTTTGGTAGTGTTTAACGCCCGCTTTAACTACTTATGGCATCGCAGGCGGTGACACTGGTGATACATGAATGATGATGGAGCACCGGTGGAATACGATGGCGGGGGAAACCGGAGTACCCAGAGAAAACCCGCTCCAGCGCCGCTTTGTCCGCCACAAATCTCACATGCGGTCGCTTGGGATTGAACCCCGGCCGTCTAGGTGAGAGGCAAGTGGTCTAACCACTCGGCCACGGCGCGGCCACCTTGATTGAGCAATTGTTAATGTTAAAATGGGGTTGTTGCATAAGTTGTGAATAGTATACGAATAAAATATTAATTCCTAAATATTTTGTTATGTTTAAAGATTATATTTTCACTGCAATTTTTAACGAAGGTAATCCATACAGAAAACTTACAGTTGATAATATTTATCTACACGGTTTTTGCATTCTCACAGTAATTATGCATACTGCTGATAGCATTAAAAACATTTCCATTCAAAATAGATTAGTACGGTATATTTTACCTTTAAATGTCTGAATTCCTTACAGATTCCTTACCTTAATACTTGGTATGTCATTTACTCGAGGGCCTTCAATGTCACGTTTTATTTCAGGAACTTGTGTCTAAATATATCCAAAGAACAAATAAGCAATCATGGTTGCAAGAAAATATGACCATGGCCATAAATGCAGTATTTAAGGAAACGGGCTAGTTAAAGGCCCCAATCTACTTGAGACGCCGCTGCGGAAGAAAGAATAATATTTATGTAAATACAGTTAAACAGTTAGGAAGGTACGAATGTACCTTTTCAGTAGAAATGGAAAATGCAATTGATGATCACATTTTGGACTTAGAATCTCATTTATTTGGATTCACTGCTACTGATGTTCTTAAACTGGTATTTGCTATGGCTGAAAAAATTGACATGCCTCACAGATTCAACAAAAAGAAGAAAAGGTAGGGTAGGACTGGTTAATAGGGTTCAGAAGAAGACATCCAGAAATTTCCTTTAGTCGCCCTGAACCATCATCTGTAGTACCTGACCAAGCGTTTAATCACCCACAAGAAGTAAGGTGTTATTGTCTGCTTCGTGAGACTTTAGAGAAAGAAAAAATTGTAACGATTGTTTATAATATGGATGAGTCGGTCTTAATCGTTTTCAGAAATCACATAAAATTTTTGCATCTAAAAGTAAAAAAACAAACAGGGCTGACAGTGAAGTTCAGTAATTGTTACAGCATGTATTCATCTTCCATCTGCTCTAATATTCCCCAGGAAAAGATGCAATCCTTTACTGTAGGATTGATAATGCATCCCTAGGAACACTACGACTAACTCAGGAATCCACCTATATAACAGGAGAACTTTATCGTCAGTGTTGAAGCACTTTGTGTCTTATATCAAACCTACTTAACATGAAAAGGTTCTCTTCACACTTGGTGGATACAGAAGCCACAAAAACTGTGCCAAAGAAAACGGAGTTGAGCTGATATGCTCAGCGCCATTACTGCTCACACAGACTCCAATCTCTGGATGTTTCTTTTTTGAGTCTCTAGATTCATACTACAACAGAGAAGTGAACAAGTGGCTGAAGAAGAATATTCCAGAGAGAACAGTTACTTTCTTCCAGATTTCCAAATTATTCTGCTTATTTGACGACTGCTGCATTCCAGAATGAAATTTCCGGTATTGGAGCATGTGGTATAAATCCACTTACTGTACTTGCCCATTGCAGCAAGTGATGCGCCTAAATGTGTAGATTAAAAAATAAAAGCCCTGATGAGGATTCGAAAAATTAGAACAAGCTTGGTAGAAGTTTCACCAACACCTCGTGTTAAGTAAATGCAATCCAGAGAGAGAGAGAGAGAGAAGAGATGGTAAGCTTCTGGGAGTTAGGTGTTAGCTACAAGCCGTTTCATAAAACAGTTGAGTAATAAAGTAGCAGAAAAAAAGAGAAAATGAGGGCTAGTGCAAAACGTGGAATCAATTTCAAAGATGCAGCAGCGGAACAAGAAATTAAGAGCAGGACTTTAGTGAAGATGATGATGCTGCTTGCATGAGATGTTTAATGACCCAAAACCTAGAGAACAATGGCAGTGCAGCAAGTGTGTTATTTGTGAACTAGCTTCAGAGAGCTGTTTGCATATCAGGATGCTGTGCCAGTGTTAGTCGTGATTTTATTTCCCTAAAATTACAGACACGAGCTCTGTTGCTATCAGTATATCCTTATTCCTGAAATAGACTATAATTAACATTTCTTTTGTTACAGTTTATATAGGCCAATAGCTTTTGAATTTCATATATTTCTTGTTTCAGATATTTTTCATAATTTTTTTTCGTGAATAGTATTATTGGTGACGTAGTTAAATCAAAGCAACTTTCTTTTGTATTTCAATTATATACTTGTTTTATATTTTTCTTATTATGAAGGGCTCTGCAACTGCTGTAGTATTTTGCTGATCATAATGTATTTATGTATCGTCTTACCCAGAGTTTAGGCCTAAAATGATACACTGGTGTTTTTAAATAAATATTATTGTAGAATTTTAAATTCATTTTGTATAAAGTGCTTGCTAATATTTCAAAGTTTCTAAAAACATGCAACTGTGTACTTAAACATAATGTACAAAGAGTTAAACAAAATTGCGTTTGTGGTATACCACTTCAGGTCATTTTATACTTCTATAACCTTAATATTACACAAACATAAATAAACCTTAATAAATGTCAGAGACGATAGCCAATGTTATAATCCATATTATGTGAGTTTGCGTTGAAGAAAAATGTTGCCAACGGTGTGAGGGAAGTTAATATTGATGATCTTAAATTGGAGATCTTTCTGAAGAAAACAGTTCTACGCACATATTTTGCGGAACTTTTAGTAGTTTTGCATAGAACATTATGAAGCAATTAACCAGTGTGACACTGGTTGTATTAAATTAGTTATTATTTGGTAAAGAAATAATGAGAAAATGTGAGAACTGATTCCGATGAATGATTTCATATATTAAAATCATCAAATAATGCAGAAATGCAAGCATTAGAAAAGGAAGGTTTCATTGGAGAAAGCAATTAACTCGAAGTCAGAGCACTGAAAGGCTTTTCATTATCCTGTTATGGTGTTCACAGAAACACACCGACAATAAACACACATGGACCTTTTTGTAAACATGTTTTCTTTTGGATTCACAGCACTCAAGAGCATGCATTTACGTTGAAACCTCAGTATCGAATTTTTGCTTGGGATGCAATACTTCCTCTTCTTGTATTACGTAGTAGAGAAAGTAAAAATCCGTGTCTTTATTCTGTGTTGATACTGAGAGAGAATGTTGTGTATGTACTTGAATGGTTACAAGAGTTGGGCTCACCCTGTGCAAGGTGTCTAAATATAAGCCTGTGTTTCACACTTTCACTGCAGGAGGAATATAAAAATGGGAATAAAAATATAATGGTGTGAATGGAAGCGACAAAGAAGGAGTATAACCTTCCCCTGCTCTCCCCACACCTCATCTTTCCTGAGTTATATCGGCGATGGAACACCAGTAGATGAAAGCATCCAACCCCCTCCCCGTGTACCTCAAACTTCTAATTTCTCTTTCGTTCATCTGTCTGGATTTTCCCGGAGTTTTGCGGTAATGGTGCAAAGTGTTCCGAGTGGTCGGGAAATCAGCTCTCCCTTAATCTGAGAACCGAAACAGCCCTTATCACTCGCTCCAGTTTCACAAAATATTGTTCCGAGCCAACAGCATGTGAACTCTAACTGAGACTTTTTTTAATTATCAAACGTCGCTACTTCATTCTCTGGCGAAAGGCAAAACTATGCTTCCTCCAATGTAACCTGCAACAAACTTAAGATGAGAAAAACTATACTTCACAAGTCCGTAATATGTCTAGGGACTGTGTTGTCAAATTCAAATAATAGTTGTAGTAGTAATAATAATAATAATAATAATAATAATAATGATAAATTATTCTTTCGGTTCTTATAACTAATTGAGCTACCATGGTAATATGTCGACGCGACATTAAATTGTCCAAATACTCGCAAATTTTTCTCGGTAAACCATACGATCTCATACCCCAATGACGACTTAATGTGGTAAATACGAGTACTTTTAAGCCAATCGATAGAAATTAAAATTATTCTTTCACACCGGCCGTGTGTATGACAATGAAGGAAAGGTGCAATTGGATTGGAAAATTGAATGTTATGGTCGGGATTTTAATGCGTGTCGTTATGTTGCATGGTAATTCATTTAGTTATAGCAACTGGAGAGAAACCGGAAGATTCGTAGTTCAAATGCTGGCTATAGAATTGCATTTTCAATCTGAATCTACTTTTAAATTACTGTTATTATTATTATTATTATTAATAATAATATTAATGCTATTATTATTGGTATTAACGTATGTAAGCCGCAGCATCGGAACATTTACTGGAGCTGAGAAAACTATCGGTGCCTAAAGAAGCTTCTAGAACCGGCATCACCAGCTCGCATGACATTGTGACGCAATAAACAGGCTTGCTTCGTGCATACAGTGGGTAAACACGTGACAACAAAAGCAATCCAAGATGCAAGCCATCGATTCCAATGTTTATGCCTGCCTAGGAGGAATGTTTCTTATTTATAGAAAGTGATAGTTCGCGGCAAAGTTCTTCCCTCTGAAAATTCAATTGGTAGTGTCATTTCTTGCGGAACCCATGCAAATGAGTATTACAGTTAGCAGATAAACGTTTCTTTCAAAATGTGTTAATTACCAAGTTGCCTATCCATTTTCACAGCTATAAATTGTGTATTTTGTTCCAAATTAGTTCACATACTGTTTGTGTTACAATACGATTAAACTAGTATTAGCCAAGTTAAGGCGTTTGTTATTTTATTTTGTTAATACTATAATAATTGTCATTTTTTGCAATGAATTATTTCTTATGCCTATCAATTACCATCAAACCTAGAACAAATATGCACGTTAATACCCGAAGTATAAATAATAATACAAGAGATGTAATACGGCAATTGCTCTACTTACATGAACCTACAATAGGCGCATAAACTTATGAAAGGTTTCAAACGTAAAATGTGGCATACTGTCACAGCATTAAAAGAATTATGTTGCTTTTCGCGCAGTTGTCACGCAGGGAAGGCGATTTGCAGAAGCATTGAGTAAATTTACTCTCTCTGCTTTACGCAAAGGGCAAACAGTTGATCACATCTGTTCTAGAACAAAAATGTTATCCTAGACATTATTTCTATAGCCTTTTTAATAACATCATTATTATTAGCTGAATTGTGCCCTTTCAATGGTAAATCGTTCTACAGGAAGAGGGATATTGTGCGTTTTATTCACATGACTATTTTTTTTACCCACTATCGCTTATTTGTCAGAGTAAACAAACTATTCTTACAAATGCGTATCTTTTTATTTAAAGTTTATTGTGGTAAGCGTGTGCAGAAATAGTTTCATTATATATCTCGTTATAGGTACAAAGGGGGTAGTGACAGTTAAATATTTAAAACGGGTTGCTCTGTATTAGCCTTGACATACTCTTTCCATTACATAAGAAAACAGCCGAAAACTTCACACGAATAAAAACGGACATCTTTGAAATGAATGATGCCACAAAAGAGATATGAAATAAATTGTATGTTTTAAAGAGATCTACTTTTTTGAGCAGCAATCTATTGTCTGTCTCTTAAATGTTACTATTTATACAAATCTATACGAACTTGCAACAAATGAAGAGGACTTAATAGGTAACATATACATTTTTTGGTATCTCAATGTCTTTAATATATGTAATTTTATCAGAATCCTTAGATGTATTTTTGAGAAAATAAAACATATTTTTCCTGTAAAAGTGCAGTTTGGGATGCAGGTTTATCTTAAAAATCTCCAAATCAAATCTTCGTAAGAAACTCAGCTTAAATGCAAGCTATAGTATTATGCAAATTTTTGTCTTTGAGTTAAGATTTTCATACACATAGACACTCGCCTACACACATATTTTACTAAAAGGCGCTTTCATTTATTTTGGGAGCCTCTAAACATATACTTTGAGCGAATTATTGGTATCGAATTTTTTTTTTGTTAGAATGCGACTCTTTTTCTACCTCTTCGGCACTTGGTAAAGAAACTTAAGACCTGTTTCTGGATTGTTACCTTGAATCTGATCATAATACAGACAACCTTACATGCTCTAGGCCGAAGACGTTAACCATGACGTAAACGAACCAATAAACTCAGCATGCCTGTTTACAAGCAGCAAACCGTGAAAATTACTACCTACAGAACAATTAATGTCACCTTACTATCCTTTTTAAGTATCATATATATATATATCATTGATACAAAATGGTATTTAAATAGTGTCCCACTAAATCGTTATGACAAAGAAACCTTAATATCTCCTAAACTAATATAGAAGAGACACAATTAGATTGTATACAGTCAAACTCACCAAGTTTCAATCGATCACCACATGTGTGCCTTTGGTAGCCCGAAGAATACCAAGATGGAACTCTATCTCCTTCCATATGTTCCGCAGCATTACTGGTGTGACGGAAGCACAAGCCTTCGGAGTTCAGCCAGGTCCAGTACGGGGGCTCAATAAGTTATGCTTTGTACGTACTCCCATAAAAAGAAATCTAAGGGGATTAGGTCTGGTGACCTTGGAGACCATTCAATAGGACCTGCTCTTCCAAGCCCCTTGTATGTTGAGATAGTGTCGAACCAAATGGGCGTAATGTGGAGGAGCTCCATCTTGCTGGAAGAAGACACGTATTCTTGTTATGGCGGTGCACTTTACTAGATGTGTGAAAGGTTGCTTCGTCTGAGATGTGGTTGAGGAATTCATGTCATCATCAATGCGGAATAACAATGCATTACCAAACTCGGCCCGTTTGGGTTTATCATTCCGCTGCAATCTTTGCATAAGTTGGATTGTGTATGCTCTAAATCGCTATCTTTTGTGGACAACTGTGTGAACAGTCGTCTTCGGAATACCTACCTCTAAACTGGCCAGTCAATTGGACTACGCTGAAATGCTTGCCTTAGATCTAGCTACGGATACTGGTTTCCAACAATACAAGGGTATGACTTAAGGAGCATCTGCACCATATTCCTGCCTAGTCTTGTTTGTATACTGCAATTGGGAACTTCAAATCGGCTAACCAATAACATTTTACTTTCTCTGTACGATGAATTCCACCATTTTAACTCTGTGCATTGTCATATCACGCGCATGCGCAGTAGCGTCATAATTTTCACTGTCACGAAACTTGGAGAGTTGCTACCAAGAAAAGCATATTTATAGTTTGGCTGTCTTATTAACAAGCTTACCGATATGGCGTCTAGTATCGTTTAGACAATAAACTTGGTTATACAATATATAAAGACGAAGGGACCAGAAAGTACATTGAGTTCAACTACTGGAAACAGATTGCATTTGAATGCTACATGCGGTTATGTGCTAACCGCGACCAATAGTCAGTAATCTGAGCAATAGTTCAGCAGTTGTGGTTGTGAACCATACAGGCCAGGAGTTAAGTCCGTAATAAGACGCGATTAAGGATAAATGCGCCGCGCGGAGCTAGAATTATTTAGTCAATTATTTCATTACAATGCTTTCAATGAGGATTATTAGTAAAAACAAAGAAAATTTATTCTTGTAACACATTTCTTCAGGTTCAATATTGGATTTAATTTGTTTCTCTTTATTTGGCTTTATCGAGATGAGGAATGAATAAATTTAAAGTTAATACGTAAATTGTTAGTTCGGAAAACTACCTCTAACAAACTTGGTGTTTTATGGTAAGACATCTGCGAATTTTGGAAAATCCAGAAAATATAAGCTTATTGAAATTTATACCAAATATTACATACAATATAGTGATAATTTATCTTAGTATCAAAATTCTAGCTTACGTGGTTATTTAAGTATTTCTTTTTATTGTCTAAATTCATTGTTCTAATAAAATGAGCTACGTGATGCATTTTTACTTTCTCTACTAAGTACATAGTAGATAGGCAGATGAGGTGTTGCATTCCAATAAAAACATCGGTACAGAGATTTCACTGGAAATACTGGTTTTAGAGGCACCTGTATCAAACAAAAGCATTTTTAGAAAAAAAGTGTCTCTCTGTGTGTTCTGTGATCACGATATCTCAAAACTTGATATTTGAGTTCAGCGTCATCCAAGAATGCGACACGAAGATTTTCAAGGAATTTCCCTAGTCCAAACTATCCTTAACGCGGAAAAAATTCTAAAATCTTGATTTTCTCAAAAATTATTTTAATTAAAATACCGTATATCAAAGATATTTATATAACAAATAAAATCGACATACAGAATTTTCTGAGAATAGACTCTGAAGTTCTCTTCATTATGAAAGACTTTTGCGTAACTGACAAACAGAAAGACAGACAAAACATTAAAACAACTAAGCTTAAACCGAGGTACAACAGTCCAAAGTCGGGCTTACCGCCCGACCACTGCATTCCACATCTCTGCCCGTTACAGGCGTCATGGAGGGATGTAGTACTGAATAGTGGGACGTGATTAGCGCCCCGAGTCCCTCCCGGCCGTTTAATGTGGTCTACGCAACCTGGAGCCATTACTTTTTCCTTAAGTAGCTGTCAATTGGCCCCATCATGGAACCTCACAAGGCTGATTACACCCCGGACCAGGTCTCCCACAGGGAGAAAATCCTCACGTCGACACCGGGAATCGAACCCGAGATAAAAAGTTACCTCACAAAAAATGTAGATCTCATTAACCATTTCCGAGATATTCCTTGTTATTGGTTATAAAAGATTTGACTACCGCTTTAGCTTAGTGTGTTCCCTAATTTTCCTTAAAAGAAACTAGTACTAACATCATTTCTATTAATGTTTATCTCGATTAGCAAGAAGTATATAGAAGAATAAGCTTTATAAGAATAATTTGTTACAGAGATGTAGAGAAAGTCAAGTGAATGGAACGCACCATACTTTCAAAAACATTCACATTAAGAAGTTCAGTTTTACGGTGAATGGGTATAAAATATATGCATCATATTTTTTTTTCTATATCAGCCTAATTATTACTTTTCATACTCTCCAAAACTCATTATTTTACAGGATGTAATAATTTATTTCTCAAAATTGGAGCATTATTTTAAAAATAGTATACAATTTGTTTAATGTACTTTTGAGAGTCAGTGTAGCATTTTCGAAAAAAATAGTGACAAACTGCATTGTGTGGAGAATTTTGAGCATGGAAATACATTGGAAAAAAGTATGCGAGAAAATAAGATTTAAAACAGCATACGCCTATCCATTTATAGTTTCAGTTAAATTTTAGTTAAAGTGCGCCAAGTGGGAAAAACAATACATATTCTTAAAGCTTAGAATCATATTATGAAAAGTTTTTTTTTTAGTTTTTCACAATGTTTGATGAAATTTCTCAGATTTATCACCTGAATAAGATTAGCTAGTTTAGCTAATTTTGACATTATGCGTGTAGCACATGATTTCTATGTAACTCCATACTTTCTTTTCTTCCTTTTTTTTCTTTTTTCCTTTTTAAATCCTCGTATGGAGAACTTACACCACCTAGGACTTACAAGTAAACGTCTGGGGTAAGATGCCTGTTTTAAAAGAGGCTGTGGATCACAGAGAAGCCAAGATGGGTGATCAAACACGTTTCCTGGTATGAAAGTGAGGAAGTGAGTGGTATGAAAATTCGGTGAAATGAATGGCAGGAACAATGATAATGGAAACCAAAAGACCAGAGGACCTGGAGAAAACTTGCCCAGACACTTCTATCATATGTTTTCTATGTGACGCCTTTCTTTTCTTTCCCTCTTCACCTCCTCGTATAGAGAACTTAAATCCCCTAGGACTTACAAGCAAACACTTGCAGTCAGACGCCTGTTTTAAAAGAAGCTGTGGATCACAGAGAAGTCAAGATGGGTGATCAATCCATTTCTTGGTAAGAAAGTGAGGAAGTGAGTGATATGAAAATACGGTGAAATGAATGGCAATGATTATAGAACAGCTGGTGGAATGAATCCCGGGGGAAACTAGAGCACACCCGCCCAGACACCGCTTCATCCTGTGACCGAACCCGGGCCGTCCAGCGAGAGACGAGCGTCTAACTTCTCAGTCATGGCGCCGCCGGTGACGTATTTCTCTTAGAATATATTACTTAACTTCGTGAGTTTTGTTATTAACTAAAGATAATTAATTGCGGTGATCACACAAAGCTACTGTATACAGATGTTTAATTATGTTTGTTTAATGAATCATTCAGACAGAACAAAACACCTGGCACGGAAGCACACGCAATGTTGTTCTCGGGGTGCACGCTTTTCTCGTTGCTAATAAACCAAATATACCTTGGTCTCCTCACTCCTCACGCGCCATACTCCATTTAAACTGGAATTAATTTAGCAGCACACTTTTATTACGAGATGAGAGACAGATGCGACCACACATGTGTGGCAAATAATACAATGAGACTACAGTGGAGTAGATGACCCACTAACAGACTAATTAACTAACATTAATTACTTGGAACGGGAGATAAACCGTTTTTGCAAGAACTCATGTTGATTACCTATATAGGGACCAATTACAACTAACTTCATTCAGCATGAGTCATGTCTAGACACTTGTGTAGGTATTCACAAAACATTCGTCCTATATATCTCTATGGATTCCGATTGAAACATTCCATAAGCTTACTGATTATAAATTTGGAAAGAAAAAAAAAAGTCTTATGTGATCCATTCACATGACTTTTTCTACATCTCTGCAACAAATTATTGTTAAAAAGCTTATGCCTCTATTTACTTCATTCTAATTGAGAAAAAATAGCAGAAATATTCTTATTACTGTAAGTAGAAGCGAAATAAGGGAGTACCATAGTTTAAAGTGATAGTCAAAAGCGCTTGCTATGTTACTGAAATTTCTTTGTTAGTATGGACAGGAGTTGACGAATTCGTATGGGAAAAGTATAAGCTTTTTAAACCTGAAACCAATAACAAAAAGTATCTCAAAAACGATCAACTCCACGAAAAAATGTATATGGCATAAATTATGTGTTTTATAATGATATACATTTTTTGTGTGGTAAGTTTTTGTCTATCTCTTACGGTTTACCAGTTATGCAAAACTCAATTAAAATAATTCATTTTAGAAACTCTTTAGAAGCTATTTAGAGTCTATCGTTAGAGCCATTTTTGAGAAAATCAACATTTATGAATTTTTTTCCACATAAAGGGTAATTTAGGGTGGAGGATTAATTTTGAAAATCTGCGTGTCGCATCCATTGAAGATACCAAACCTAAATACCAAGTTTGGTATTTAACGTTCTTTTCGTTTTTGAGCTATGCTGTCCATAGACACACACTCACACAAGGACTTTTTTTTCCAAAAAAATCTTTTTTTGGATTCATGTATTTCCAGTGAAATCTCAGTATTGAATTTTTGGGTACAATACAATACCTCCTCTATACAGTATGTACATAGTATAAAATCTGATGTTTTCCATTCACATACTTTTATACTTTCTCGGTAACAAATTATTGTTAAAAAGTTTATTCTTCAATTTTGCTAAATATTAGCAAAAATTGTCTTATTACTTGATTCCTTATAAGTAGAAGTAGAAATAAGAGAATATACTAGGCTAAAGGCGATATCAAATCCTTAAAGCCGTTCGCTGTGTGAAATAATTGAGAGTCCATCCTCTTTGCTTTCCACGAGTAAACAAAAGAGAGACATAAGAAAATGACTCCTCAATTGAGAAAAGTATATTAAAATTGAAACCAATAATACGGAATATCTCCGAAACGGTTAGCTCTACACAAAATGTATATGACATAAATTGCACGTTTTAAGATCTACATATTTGTGTAGTAACTTTTTTTGCTATCTTTTACCGTTTACCAAATTATAAAACTTATAGAAAAGTCGCCCAGAATGAAGAGGTCTTCAGAGATTATTCCCAGAAAATTCAGGATATACATTTTGTTTGCCATAAAATATCTTAAAAATGTTTTATTTTAATCAAAATCGTTGGTCATTTTTTATAAAATCGCACTTTTAAAAAAATGTTCCATGTAAAGGGTAGTTGGGAATGAGGGGATTTTCTTTAAGATCTTCGTGTCCCTTCCTTGGAAGATACTGAACTTAAATATCAAGTTTGGTATTTCACTGACTTTTCGGTTTTGAGTTATCAGGTTTACAGACACACGGACACACTGAACAACGGATGCACAGACACGGACCTTTTTCTAAAAACGCTGTTTTTGGATGCAGGGAACCCTAAAACGTCTATTTCCGGCGATATCTCGATATCGAATTTTTGAGTGGAATGCAATACCTTCTCTGTACAATAGGTACGTGTAGAGAAACTAAAATGTAGATCTCGTTAAAAGGCTCAATTTGTGTCATATACATTTTTTTGTAGAGCTAACCGTTTCGAAGATATTCCGTATTACTGGTTTCAATTTTAAGCTACTAAAGCTTTTCTCAAACGGACAGTCATCTCCTTATCATCTCTCTTTTGTTTACTCTTGGCGAGAAAGAGAAAGGAATTTCAACTGTGTCACATAGCGACCGGCTTTTAAAGGATTTAACTATTGCTTTAGCCTAGTGTATTCCCTTATTTACCTTCTACTTACAAGGAAGCAAGACATAAGACAAATTTTGCTAATGTTTATCTCGATTAACCTGATGTAGATAAAATAATAATCTTTTGTAAGAAAATTTTGTTTGCGGATCAGTTAGAGAAGGTAATGTGAAATATAAAATCAGGTTTTTATAACAAGTTGCGTTTGTGTGCGTGTGCGGGATGGGTGCGTATGTCTGTGAACACGACAACTCCAAATCGAAAAGTCGTTTAAACATCAAACTTGATATTTAGGTTTAATACCTTCCTAATATGCGACACGAAGATTTTAAGGAAAATTCCCCATCCCAAACGACTACTTACATGGAAAAAATAATGAACATTTTGATTATCTCAAAAATGTTTCTAATGGCGTTGATTAAAATACCGCATATTAAAGATACTTACATAATAAATAAAATGGGTGGAAATTTCCTAGGAATTATGTCATATTTATGTCATATTTTATGTCATATTTATATTTTTCGTGAGGCTGACCATTCCGGGATATTCGTTATATGGTTACTGTTTTAAAATACTTCTCCTACAGGAATTTGTCTACTCCTGGGCTTGCAAAGAAACCCGTTTTTAAAATATTGGACTCTTGCTTTAGCATAATAGACGCCCTTATTTACCTCCCACTTACAAGGAAATAAATAAAAAGACTATTCGTACTAATGTTTATCTCTATTAGCATGTAGTACATAGAAGAATAAGCTGTTTAACAATAATTTGTTACAGAGATGTAGAGAAAGCAAGACGAATGGAATACATCACATTGTTATACTCTCTCTCTCTCTTTCATACACACAGATACACCCTCACATCCATATTTCCAAACCTTGTGGGAGATAGGGAATACTTTATTTAAAGAAAATTTCCCACCGAAAACCTCTGGATTTAGAAACCAGAACACTGACCGTCGGACTGCAGAGTATTGCAACCTCCAAGGATATGAAACTACCATCAAAGTAATGACGTAATTTAGATCAAATGTACGTTAACTATGGCAGTACTAATTTAAAATCAGCACGTATTGGAATGTGTTCTTAAAATGAAGGCCGACCTCTTGAATACGAGTCGCACACGCTACCGCAGCGCCACTTTCCTCGGTTTTTATTACGATTAGTTATATGATGGGGCCCCCAGGTACAGGAGCTCAACACCACACATAGGATTTATCACTTATGTGACCTCGGGACGAAAGCATAACAAACCCGGATGACGATATGCGCTAACAAAGATCTCCAATGATTTCAGAATTACTACAATGCTGCTGCCGTCACAAGTCTGAGAGGGTCATCGTGGTAATAAGACCCCACCCAGGAAGGTACATCAGTCTACCACCAACGCATCAAGGAGAACTCGTTACACAGCGCAAACTCCACCGTCCTGCCACAACGAACAATTATTCGTGCCTGGTCCCTAAAACACACGAAGATGAAAGGAAATTAAAGAAACTATGTGGACAGGAAATGATGGGCAGACAATTATAGGTACAACAGGAATCAACCTCGGATTCGCCTACCGACCAGGCGAAAACCACGCAAAAAATAAAGTTAGAGTGACCGACCCAAGAGAATCGAACCGAAGCTCCCAATTACGTTACTACGGTTTCATCTCGATCTATATTTTCGTTTTTGTTCCTCTTATATTAGTTTCTTTTCCCTCATGATATATTACAATGAGTTTTCCACACCTAGCCTGCATGAACCCTGGCATCAATAAACATCAGAAACTCGCTTACAATTAGCACATCGTGTAAAAGAGTGGAATGTGAGATGCGATAGTTTCCAAGGCCCCTGCGGATGATTCCTCTGGTGAACTGTTAACAAAACAAAGTGGATGTGGCGAAGAAAGGCCATTAGGACGTATAAGTACCGGACATTACCCCTGGTGCCCTAATGAGACCCCCTGCTCGCTAATCTGTGGGTTATGGTGGTCGTTAGCGCCCCAGCTGGCGGCTACTCTGCTCCACAATGTCGGGTACTTCCGGTTCTAAAGTACTCGTACAAGTAAACAAATGAAGCATGTGGATCTTGCCTTCCGTCCTCTTTAACACCACAACGTAAAGATATATTTTCAGGTAAATCAACTACAATTTAATGATTTTAATAGTAGGGAAATAGCAACTTAGCAGCGAAGCTATAAAAAGCCACCGATTTTTCTATTTCACTCTAAAAATAGTGAATATTCTCATTTATATTTAGCAAGGTTTTCTAACTCAGGTATTTACATGAGTAGATTTTACATAAAGAACATTTTTATGGACCAGTGAATGCCATGGAATTATTACTTTCTGTCTCAAGTACTATACACACAGATAGCAGGCAGAGAAAATTCTATAGCGACATTTCATCTGAAATAAATGCTTTGAGAGCTCAGGAAAAAAGAAAGTTAAGAAAAGGGTCCATGTGAATCTAAATCATTTTATTTGTTAACGACACAGTCAATTGACAACTGGGAGGATCACATCAGCGCTACCAATGAGCGAGCCGGAATTTTATCACTCAAGAATTCTTTTACATACTAGTAAACATACTGCACCTTTAAGCACCTTAAAAAACATAAGTTTGAAACGGGTTTGAACCGGCAAGGTTAGAGGCCTAGCACTCTTTATAGCATATATTTTTCGACTTTTTCTATTTCTCACAAATGGCTAAGGATTTTGATTAAAATTCCGTATATTAAACTATTTACATGACGAATGCAATGTGTATCCTTGGGAATAAATTCTGAAGATCTCTTTTTTTTTCAATTACTTTTGCATAAATGGTAAACCGTAAGAGATAGACAAAAACTTTCTACACAAAAATGTAGAGCGTTAAAAAACACAATATAGTAATATGGCTTAAGCCTTTTATATGTAATACAATTATTTTTTCTTGCAATGTTTGTCTTAATTACTAAGCAGAGTGAAAAATAAGCTCTTGCAAAAACTGTTTGAGAACAGCTAGAACAGTTTTTTTCTTGTTTTTTGTTTGTTTGCAAGAGGTTCTTTTAAATTTAATACAAGAACGGATATGTGTGTGGATTAATATTTTATTATACATATATTAATATGTTTTTAATTTTCCAAAGTTGCAGGTGAAGTCATCTTCATTCTCACTGGCCCTTATACAACATGAAACCCCCAAGAAAGGTAGAGATAGTTTTCAGGATCAAAAGGACATTGGATTATAACGTTTTCGTGACATGAATTATTTCCCAAATATTCGCTACATTCAAAGTTTCAAAAGGTTCATCATCTTTGCAACTTATCTCAAAGTAAACAATTGTTCTTGAAACGTGCTTATTATATAAACAATTATCCTGCATATAACGAAGTTAGTGTAGTCTAATTAGGCGCATCATTATAGATAAATGGGATAGAGTCCAGGTTAAATATCAGGTTGTGTTATAGTATGAGAAATAATATCTGTACGATATATTCCTGCCATATATTTCACCATTAAAAATATCTGTTCTTTATGATGGACACTGGCTATAAAAGGGCGTTTATATTAAATGCATGAATTATTAAATTCTAAACAAAGGATTTACACAGCCTTCGTCGAGAATACTTAGAGTGGAAAATAGTTAATATATTCCACAGAGAATACGATTTAATTCCAAGCAATATACTCAATAAAACTGAAGCAAAAAGGAGTTAGTTTAAAAAGCTATAACTGATATAACGGTGCTGTATGTTACATGCATTTCTTTAATTGTCATTTATTAACTACTGCGGCTGCACGTGTAATAAAACAAATAATCTTCATTCTAGTTTTATAGAAGGTAAAGAAGGTTCGGATGCCAAAAACTTTCAACAAATTCACGTAAAAACAATTTGCTTTTTTTCCTTTGTAATTAAGTTCCGTTAGCAGGACATCTAAACAACGCTATAAAATGCAAAAGTCTACAATAAAAGTTTCTAAATAGATATTTTATGTTAATAACTAAGATCACTAATTTTTTATGATTACATATTATAAATATATATTTTTTTCATAGAGATTAGCTCGGTGACCTGGGCGTACTACATTTATATTACATATATATTTATATATTTTATGTCACAGTTTTCTGCATTATTGCAAAACTATGTAGGTTTTTTTTTTTTTTTTTTTTTTTTTTTATGCTTAGCATCCTTTAACCTGGTTGGTTATATCGGACAATGAATGAAATTGGTGAAATGATGCTCAAATGATCTCGGGGTTCATGGAGCTTAAAGTTACTTGACATTCGTCTTCTCAGGATAAGGGGAAAAATACTCACCCTAAGCGAGATTCGAACTCGCGAAAACAAGATAAAAAGTACAACTTCTGTTTGGTGTGTTTAATTAACACGACTTTTTACTTTCTCTACACTTAATATGTACATAGTGTATAGAGAAGGTATTTTAATGCATCCAAAATTCGATATCGAGATTTCACCGGAAATACATGTTTTGGGTCCCCCCGAATCCAAAAAAAAAGCATTTCTGGAAAAAGGTCCGTGTGTGTGTGTGCGTGTTTCTGTGGAGAGCATAACTCAAAAACGAAATGACCGTTAAATACTAAACTTTCGCATCCTTGGAACATGCTGAACTTAACTATCAAGTTTGCTATTTGACTGGATTTTCGTTTTTGAGTTATCTTATGCCCGAGCGGACCTTCATCTAAAACTTCTATAAAGGGGACTCCAAAACGTGGGGTAATAGTACTTTTGGTGGAGTGCAATACCTTCTCTATTTATGTTCTAGTACTACAAAGTAGAGAAGGTAAAATTGATTAACCATTCGTTCTATGACTGTTCCCCGGCCAAAGGGTATTTTAAGTTATGGAACATTTCCGACTTAGGACTCTCGGGGAGCCGTTAAAGAAGTTCTGCCAAGCCTAGGTTTCATATGTTTTGCGTGAATATCAGGGAATTTTTAGCTGTAACTAGATGCCCGCCCCGGCTTCGCACGGGTGGTGTATCTAATGAAAAAACTGAGCAACATCTTCCGTTTCAATACGAGCATGCAATGAAATAAAATTACGATTAAATAATTTGACAATTCTTTATTGTAATGCTTTGTAATGTACAATTTTCCTTTCGAACAGAAAACAAATAGCGCCGATGGTTTGCCGCCTCTCGAGCACGCAACGTACAACTGCCCATGCGAAAAAAACACGGCAACTGAAGGTATTTTTCACACATTTCCAACGATAGACCTTGGGATTTATTGTCATTGCGAATGCAAGGCACACGGGAAACTGAAAACGTTTAAATTCAAAAGGAAAGTCGGTTGGCATTAGTGGTATTCTTGGTATACCTCACCTTTGAGCTTTCCTATAATTTAGTACCTTAAATCAACATTTTCATAATTTGTTTAACAGCGAGTCTTGTTCCGTTGCACAATTTCGGCTGATTGAGATTGCGTAGCATAATTATTACTGAGTCAATCTTGAGCTGTAAATTGTGTGGCAATAATCCCGGCAATCCAATGAATTTAGGAATTCGGTTAGATAATTGACGACTTCATTTGGATCGGTAATGGAATCGATTGACTTAAATGTCTATTAACTTTACTCTGAATGTTTATATTCAAACCATCTACATTCTTATTAGTTGCTGCTAAAATGCTCGTTCGCTCACCAAGTATAGTTTTTGTAACTTACACCAATATTTGGGAACACTTTCGATATTAATTTTTCCTTTGACGTTGTGAAGTGACAAAAATTTGGTGGAAACGGAATGAGACCAGTAGAAGCGTCAATAAGAATTTTCTCATTGCCAATTTCTAATAATGCGTTTGCATCTGCAAAACACAATGATCTGCGCAATGTAGCATATATAGTTGGTATTCCGAAAAGGGCGAAGTCAGCGCACTCGGTATTGAGGTATGAAATTTAAATAAAATTATAAGGGATAAGAGTAGTACCATAAAAGCATCTAGATTATTTTACAAAGAAGGGGAGGAAGTAAATGAAATTCATTATTTCGTCATTAGAGTTCAAAGCGCTAACCAAGTCACGTGAGGTAAACGAGCTAGTTATTTATAACTCTGAAACACATTCACATTCCTTTCCGCATTTACACTTCCGTACTTTACGGAGGGAAGGTAATGATTCCACGGAAGAAAGAAAAAACATCTTACTTTGTAGCCGGGAATGGAAACCAAGAATTCTGGGATGAGGAATCTGGAAGGCAGTGTTGAAAAGTAGTGTTGCAATGCATGTTCGGTGCCAGAGAAAAGCCAAACTAATATCAAAGGCTACTGATAGGTTTTTGTTTCGTGCCTGAACTGAAACATTAGCGTACTGTTTTTGTTGGCAGCTTTCAGAGGCGCGAGGCGAAGCTTTAAAGGTCACGAGTTCGACGGCTCAATTCTTTGTTTAACCTCGGGTCACCACATGCTTGGAAGCGTTCGGTACATATAGCATGAATAAATGTTCAGTAACAGTTGTAGGTTTTCAGAGCAAAGCAAACACTAGTAATTCAATTTAGATGGAACTGGGTATTATATACGAACAGTCTTTAATAGAATACATAATTTATTTTAGTAAAAAAATGTTATTTTTGAATTTTTGTTGTCAAAAGTAGACCATTCTTTTAAGTGCACATTTGTAATGTTTGATTCTCCTAGGGCGGATATAACACATGTTTTGGAAGCGATTTGGGAGCACTGGTTAAATGAGTATGTCAAACTTTGAAACCATCCGTCTCAGGTCAACCTGTTTGTAATTTTCTCAGGTTCAAAATCTATCCTCCCCCATAAAAATACAGCTAGAGATCTTAAAATATATGGTAATAAAATGTGTGGTTGGAACTTTTATTTTTGTCATGATTAGTTTTCAAACATTAATTAGCATAATCATGCTTTGTTTTTACAGTTTTTAGACGTTGTGAAATAATATATAAATTCTAATCGGACAAGTTACAAAGAAATTAAGGGATGCAATTTAAAAAAAAAAAAAAAACTGGTGAATTTAAATCAATACGTATAGGAGAAGATAGATTTTAATTTTAGCTTACTAAATCGATTAAATTAATACATGCAAGATGAAAATATGTGTTTAATGAAACCTGGCATGAATAATTCTTTTATTGCCAGTAATGGCTATACCAAAAAAATCTGATGTGTTCCATTCACATGACTTTCCCCAGCTGTTCCACAAACAAACTTACCTTACAAAATATTATTCTTTTATCTACGTCATGTTAAGATAAACATTAACAGAAATCTTCTTATTACTTGCTTCCTCTAAGTAGAGGGGATATAAGGGAATACACTAGGCTAAAGAGATGGCCAAATCTTTTAAAAGCTCATCGCGATGTGAAACAATTGAAATTGGGTTCTCTTTTGCATTTCCAGGAGAAAAACAAAAGGGAGGCAAAGAACATTGAATTCGCGCTTGAGAAAAGTTTAAGTAGTTTAAAATTGAACTCACTAATAAGGAATATCCCGGAAAGGGTTAATTCTACAAAAAGTATATGACATAAAGTTTCTTTTAATGAGATGTGCATTTTTTGTTCAGTCAGATTTTGTCTATCTCTTACGGTTTACGAGCTATATAAAAGTAATCCAGAATGAAGAGGTCTTGGAGGTTTTTCACAGAAAATCCAAGTTATACCTACGTTTCCATTGTCAAGTAAATATATTAATATGCGGCTTTTTAATCAAAATCGTCTTAGCCATTTTAGAGTAAGTCAAAATTTAAAAAAAAAAAATGTTCCATGTAAAATGCAGTTTGGGGGAGGGGGTATTTTGTTCTAAATCTTCTTGTTGCATTCTTGGAACATACTGAAGTTAAATATAAAGTTTAATATTTAACCCACTTTTCGTTTCTGAGTTATGCTGGTACAGACATATGCGCGCGCGGACATTTTTCTAAAAAACTGTTTTTATATGATTTTTTTTTGTATTCGCGGGATTCCCAAAATATTTATTTCCGTTGACATCTCAATATCGAAATTTTGGGTGAGATAAAATACTTCCTTTATCTACTATGTACCAATATATTACATATGTGCTAGAGAAAGTAAAAATTAAAGCTCTAGCTTTAATATTGTAGTAAATTACTTTTATAACTTTGACATTCCCGTAACTTAAATGGTTCTTAATGTTGCATTGGGGCAGAAAGACCGCTAGTTTTGCCTCAGAAGCCTCTTTAGCAGCCTTGAGGTTCGTTTACGTGCAGTAACTCTTCTGAAGGAAGCCATGCTAAGAAGTTTCACGTCCAAAAAGATCAATCACCCTCCGCCGGTACTGAACCCGTGACTTCGGGAACTAGAGGCTAGCATGGTATGTCAAGACCACAGAGGCAGACGTACATTTTGATGAAGGTATATTTAAAGTTCAAACATCTAACCACCATAGGTTTTCCATACAACTTTGTATTCACAGTAATTATTCTGCAAGTGGTTTATACCATGTATATATTTCTATAACTTCCGTTAATCGTGATAAACACTTGCAAGAAAACGGTTTAACATTGGTTTATGACAAGTGTTAATAGTGGAACTTTGTTTCGAGATATAAAATACTTTTTAAAATGTGTGATTATACAGCCCTGAATATTTAATTATAAGAATGCAGCTGTATTTTGAGTAGAAATGGCAGTATGCATTCGGTCATACCCCTCTCTAGTCTGTTGTAGTTTAGCTTTTATAGCACTAGTGCTAACATGATCATTTACACCCTCAAAATATTCTATTCTATATAGGAGACTGGTACAAAAATAGATCCTCAGAATAAGTATAACAATATTAATAAAGATATATTTCCGGGCTCATCCCCAGTTATTTTGCACTTTGATCAATGCGTTTTTCGTGGTGTCTTCAGGTCGGTAGACGAATATTAGAGTGGTTTCTCATCTACCACGGTTTCCTTTACATAACTTCTCCTTCACTCCATTTTCTTCTCATATCCTCGGGATCCAAAAACATTTTTAGAAAAAGGTTCGTATGTGTCTGCGTGTCCGTGTGCCCGCGTGTCTGTGAACAACGCAATAATTCAAAAGTGATACGTCGGTTGAATAGCAACGTTTATATTCAAGTCAATATCCTACAAGGATGCTCTTTACATGGAAAAAAATTGAAAATGTAAATTTTCTCAAAAACGGCTCCAACAATTTCTATTAAAATAGCGTATATTAAAGATACTTATATGAAAAATAAAAAGTATTCTCTGAAGGCCTCTTTGTTCTGAATGACTTTTGGATAACTGGTGAACCGTAAGACATAGACAAAGGTTAACTCCATGGCACGACAGCTCACGGGGAACCTTGGCCTACCGCCCGGCCGCTGCGTCCCCCATCTCGGTCCACTACAGACGTCATAGATGGGGTGCAGTATTGGAGGGTGAGACGTGGTCAGCGCCTCGAGTCCCCCCCGGCCGGTTAATGCGGTCCTCATGACCTGGAGCCGCTACTTCTCCATCAAGTAGCTCCTCAATTGGCCTCCCAGGGACCTTACGAGGCTGAATGCATCCCGGGCCAGGTCTCCCAGCGGGGGAAAAATCCCCACGCCGGTACTGGGGATCGAACCCAGGTCTCCCGCTTGGTAAGCAGCAACGCTACCACCGCGCTAAGGAGACGATAGACAAAGGTTACCACACAAAAATATAGAGCTGGCTAAAACATACCATTTATGTTATATACAATTTTATGTGGAATTAACTGTTTCCAAAATATTCTTGTTCTCGATTTCAATTTTAAAATACTTAAACTTTCCCTATGTGGAAATTTTCCAACTCCTGGCCATGCAAACAGAAGGAATTTCAATCACATGGCAACCGTTTTTAAAAGATTTGACTATCGCTAGTATATGCTTATAAGATTATAGGTAATAATGTGATTTCTGCTACCATTTATCTCAATTAGCATGAAGTAGATAATAAAGGCTTTAAAAATAATTTAGATAATGGAATACCTCAGAGTTTGTCAACACAAACTGAAACTAATTTCGTTGTCAAGTTTAGTGATTTTAGTAATCTTTATATAACGAAAAGAAATATGGAATATGATGACGTACCTACTTTTATGCAATCTCAGTTTAATCTTTTCTTTAACAAATCAAGTTAATGCTCTGCTCTTGGTAATGTATTCTCCAGCAGTACATTAGAAGCATATCGTAGTGAGGTCAGAAACTGGTTACCTGGAAACAATACACCGCACTTCTTTCTAGTCATTTCTTTTCGAAAAAAGGAAAGAAAACTAAAACAGCGGTGGATGTGGTAGCCTAGAGGTTAACGCACCACAAGCGGGCTGCAGCACCGTGTTATTTTTAAAAAATGAAACTTGTCTAAACATGGGGAGAGTTTCTATGCCTCCAGCCGAGCACTACATTAAAATAAACGCAATAATTAATCAACATGCAAATTGGAAACGAGGAATTGCCGCTTTAAAAAAGTTAAAAACGCGAAAGAGAGCGAGATTTTTCCTCCCCGCGTAGCAAGTGCCAGTTATCTTTTAAAATTTGCATACCAATTCAGAGCGACAAACTAGCGTACACCTCGCCGACTTAATTCAACTACTGCTGATGTAATATTGCCAATCCAGTTTTCAATTTAGACTTCCCTTCTCTCTTCTTTTCTTCAATATTAAAAAATATTAGAAAAGCGCCGGAGAAAGAACGAAATAAATACAGTCCTAAATGTAATATGCAGATTTGTAGGTCTCGGCTCGAACTTCTTTTGTTAACAGCAGCAATTCCCATAAGGGAGACTGATAAACTTTTATATTAAAGAGTTTGAAGTGGTTTTTCGTGATGGTTGCGAAATATCTCTCCCGGAGATTTGCCTAGAGATTGGTTATTATCGATATAACACGCTTGAGGACTTCTCTGATCCACTTTCAAATGCTAACAGCTAAATTAATTATAATTATTATGGCTCTGCACGTTGCCATTTCACAAATCTTACGAAAGTTTCACACCAATATAATGTAGAGCGCATTTCTGCCTTAGCTCTGTACTATACATGGTAAAATAAAATCATGCGTTACATTCACATTAATTTCTCCAGTTTTGTCATTATATATCGATATATGTACCTAGCTATAACAAGCATACAGTAGGATAAAGCAATACTCAGATATTTAAAAACCAATTCTGTATATGATGGCTTTAAAACTTCATACACGTTGCAGCTCCGCATCAGTTCTGGGTGACACAATTGGTTAGGCGCAGGCCTTATGATCCTAAGGTCGCGGGTTCATACTCGACCCAGATCATTGATTTTTTAAGTGTGCTTAAAAGCAAGAGCCCCATGTCATTAGATTTACGTGCGGCGCTGATACACTCCTGGCAATTGACAGCGCCATTAGCAAATAGTTTAATTTTCCATCTGTGGGACAGTAAACGAAAAGGGATTTTCCTCTTAAGAAACGTACAATTCTTTGACATTCAAACGGATAAAAACAATATCCCAGAAGATTTTTCACCATAAAAAGTATTGTATTCTAATTAATATTAATATATACGTACGTAGAACTCTCGAAATAGATTCATAAATAGGCTGAACCTTTAAGGTCTCCCTTATATAACGGCAGCTATCCATTTTGGATTTTCTATCTCAACGAAATTACATTTGTTGTGCACCTATCTCTTGCAATTTACCAGTTATGCACAAGACACTCAGGGCCTCGCCGTGGCCAAGTGGTTAGACCACTCGTCTTTCCCCTAGACGGCCCGGCCCGGGTCCGATCCCAAGTGACCGCATGTGAGATTTGTGGTGGACAAAGCGGCACAGGGGCGAGTTTTCCCCGGATTCTTCGGTTTCTCCCGCCATCGCATTCCACCGCTACATCATCTTCATTCCATGTATCATCAGTGCCACAAGTAGTAAAAGCGGGCGTTAAACACTACAAAAAATAAAAAAGAAGACACTTAGAATTAAGGGAACTTCAAAAGTTATATTCAGAAAATTCAAATTATACAGTTTATTTGTTATGCAAAATTTCAATAATGTTGTATAATTGGCAACCCGTAAAAGAGAGAGAAAAGCTTACTAGACAAAAATGTAATGTCGTTAATACACACAATTTATGTCATATATTTTATTCGTGGAGTTGACTATTTCCAAGATATTCCTTATTATTGGCTTTAGTTTTAAAATATTTAAAACTTTTCTCATACGGGATTTGTCAACCACTGACCAAGCAAAGTTACGAATTTCAATCACATAGCAACCAACGTTTAAAAAGTTTGACTATCGCTTTAGCCTAGTATATTTCCATATTTCCCATCTACTTACGAGGAAGCAAGTAATAAGACAATTCGTGCTAATTTTTATCTCCTTTAGATGAATAAGTTTTTTAACAATAATTTGTTACAGAGATGTGGAGAAGGTTATGTGAGTGGAATAGATCAAATGTTTTACGTATACTGAGTATCAAAACATGTTTACAAGCCTACAGATATGAGGCAGGAGCTACAAATTTGACAAACCGTAGCAGATGGATACTTTTTCCACCAGCTCCTTTATCCAATCTGAACCGCTGTAAGCGAAGTAAATGAAAACAAATATTTGTCGATGAAAAAAACTTCTCGGTCTTGGCACTTAGGAGCTTCGTGTTTATAAGTGTTATTTACTTGAACCAATGTTATTTAGAGAAGTTCAAACTGTCTTCAATTAACTACATGCACAATTGATTTATGAATACTATTGACTGATACGACCATTTGTTTCGAAGTGCGACCAACTTTTGTTGGATTTGGTTACGTTTGGTTGCTGTTTACGTTCCGGCTCATGTGCATAAATCCATGATTTGTCACCTGCTACGATATTGTGAAGCCCCACCATTGTA
Organism: Hymenopus coronatus; assembly: GCA_030762935.1. Classification (NCBI taxonomy): domain Eukaryota; kingdom Metazoa; phylum Arthropoda; class Insecta; order Mantodea; family Hymenopodidae; genus Hymenopus; species Hymenopus coronatus. Next base: position 63,502,995 of record CM060882.1, read on the forward strand.
TTTCCTGAGCATTTGTAGACACAAATCGACTTCAGCATCCTTTTGAGATTGTGACAAATTATATGGGCTCCAACGAAAGCAAACCTTTTTCACGGTTAAATAATCAGCAATATTTTATATATGCTGATGGAACTGCTGCCTGGGATTGCCTCTATCTTACGTATGTAGCATGACGATCTGCAATGATAGTTTTTCACAGCCTCAATCTTCTCCGGCACAACTGATTTTGGACTTTCACGAACGAACGGCACCACAAACTCATTACATCAGCATTTCGCAGTGGCAAAGGATGGAGCTTCATCTCTAAATGTAGTAGGTTGATCAATGCTCTCTTGTTTGGATATTTCATATCGAAATTCATAATAAACCATCGTATACGACATATTCACAAATTAATTCCATCTTTTCGCTGAGACACAATTTTAAAGTCACTACAAATAACACTCTATTGACAAAATATCTGAAGTAGGTTAAGGTCAACAATGTCAAACTTTCCAATGGAAACACCATATAGCACCTACAACAATCAGGCTCAAAATAGTGGCTCTCGTAGGCTCGGAAATTTCGGGAGCTAGTTGAATAACCTTTATAGCTTAATATTATGAGTTTGTGTACATCTGTTGTAGTTTGAATTCAACGAGAATAATTCATTTCAATGTTATTTGTAGAGCAGTCACGATATAGATTTTATTTTTCCTGATGCTGTCTCAAAAATATGTATCTAAATGTTATGTTTTTTTTATATTATCAATGTTGCGGCACATTTTATTATCATAGAGTTGTATGATTCTAAAGTTGTTCTACATAGGTCGAAGCACAGCTCAGGTATCTGCCAGCAGTTAATAAGGACTTTTGTTAAATAAGCTGTACACTCGTAGGCACATTTGTTTTACAAATAGATTTAAGACATTTTGGTCAGTAAAAATGTTCCATCAGGGAATCGAACACTACCCTTCAGAAAGCAGGCAGATATTCTACCAACCGGATTGCATAGCTTTATTAAAAATGTACCGATTTGATCTCTTAGATTTCTATAGTGAAATCAATTAAGTAATTTATTAAGTAATTATAAACGTAAAGTAGTTTAACGTTAAACTTCAGAATCAAAACTAAGGCTAAGTATTTATCATTTCGCCCCGTTCTTTTGCTGAGCCCTTCCGAACAACATAAATGTTGGCAACACTGTTGCATTTGTGCAAGTTTATTGCGATACATATAGGCACAATCAAAAGCGCTTCATAACAGCGTACATCTAAAACAAAAGAATATAGATAGATATTGATGGGCAGCATGTCGGCTCACAACTGCCAATATTCCAAAATAAAATCCTCCGTATGCACTATTACGCGCGTTATAAAAGCTATTGTATCTTAATGCTATGTGTTTTGTGCGATTGAGTAAAATTTACGCGGCGATCGATTGTAATGACCTCGTTACTATGGAAACAGTATATGTAGCTATAGGAAATAAGTGCGCGTTACATTAACTGTTTCCAGGCAACTAAGTTATAAATTACCACATTTCGTTGCTGTGAAAGGGTGTGATGTAAGCGGCGGAAGCGGCAATTTCTTCAAAACAGCTTCTTTACTTTCATGAACAGCTTGAAACCCGTTTTTTCGTAACAAAAATAATAATCTGATGCTGTTCAATTCTTTGGTCATAAAATACTTTTTGTGCTTTGAAGTTCTCTGCCCTGATATTGAGACTTGTGCGCATAATCCTTAGCATGGCTTCCTTCGGAAGGGAAGTAAAGCTGGTGGTCCCATATCGTAGATTTATGAGAGAACCTCAAGCAACCTAGGCAAAATTAGGCGCTCTTTCTCACCCAATATGTATTGGGAGTTAGAGAACTACTGTGTTAAACAGCGTCCAAAGATAAAACTCAATTTCCATTTCAATGTCGACTGCAGCGGGTCATTACAGCCTCCTACGTTGATGATGTCATCCCAGTTATCTGATTGGATTTTTCGTATTTTTGTGATGAGAAAATAAGATAGGGAAGGATATCTTCTTGTATGAACACTACGCACGATAGCATATAATGTTTTATTTGCATTCGCTAGTGTAAACGCTTCGATATTGTAGCTGAAATTGAGGGAAAACTGGGTTTTGATTTGAGGGAGAATTTACGACTTAATTTAACTCTGCCATTAAATCATATGTTTGCTATAATGTCAGGTATTACATAAAATAGTGTGTTCTACTAAATGCATGTAACATAATTGAGAAAACCTTACCAATTTAACATATATAGGGTGGAGGTAAATAAGTGCAAATAATATATTTAGTAGAGAACAATAGACAAAACACATAAATGTATCTCATTTTGCTCGCTTACTAATAGTATTGTTATAAACGAAGCACAAATTGCAGGGTGTAATGTGTTTGGAACGGTTCTGAGCTAGGTCTCTGTTGTTTACACACATCAATCCACATATAGTCGGGCAGGGCAGAAGGTTGAGGAGGGCCAACAGTGTGACCCGTTACGTAAACAATTAAATGTCTGAGAATAATAGCCATCCTGAAAACATCGTCAAATTTTCCTCGTAAACATAACTTTACAAAATAGCCCTCTTTCACAAAAATGCAAATACTGGATCATCACATCATCCTTAAGCCTGATGCTAATATTTGCACTATTTACCTCCCACTCTGTACATAGAAACAGTAATATAAAAATTCTAACAAGAAACCTTATCCTTTTTGTACATGGTTTAGTTGCGAACATTCTTTAAATTCGAGATGAACACTTTTGAGCCGGGCAGCCTGCCAGACATAGAGTAGCAACACGCTGCGTCATTACGTCATTTCCGCTATTCTGTCGCGGATCGTCTCTTGCTGTATCTATGAAAACCCACGTGACCAGGAACTTAACAAAAAGGAAAGTCTTGTTGAATACGGAGTGATTAAAATAGAGGCGTGAGAAATCGATAGGAACTACTCTCAGTCTCTTGTAGTTTCGGCATTTGTGAGAGGAGCCTTCGTAAAGGCTTTTCTACATGCATCAGCGGACGATGATAAACAGGTGTGGAATGAGAGGAACAGAAAACCGTTCTCTATGGTGGAAAAAAGAGGAGAATCGTTTGAGGAAGTTCCCCCAAGCAATTACGTGCGCTGAATGGGGGGTTTTAGTTTCACTTGGCACGTTCTCACTAATGACTCCCCCCTCCCCGTGTGAAGTCTATATCCGTCCCGCCTTTGATTGTGTGCGCTCTCTATTGATTTCTGTGCCCTTCTCTTGACTACGTCACAGAAAGGCCGCCACTAATTTATATAATGTAACATGATGTCTGTTACAGACCACAACTCCCAAACTTCTCTTGCTACACTGAGCCTGGCCATCGGTTGGATTGGTGTCCGCTGTGCGTTCACATCACAGCAACTGCCTGTATTGTAATATTTTACAGAATGCATCTTATTATGTCAGCATTCAGATGCCAAATTTTCTCCCCTTTTAGTCATATCTTTTTACTTTCCTTGCTACGCATAGTAAATAGAGAAAGTCTTGCATTTCTTTAAAAATTCAAAGTCGAGTTTTCAAGGTAAATATACTTTTAGAGTTCCCCCGAACCTAAAAACTTACTATAACCCAAAACCGAAAAATCTGTGAAATACCAAACTTGACATTTAAATACATCTTTCAAGGTGTGACAAAAAATTGTCAGGAAAATCCCACTACCCGTTTCATGCAATATTTTTCGAAATGTTTTATTTTATTAAAAATGTGTTATGTTAGATATTTTCAAGATAAATGATATATATCTACATAGTCAATTTTCTGGGCGCAGCTTGTGAAGTTATTTTCATTTTGAAGACATTTTGCTAATTGAGGGACCGTAAGAAATGAACAACACTTATCGTACAATAATTGTATAGTAAAGTATACAAATCATCAAATTTTTTGATGAAATAACCATTTCCAAAATAAAATCAATTTTATTTATGAACACTCTTTAACTGGTGTGGATATCAGCGTTCCAACCTATATTGGGCGTAAAAAACCCTAATTTTACTCAGAAGCCTCTTTATCACGTTTGAAGTTCTTTTAGTGTAAATCTACAAAAGGGGATCACCAACTTCAATTCCCTTCCGAAGGAAGCATCTAAAGATTTTTACGCCCGAAAAGAAATCCATTGCCCTCCATCGGGTTTGAACCCAACCATTTCCAAGATATTTCTTATATTTTGTGTGCACTTTTAAATACGTATGCTTTTCTTTAATAGGAAGTCGTTATTTGCTTTTATCTTGATCATGCAAAGAAAACAGAATTTATAAGCCGTTACAAGCAACGCACTTTTATAAGATTCGATATCGCTTAATCCTACAGTATTCCCCTAATATGTCATAAATCCAATTTAGGCATTTTGATCTAGATTGACATGGTTTATCCAGAAACAGAAAGAAAGAGAGAAAGAAAAAGAAAACTAGCAGCTAAGGATTGCCAAGCAAAAGCTTAATATTTTAAATTTAACTACATAATATAACAAGAATAAAACAAGAAAACAAAACGTAGTTACAGCAAGAACATCTAAACACAAGGATAATGCTATTTATCAGCGGAACAAGTAAATTATACTATACGACGCATTAATTAACATGAAATAAACAGAACAATACGCTTTTGTATTGAAAGTTTGTACAACACTAAGTGAAGAATTAATTTGAGATTTACCGTTATTTATTAGATCTGTACTATGCAGTGTTCTACCCAAAATCTCCATATCAATATTCAAGTTTTGAGATTCTCTGGATTGAAATATTATGTTTTACTCCCAAATAACTTTATTTATTATTTTCTCTGCAATGAATACCGACTTCCACCCAAGAATTCGAAACCGTGATTTCACCGGAAATAACGTAAAAGTTGATGTGTTCCATCTATATTACTTTCTCTAGCTGTATCATGAACAAACTTTCTTTACAAGATAATGTTCTATATCATGCTAAATTGTGCAGAAATTGTCTCAAGTACTTGCTTCCTTGTAAGCAGAAGGGAAATAAGGGAGTACATTAGGCTAAAACAATAGTCAAACCTTTTAAGAGCTAAATGAAACAATTGAAATTCGGTTCTCTTTTGCATTCCCGGGAGTAGAACTAAAGAGATGAAACGAAAGTTGACTTCCCACTTGAGAACAAAATATATATGACGTAAATTGTGTGTTTTAATGGGATCTACATTTTCTGTGAAGTAAGTTTTTCGCCTCTCTCTCTCTCATGGTTTACGAGATACTAAAAAACCATCCAGACTGAAGAGGTCTTCATAAGCTATGCCCAGAAAATTCAAGATATACAATTCGTTTGTGAAAATATTAAACATATGGCATTTTAATTAAAATCGTTAGAGCCAGTTTTAAGAAAATAAAAATTTCCGAAAAATATTCCATGTAGTTGGAGTTGGAATTATCTTCTTGAAAATCTTCATGGTGCATTCTTGGCATTTACATTTACTAAATGTAAATACCAAGTATGAGTTAGTGAGCTATGTTGCAAACAGACAGACAGACACACATACACAGACGTACACATATGGACATGTTTCTAAAATTATTTTTTTTGGATTCAGGGCATCTTAAAACATGTATTTCCGGTAACATCTAGGTATCGAATTTTTGGGTGGAGTACAATACCCTCTCTGTCCACAATGTATATTGTACACAAGTGCTAGAGAGAGTAAAACATTAGAAAAAGGCCCATGTGTCTTGTCCGTGTGTCTGTGAATAAAATAAGTAAAAAACGAAGTGTCGTTAAATTCCAACTTAAGTTCAGTATATTCCAAAAAGGCAAGAGGAAGATTTTCAAGAAAATTCCCCATTCTAACATGCCTAGAATTTTGAGAACATTTTTGATTTCTCAAAAACGGCTGTAACAATTGCGATTGAACTAATATAAGTTTAAGATAATTCCATGTAAAATAAAATGTATATATTGAATTTCCTGCGATGACTCTAAAATTATCTTCGTTTTGGACTTGTGCATAACTGGTATACCGCTAAGAGTTAACAAAATCTTACATGCAAGTCTCATTTAAGTAGAAACTTAATGTCAAACATTTGTTGAAGGTAACCATTTCCGAGATATTCCTTGTTATTAGCTTAATTTTTACAAAACTATACTTATCTCAAATGGGAAGCCGTCATTTATTCCTGGCCATACAAAGAGATCTAAATTGCAACGCCGTCACATAGCGACCAACTCTTAAGACATCTGATTATTAGCTTGGTCTAGTATATTCCCTCGTTTCCACGACTATACGGACCTACTTATTTGTGCTAATGTTTATCTAGATTAGCATGTAGCGAATAGTAGAATAAGCTTTTATAAGATTAGATTGTTGAAGAATAGGCAGAGAAAGCCATGTGAATATAAAATATAGGATTTTTATCTCTCTCATGTAGACTAGCCTTAATAGTAATGTATGCAGCGGATAATCTTGACGTGAGCAAATACCTTCTGCTGTTGCCTTTATTACGATTTTGCATTGTGTTTTTGGCCTTTTCTTGGCAGCGTTTCCTAGTTGAAAAACATAGACTAGGGTTACATGATACTTGTGTTCTTAGAATAAAAGAATACCCTCAAAAAGCACTTCATCAAGGGAGCTGACCCGAAGCGACCCAATCTTCTGCCCGCGTGGACGTGGGCTGGCAGTTTATTGTGTAAATAGAAGAATCCAAGATCGTATCCGTATCCAAAACAAAAGACAACAAAGAGACCAAAGATGTAAACACAGAATAAGCAAAACGTACCGGAGCACAAAAGCGTTTCTCCATGTAATAAACCGAAGCCAACTCAAGTGATGGTTATGGAAGGATACATTGTGCCGTGATTAGCACTGAAAATATTAATAAGCCACAATTTATGGCGTGCAAAATGTTCCAGGTAAGATTTTCTTCATAGTTATGCGATAATGATTGGCATGCATTTATTAGTTACTGGTACCCAAGAGTTTTTTTTTTTTTTTTGCAAGCAAAGTAAAACCGTTGGAACCATGACATGTTTATTTGCACATATAGCTTGAAAGGGCCGGTACCTGGGCTAAATTACACAATTTTCACGTCCGCAGGTTGTGATTTCACCCTAATGTTCAGTTATGAGCAACAAACATATCTCCCCGTCACCATGTGTGCATAGTGGAAAATCGAAAGCAATAAACTCAACCTGATTTAAATGATGAAACTTGCATACTAATACTGTTTAGGATCAAATATATGTACTGCTTAAAAACATATGGGTGCAAAATAATTCATAATGCGTTGTGTAATTATAACTTTGAACTTAATATTAGCTGTTCTAATTCATTATAGACATTTCATAAAATGTAATTTTAAAACATATTTAAATATTTTTTAAAATAATTAAAATAAGGATGATGGAAACATTGAATTATGGAAGTATAAATATATAATATCTCACAAAACCACACTAACAGTTTTACTCACAGGGTGGCAGAATAAAGCATGGACTCGTGAAGAAAAGATACGTAGTTCCTCCCGGAAGTTTTTTTTTACCAGCTTTTCATTTCCTATATCTGGTTGATGCTTGGGAGAAAGTCTAGACCATTAGGAATTACAAAAGATCGTAGATTTTATAGGAGCTTCTTCATTTAAAGTACTCTTAAATTTTCTACAAATTTCAAACAAATTTTAATGTTTTCAACATACATTCTTTAAATTTTGTAGAAAAGTATAACCTCGGTGAGATCAGCGAATGTTTCAAAATTTTAAAAATTTAAAATACTTATACTTTTCATACCAACGCTCTTAATTTGTACCAATTTAAAACCCTTTACAAAATATTACAACTATGAATATGCGGCTGTACAGTTAAAAATCAGCATACTTACGATGTTGTTCTACCAAGTTCTCCTTTATATACATAATATACTACCTTAGATGTCAGGCAAATCAAAAATGTGTGGAGAGCATATTCTCAAACACTTCTGTACCTTCTAATTGGATGTGCATAGATGGATAATACAACTTATAGGTATTTCAAAACAGAGAACAATTTAAAAACTTAAATTTAAGCATTTAGTGAGATGGAGGAGTTGATGATTCATTGAAATATTTGTATATCTTAGCGTCTAATGTTAAATTTGTATGCTCTCATGGAAGGATGAACATGTGCATCATAACACGAGAGGCTGGGATGGTAAACCTCTTAATGCCTGAATGAGGTTCTGTTTGAAGAATCTAGATCATGAACTGTGTATTAGTTATAGGTAGAATGGCTCCGCGGTAACGCTGATGCTCGTAATTGGGAGGTTCCGGTTTCGCTTCCCGTCGGATACCCTCATTCACCTTGGAGAATACTGGGATAGATTCTGATCTACAAGATTTCTTTCTCGTTATTTCATTCTTCTTCCGCTTCCTTCTCATCTATCAGGCGTAGTCTAGATTCGTGGCATATGTAGGTGCCAGACAGATGGCTTGGATGCGTGACCAAAGGAAATAGTATTCCCAATAGACACCAGAGGGCTGCTTTATCGACGGGTCGTTTAACGACCTCTCTAGGCAGCTACTGAAGCACCGTCTCCGCTAATAGCAAGACGGGTGAAGTAAAATCATTCTCGACAGTTATCTACTGACCGGTTTTAACTTGAATTACCCCGTTGAGTTCTACAACCCAAGATATATCTGCACACGTCAAATATGGGGTAGTTGGGTCACTTGGAATAGTCTATCGATAATGGTGTTAACACTTATATATTGGATTTTATATATTTCACACACGGACACACACACACACTCACAACACGCGCGCACACACACACACACACACACACACTCATTCATCTTCCAAACTCTGGGAAGGATAGTGAATTATCTCGCCTAGAGAAAAATTCCCAACCCAGCCGGGAATAAACCCGTGACGTTTCGCAAAGAGGGCAAGAAATGTATTTTTGTTTACGCAAAACATGTGTCAGATGTCAATAAAACTCCAATAGCATAACAGTGGCGACTGCTATATAAGATCACAAGAGCATTTGAGCACCCACATTTTTTACGCCTTGTGGATATGCGTTAAGTTTAAATATACGACGTTTGATTCTCCTCTAAGTTCGATGTATTGTAGCTTGTATTGTAGTATTGGTTCTAAGTAGCTTTTGTGCATGTGCGACTGGTATGATTAATTTGCCTTATGGGCAAAATACCCACGCAACGTGCACACTACAAAGCGTGCGCAAATGAAGAAGCTTCTTTTCCCATGCTATATCAGTACAATTATACATAGATGGCACCAGATGGCAGTTCAGAAGATAGTAGACAAGGTCGCTAGAGAGCAGCAAAGTTAATAGCGCTACGAAGCACCAAAGCGGGACGCGTTGGCGAGCTCGGCTATGGGGACCGGCAAGGCTTCATTCATATCACTGTTCTTCTTAATGTAGCAGTTGTAATATGGATAAATCCTGTCATCTTATGACCTTGAGAGAAGTAAGGTAAGGTATATATATATATACGCGGAACTAGCCATATTCTCAACTGAATTTAATCTACACATTACTTACCTTGGAACGATGTATTAATATCATCGTCGCTTTCTGTTGATGTAACTGTTGGGAACGGCTGCAGTTGAATCAACTTGTTCGTAAACATAACTATTATGGAGCAGATGCTGTGCACATTAATTCTAGGGCTAATCAATTCTCAAAATGTTATAAACATCCAGAATGTATACACACGAGCCGCTAGTGTGCATAAAGATGTTAAACTGTTATGATGCGAGGTCGCCACCTGAGGGTTCCGACTAATTAAGCTTCTTGAAGGGTTCAGAGGCTCAGCATCAATCACATACACTCTTAGTGTGTCGATCAAGAATGGGAAACATTGTTGCATATTACTGCAGAAGGCAGGTTTCCAACTGTTTCACTTTTACTTTTACCACAAATAGAAATAAGAAATTTCGAGAGTTGTTGGACAGCAGGCTAGTAATTTTTGTGATTTTCGCCAGTCTTGCGAATATCACTGATGTTTCAATAACACTTAGGGGTTATGTTCGCCAGTTCACAATCTTGGAAGAAATTTGTAGCAATAAAGTTACAAGGATACTGCGGCTGTAGTATTTTAGGTGGCTTCGATGAGAAAAAAGCAAGTTAGGTTAAGAACTACGAAAGGAACTCATAAAACTACATGAGCCTTGTGACTCGATTATCGCGAAATCGATATGAGAGCTCAAGTCTACTTTCCGTTTTTCTTTTACCCTCTTTCTCAGCAGCGCAGGCGGATTTAGCTAAAGGAACAGAAATAATAAAATATGCCGCTGCCGACTCCCTTTAGTCTCCGTTATGCTCACAACCAGCTGGCACCACCAGCGCTGACAGCTGACTGCGGAGGAGCAAAGTGACCGACTGATGTTTTACGGCATCATTGTAGCGTTGACTGGATGCCTCAGGTGGACGAAATGTCTCTAGTATAACAACATGGAGCTGAAATCCCCTTGTATTCACAAGTTTGCCCCTAAAGCTGGTAGGTGGGAAGCTATTATTATTCCTGTTTTCTGCTTCTCTTCCAGTTCGTTGCAAATGGAAGGATTCCCACAGTAACAGAAAAAAGCGATACCTCCCTTTCTCATCCTTGTGTTCTGTTGTATGAAAAATGTTTCCGTGTCAACTTGCATCAGTAGAAAGGTGGGGTTCCCGAAGGAAACGTGAAAAAGCCTGATGTGTTCCATTCACATAGCTTTCTCTGTCTGTGGTGCAGCAAACAATTCTTATAATGGTTTGTTCTTCTACCTACCTCATGCTTGACAAGATAAATATTAGCTGAAATGGGGAATAAGGGGAGTAACGGAATATAGTAAGCAACAGGGATAGTAAAAACATTTAAAAAGACGGTCACTAAGTGTTGAAAGTATTGAAATTTCGTTCATTTTGTATGACTGGGATGAAAAAATGTGAACAATCATTTCCCTTTAGGAAAATATAAGTATTGCAAAACATAATCCTATAATAAGCGATATCTCGGAAATGGTTGGCTCCACAACAAAACTGTATTTGACAAATATGATGTAATTTGACTAAATATAATTTTTTGTATGAAGTTTTTATGTATATATCTACCAGTGATTTCAAGATAAAATATTTGTCATGTAATATTCAGTATTTTAAGATAAATCGTCATAACCATTTTTGAAAAAATACAAATTTTCAAAAGTAGTTCTATCTGAAGGGTAGTTTGGGCTGTAGAGGTTTTCTTGAAACATTACGCTGTTCACATACACACCGACACAGGCGCGCACACATGTATACACATACACAAACTTACATACGCACACACATACAAGGAACTGTTGTCACACCGACAACAAATACAGAAATGATGATTATCCTCAATACGCTGTAATACTGCACATATCCAAATGACGAAGAACTGTTGTCTCACCGACACAAATACAGAAATGATGATTATCCTCAATACACTGTAATACTGAACATATCAAAATCACGAAGAACTGTTGTCTCACCGACACAAATACAGAAATGATGATTATCCTCAATACACTGTAATACTGAACATATCAAAATCACGAAGAACTGTTGTCTCACCGACACAAATACAGAAATGATGATTATCCTCAATACACTGTAATACTGAACATATCAAAATCACGAAGAACTGTTGTCTCACCGACACAAATACAGAAATGATAATTATCCTCAATACGCTGTAATACTGAACATATCAAAATCACGAAGAACTGTTGTCTCACCGACAACAAATACAGAAATGATGATTATCCTCAATACGCTGTAATACTGAACATATCAAAATGACGACGAACTGTTGTCTCACCGACACAAATACAGAAATGATGATTATCCTCAATACACTGTAATACTGAGCATATCAAAATCACGAAGAACTGTTGTCTCACCGACACAAATACAGAAATGATGATTATCCTCAATACACTGTAATACTGAACATATCAAAATCACGAAGAACTGTTGTCTCACCGACACAAATACAGAAATGATAATTATCCTCAATACGCTGTAATACTGAACATATCAAAATCACGAAGAACTGTTGTCTCACCGACAACAAATACAGAAATGATGATTATCCTCAATACGCTGTAATACTGAACATATCAAAATGACGACGAACTGTTGTCTCACCGACACAAATACAGAAATGATGATTATCCTCAATACGCTGTAATACTGAACATATCAAAATGACGACGAACTGTTGTCTCACCGACAACAAATACAGAAACGTGGCTTATATTCAATGTGCTGTAATACTCCACATATCAAAACGACGAGGAACTGTTGTCACACTTATAACAAATACAAAAACGTTGACTATCCTCAATACTCTGTAATACTGAACATATCAAAATTACGAGAAAACAAAACAAATAGAGAGACGTTGATCATCCTCAAATCGCTGCAGTATGGCATACTCCACATCAAGTTTAGTGATCTGTGGAACGGAATATGTAATCAGGTTTTAATCCTCTTGTAAGTTTAAGTCCTGTTAAACACATTTGTAATGTTACAGAGAAAATACACTAAATTTCTTAAACAGTGTTACTAATCAGTGTTAATGAACTTTGTCGTCCTACGTCCTACGTCCTGTGCACACCAGAATCACGAGTTAAAGTAGCATATGAAATGGATTTGAAAAACAACAATACTTACCCCAGCGTTGCCTCCCTTACCTTGTAAAATCTGTCACAGAAATGATGATGATGATAATAATAATTACTATTATTATTATTATTAATATAAACATTAGTTTCGGACTGACAGCTTATTTTATCATTCTTTCTACTAACTTTTATACCAGCATTAGATTTGTGGTACATTCTAGTAAACACTTTTTGTAGACGTATCTTTAAACTTAGAATTTTAGTATCCAATTTCAGTGGATAATTTATCAGTTATTTATCAGTTATTTCAGTGAAAGCTAACTCAATTACTTGTTAGTGTAACGGTCGTTTCGGTAATTCATAGACGCGGTGTTTGGAGGGAAGATCTTTCAGCATCTATTTTCCCTTACTCGAATAGCTCTTTGCTAAATATCAACTTTCTCCTTGTCTTCATCTATCCTACACCTTTAATTTCTTAGCTGAAAGACGGAGAGTAGGAAAATACTCGTTTGCCGACGTCACAGAGGACTCAGTTGATTGACACTGAACTGTTCCATGTTTTATGATGATAGATTCGAGAGAGGAATTTCTATAATACAAATGTTTAACTTATTATTGGACACACCTATGCATATGTGCACTCACAAATGTTAATAAACAACAAAAGGTGCAATTAAATAATATTTATCATTATATTAATCAATGTGCAATTTTGCTGATAAACGCATGAAAATGTTGCTGATAGGTGTTCAAGTAGATTTATTGTTGATTAACAATACTAACGAAAACATGCCTGCACGGATGCATCAAAAGTGTCGGACCTTATTTTATTTTAAGGTGCCGTGTTCCCCATTTTCCTCTTTTTGCAGGTTTTAAAATTTACTTTGTTTTCTATTTGATTACCGTTTTTGCTGTTCCAATCACACACATATGCACATTTCACAAACATATAAACAGCCATGCCCAAGGCAGGACTCGAACGATCCCCTGCGCCACGAAGCACCAAAGCGAGAAACTTTAGCGAGCGCGGTGTTGAGGACCGGCAATTTTTGAGCTAATTACGTGAGAAAAAATGCTTTTCTCACGCGAGCTTTTAGTAACTGTGTACAATGGGTTGAGTCAGATTAGTCGCGAAATCTAGGAACGTTCTCAGAAAAATCGACCACGATCGCTTGAATATGCATTTTTGGGTGTACTTATAAGTTAAGTTTTCACATGACCCATGCGGCTAATTTCATTTCCAAACCATGTAAATGGAGAAAGTACATATATATTTTTAAGAGACATCAGTTATAGCGTATACAAAGAGTCGAGATATCGCCTGACATATTTCGTACAACTAAGAAGTCTACATTAACGACAGGATTTAAAGTCGTCTATAACTTTGCCAGTACGACTTCTCGATTTGTTTCCAAGAGAGCAGCACTGTAGATAATGCAAGGTGGATGTTCTCCGTTAGTTAGCTTCAAAGTTTACTTAATTAAAAGGGGAGGGAAAAAATGCAGCCAGTACACTAACTAGCAGAGAAAGTTTGTGCTAACTCCGGGCAGAAGTTGGGATGACTGCTCCATTGCCCGCCACTGGATTGTTTTCTCTGCAGATTACAGCTTCCTCCTCCTCCACAAGTTTTAAGTGCCTAATTTTAACAATTTTCCCAAGAATAATAATTATAATTACATCCCAATTATGACGTAGAGCGCCAAGGCGTGTTTTGTTTTCATTATTTAGACGTAGCTAAGAGGAACTATTGCCTTGCATTTCAAGTTTAATGCCACCGATAACTTGCTGCCGAAGTTTCCTCTCATTAGTTATCTCCTTTTTCTAAATCCGTCGTCTTCCCTCACAAAACTTGCTACTTTACTCGCAAGATGATGCTGCGGTTCGTTACTGGGGAAACGGCGTAATGCACTTGTTTCCTGTGGAATATAAGATGTAAGTCGGAGTAGTTATCAACTTGATTAGCATAGGGATAGCTTAAATATAGTTATTTCCTGCATTTTCATCGTAATTACTCAGAGAATGTCGCTAAATTCTCAGCTTGCTTAATGTTAAAGCCCATAACATTTTGCAAATTGTATCTTTCGTTTCTATCAAACTGTTATCTTCGTCGCGCATCGACTTCAAGCAGAGTCTGCGTATGCTGCATACCTGCAATACAGCAGAGACAAAGAATAATCACGGAGATGCTTTTTAAGGTCTGTGTTCATCTTATACTTTCTTCACTGGAGATCAAATATCCTCCATTCTTACCCCTACTTCATGGTCATGGCCGCGCCATGGCTGAGTGGTTAGACCACTCGCCTCTCACCTAGACGGCCCAGGTTCTATCCAAAGCGACCCCATATGAGATTTGTGGTGGAAAAGGGCGCAGGTGCGGGTTTTCTCCCGGTTTCCCCCGCTATCGCATTGTACCGGTGCTCCATCTTCATTTCACATATCACCAGGGTCATCGCCTACGGTGCCACAAGTAGTAAAAGCGGGCGTTAAACACTACCCCCCAAAAAATACTTCGTGGTGTTCAGATATGAACATATTATCTTGTTTTCTAAATCACACCAAATGGCCCAACAGCGCCGTGTTTCACGTATGCAGGTAGCACTTCGTGCGATAAAAGAGTAGTAGCATTCAACTGGGCAATTGGAAGCAAACACCAGCAGATGGCAAGAGAGTAAAGGGCGAGCACCTTCGTTGATACCTCTTTCGTATCAGTGAAAACGGTGAAGAAGTCGTGCTGTTGAGAGGCAGACTTACATAAGAGCCCGTGACCGAAAACGCTCTTACCTGCTTCACACTTCACTTACGGAGTCTTAAATTTTTAGAGAGTAAATTCATCTACCAGCTTCGATTAATAGCTAGTTTTGTAATTGTGTAGGTGCACGCTGTTCTTATTTAGAGACTAGATGCACTGTACGGCAAACAAAAACATAAATTCACCGTAACAAAAACCATGCATTAGAGCACTCAGTCATTAATAGTAAACGCTTAGCAGATTAAATCAAAACTTGAAACATCGTTAGGAAAAGCATCAAAATACGAGACCACGAAGTGTTTCACTATATTATTATTATTATTATTATTATTATTATTATTATTATTATTATTATTATTATTATATTATTATTATTACTACACAGTATACGCTTATCAGAATAAAAGAAAAGATGAAAACATCACAACGAAAAGCATCACATCGTATGCACGTGGTGTTTCATCGTATTATCATCATTAACATTATTATGCAGTGTATGCTTATTAGAATAAAACAAAATATGAAAAGAACACAATGAAAAACATCATAGCACGAAAGCAGATAATGTTTCCCTGTATTAATATTATTACGCAATATACGCTTATCAGAGTAAAACAAAGCATAAGACATCATAACGAAAAGCACCAGAACACAAGAGCACTTTGTGTTTCGCTGTATTATTACCGTTAATATCAACAGAATATCTTAGCATAATAAATCAAAACATGAACACTCCTTAACGAAAACCATATAAACAGGAGAGAACGTAATATTTCACTGTATTATCACTGATATTATTACGCAGTAAGAGCTTATCAGAATAAAACAAACATAAACATATCGTGACGATAAGCATCATAACCGAGAGCATGCAATGTTTCAATGTAATATTGTCATTAATATTATTATACAATAAACGCTTATCAGAATAAAAAAACATCATTACAAAAACATCATAACCCGAAAGCATGTAATGTTTCTCTGTATCATCATTAATATAAGTAATATTATACGCCTAGCAGAATAAATAAAAATGTAACACAAATAAAAAACGAAAGATGGAGGTGTTTCACTGTGGTATAAGTAATATTACGCAGTATAAGCTCAGCAAAATAAAACAAAACTTAAAACGTTGTAACATGATAGGAGAGCACGTAGTGTTTTAGTTTATTATTATTATTATTATTATTATTATTATTATTATTATTATTATTATTATTAATGTATTACGCAGAATAAATCAATATACGAAGACAGCGAAACGAAAAATTGAAAACACGAGGTCACATATGTTTTGCTGTATAATATCATTAATATAATTACACTTAGCGGAATGAATCAGGACATAAAAAAATCGCAATAAAAATATGCAAACGCGAACGCACGTAGTAAAGAGAAATTTTTCTGTTTTTCTATTTGCAAACTTTTCGTTATGGCACTTTAATATTTTACTGATTGTATAATGGGTAATAATAGTGATAAAAACAATAATAATATAATGAAATGAAATACTACGTGCTGTATGTCGTTTTTATAGAAGTTTCATTACAACGTTTTCATGTTTTGAGCTTTCTCTGTTACATAAGTAATAATACAGTGAAATACGACGTACTTTTGTTATTGGATATGTTTATATTCTGCAATCGTATAGTGCATAATAAGAATAATGATGTTATTGATAATAATAATGATGATAAATAATTCATTATATATACTAAGAATTTCTTCATTATGTGATAACTACATATGTAGCCTACTTGCTATTAAATACTACGGAACCAAAGAGAAGGTACAAATGTTTAAAAGCTTACGCACGTCAAGTTTTATATTTAAGTTTATATTTAAGTTAATCAAGAACACGAACAAAGATTTTCAAGTAAATTCCCACCCCGAAACTACCCTTTATATGGTCATTTATTTGAAAATTTATATTTTCTTTAAATTGATCGAGATTTTATTAAAATGTTGTATATTTAAGTTATTTTCATCCAAACAAAATGCATATCTTGAATTTTCTAGAAATAGTCACTAAAGGCCTCTTCGCTCTTAATTACTTTTGCATAAATGGAAAACGGAAGAGATATTGCTACACAAAAATGCAGATCTCGCTAAAGCACATAATGTAATTATGCCATATGCAAATGTTCTGTGCAGTGGACATTTCTGAGATATTCTTTGTCATTAGTGTCGCTTTCGCAATACTTAAGATTTCTCAAATGGGATTTAGTTTTTAGTTTTTCTTTCTCCTGGTTAAGTAAAGAGAATATAAATTCAATGCCACAATTTAGTAACCTGGTTTTAAAAATGTCGACTATCATTCAAATTGTATCTACAAGGAAATAAAAACATATGTACCAATGTTTATCTCGATTAACATGAAACAGATAGAAGAATAAGCTTTTTAGGAATGTTAGATAGTATCACGTGAATGAAATACAGATATATTTACTATAAGCGTTGAGGGTATTAGGAAATAAGCAAGCGGAGAGATACATCCTTGAGTTGTCAGACGCTGTGTTAAACAGATGGATGTGACTTTGAAAGTGATGTAGTAATTTGGGGTCGGCCGGGCGCCCAACTCTACATTGCAGCTGTTGACACCCTAAGGAGGCCTTTAGTGCTACGAAAAGAGAGCTATTTCTTATCTGGAGCGTCCAGGAGGCAGTATCGCGCGCCTACAGCCCCACTTGTCTTGCTGCGCGAGGGCTGTCCATAACCATCATACAGGGATGTACAAAACAAACACTAACTCCTACATGTTTGATATTAGCTACGATTTTCTTTTACAAGTATAAAACAAATCTGATGTGTTCCATTCACATGACCGTCTCTAAATCTCTGTAACAAATTATTGTTAGAAAGCTTATTCATCTATCTACTTCATGATAATAGAGCTAAACATTAGCAGAAATTGTCCTTATAAGAAGAAGGGGAAAAATCTAATATGTTATAACTTATCCTTTAGCTATTCGGTAAACAAACCTTTTATTCAAAATATTAATCTGTTATATACATCATGATAATCAAGATAAACATGAGCACAATTAATCTTATTATTAGCTTCCTTGTAAGCAGAAGGGAAAAAGAAAATGCACAGGCTAAAGCGGTAGTCTCGTACTTTAAAAACCGATCGCTATGTGAAACAATTCAAATTAGAATCTCTTTGCTTGCCAGGAGTAAATAAGAAACGAGAAAAAAATGTCTTCCCGTTTGAGAAATCTTTAAGTGAAAGCAATAATCCAGGAATGTCTCGGAACGACTAACTCTGCAAAATATATATATATATATATATATATATATACATATATTATATATATTATATATATATAATTGTGTTTTAATGAGGTCTACGTTTTTTGTGAAGTAAATTTTTGTAAATATCTTAGAGTTTCAGTTATATAAAAGACGTCCAGAATGAAGAGGTCTTCAGAGGCTATTCCCAGATAATTGAAGATATACATTTCGTTTGTCACAGAAATATCTTATAAATAAGGTATTTTATCAAAATGGTTAGAACCATTTTTGAGAAAATCAAAATTTGGAAAAATGTTTCACGTAAAGGATAGTTTCGGGCGGGGGGGATTTTCTTGAAAATCTTCGCGTCGCATCCTTGGAAAATACCAAACTTAAATACCAAGTTTCGTATTTAACCGTCTTTTCGTTTTTAGCTACGCTGACCACAGACAGCAAGACACACACGGACCTTTTTCTAAAAATGCTTTTTTTTTGGTTTGAGGGGGTCCCATAACATGTATTTCCGGTGAAGTTTCTGTATCGAGTTTTTGGGTGCATTTCAGCATCTTCTCTATACACTTGTACATTGTACATACGGGGCTGGAGAAAGTAAAAATCTAACATGTTGTATATGATATCCTCTAGCTGTTCGGTAAACAAACCTTTTATTCGGAACATTAATCTCTAACCAACATCATGATAATCAAGCTAATCATAAGTAAAAGGAAAATAAGAGAATACACAGGCTAAAGCGGTGATATTTTACTTTAAAAGCCGGTCGCTATGCGAGACAATTGAAATTCCAATTTGTTTGCTTGGCAGGAGTAAATAAACGAGAAACGAGCAAATACCTTATGTAGGTATCAGATATTTTATAACAAACGAAATGTATATCTTGAATTTTCTGGGAATAGCCTCTGATGACCCCTTCATTCTGGATGACTTTTATATATCTGGCAAACCATAAGAGATTTACATAAACTTATAAACAAAAAATATAGATCTCATTATAACACACAATTTATGTCATATACACTTTTTTTGTAGAGTTACCGTTCTCGAGATATTTTAAGTTATTGGTTTCAGTTGTAAGGTACTTAAACTTTTCTCAAACGGGATAAATCTTTCTTTTCGGCTAATTTTGTAGACAGCTGAATTTAAATTGTTTCACTTAGCGATCAGCTTATAAGTGATCTGACTATCGCTTTAGCCTAGTGTATTCCTTATTTTCGTTCCACTTACAAAGAGGCAAGTAATAAAACCAATTCTGGCAACGTTTATCATGATTAACATGCCATAGATAAAAGAATAATCTTTAGTAAGGAAAGTTTGTTTGTGGGACAGCTAGAGAAAGTCACGTGAGTGGAACACATAAGATTTTCTTTATTAAAAGACAGATACTTACAGCACAAATATAATGTGTACCTTGAATTTTCTGTTAGTGAAGTCCTCTTCATTCAGAAGGAACTTTGTATATTTTACTGTGAAGCAATAGACGAAAACGTAGTATACAAAATATCTCTTTAAAAGACACAGCTGTTAGCAGTTTTCGAGACATTTGTTATTAATGGTGCTTTATCATTCTTTCTAAGTCCTTTTAATGTTCTGTTGCTTCTCGCCACTGCATGGAAAGTGTGTAGAATTTTAACGCCAGTATATAGCGTGCAGTTCTTAAACATTTGACTATCGCTGTTACCTTTCTAACAATAATAGAGAACGTGAACCCATTTGAACATACTCGTAATTTCATTGTTTTACTGTCCGATATGACCTACTGGAGTAAAACTTAAAAAAATCTGATGTGTTCCATTCACATGACTTTCTCCACATCTCTGCAACAAACTAGTTTTAAAAAGCTAATGCTTTTATTTACTTCATACTAATCGATAAAAAATTAACAGAAATAGTCTTGCTTCCTCGTAAGTAGAAGGGAAATAACGGAGTATCATAGGCTAAAGCGATAGTCAAAAGCTGGTTGCTATGTGACTGAAGTTCCTTTGTTTATATGGACACAAGTTGACAAATTTCTGTATGAGTAAAGTTAAGTTTTTCGAGCCTGAAAACAAAAACTAGGAATATCTCAAAAACAATCAACTCCGCGAAAAAAACGTATACAACATAAATTGTGTGTTTTAATGTGCTCTAAATTTTTTGTGTGGTAAGCTTTTCTCTGTCTCTTACGGTTTAGCAGTTATGCAAAAGTCCGTAAAATTCACTCAGAATAAAGTAGTCTTCAGAGGCTATTCCCAGAAAATTCAAAATATACATTTTATTTGTCAGGTAAATATCTTTAATATACGATATTTTAATCAAAATCGTTAGAGCCATTTTTTAGAAAATCAAAATTTTCGAAAAAAGTTCCATGTAAAGGGTAGTTTTGGGTGGGGGGATTTTTCTGAAAATCTTCGTGTCCATCCCTAGAAGATACCAAACATAAATACCAAGTTTGGTACTTTACCGACTTTTCATTTTTGAGTTATCGTGTTCACAGATACACGGACACACTGACACACGGACTCACACACACACTCACGTACCTTTTTCTGAAAGTACTTTTTTTTGGATACAGGGGACCCTAAAACATATATTTCCGGTGAAATCTCGGTATCGAATTTTTTGGTGGAGTGCAATACATTCTCTATACACTATGTACATAGTACGTGTAGAGAAAGTAAAAAAATGAAAAATGACAAGATGTGAAATTCATATTTCGGTTTAAGGTGTTTCAAACCTCATCTATATCAGCATTTTATACCATCTAGCGTTTCAAGCATTTATGTATATATATATATATATATATATATATATATATACACATATATAACACAGTCATTATTCTAAAATGAAAGCTATTAGAGCATTTAGAATTATAGAAACATGTCTAAAGCGTGATTCTGGAGAATTTAACATTAAACTCACTTTCTCTCATCTACTAAAAGGTTTTATTTACCCTAGTACTCACTGAAAAGCATTTGGAAAATGACACCACATGTCGTAAATTGAAGTAGAGCTATGTGCTAATAAATATGAAATAATTTTCCAACGATGTCTTGTAGCTGACGCAATGTATTTCATTTGGTGACTGCATGTGAATTTCGAACGGTTAACTGTAAGTTTCCTGAACGTTCGATCCTTGTTTATGACAAGAGTTGGTGGATCTGACATACCTACCCCTGCTACCTCGTATTTCAGCTCTCTCAAATTAACAGTCTTGTTCGAGACATAAGCCAGTTTGTGTTATGAAATTATAGTCAATTCCACGGCTTCAGTTTCATCCCAAGACCAGCTTCCGCTAGTAGTGCTACGGGGAGATTCACACAGTAGATTCCGCCGAAACAGCATTACAAGAGGTTCTTATAGTATTACTAGTTTTCTTGCATTTGCAGCCATGTTGCTGATCCTGGTTGGAACGAACATTATCTGAGAATATATACAGGATTTTCGTAACGACACCGAACCAAGTAGACTTTTTTTTTTTTTATTGTTTCATTTATATAGATAGCTCTCTTAAACATCTAAGGTCATATTGGGGGTTTTGCACTAGAAACAACTCGTTGTCTGTAGGTTCTTTACGTTGGGTTTAAATCGTTTTATTCTCCTCAAGCACACACACGGACACACACACTCACACAATCACTCTCGCATACATACTTCCAGACTCTGCGGCGGATAGGAAATAATTTTGGTTAAAGAAAACCTCCCCGCCCCAGCCGGGAATCGAATCCGGGACCTCCGTGTGAGAAGTCAGCTCACTGACCACCCCACCATGGAGGCAGTCCAAGAAGACGTTGTTGCTCAGATCCTATGGAATGCAAAAATATAATTTAAAATACCAATAAAGTATCTCAACAAAACAAAATCCTCTTGGTGAGAGTGGATCAGGCAGGAATAAAGCCGATTTCTCACGCTATCGGAGATATTTCAAGTAGATTGGTAAGTACTGAGTCGCCTGCTTAAGCAGCGTCTTCTAAACATACCACATGCTGCACAGTGGCGCCTTATCTCATAAAACCCCGCTAAATAGTCTATACCTTTAGTTATTTGTTTATTCTTCTAACATACGATTCTATCTTGCAGATAATGGAAGGACTGGGAAAATAAGCTGGGATACATATGCCACTGATACTATCTTTTAGAGGCAATTTAACGTTAGTGATCTTCAGGATGGAGACAAGATAGTAATAAACACAACAGGCCAAAAATACTATCAGAGTACTACCAAAGAATTGTAGATAAACTAAAAAAAAAAAAAAAAAATGATTTTTGCATTGAGACAAGAAGTTTATATTTCTGTCTTTAACTGGTAACTCGTCCTCCATGGACTAGGAGTAACATGATAGTCTCTGGTTCCCAAAATCGAAGGTTCAAAACCGGAGGAGGCCGATGGATTTTTTTGGGGGCGTAAACATTCTTAGAATAACTTCTTTCCGAAAGCAAGTTAAGACGGTGGTCTCGTTTCGTAGATTTACGGCACATAAAAGAACCTCAAACCTGATAAAAAGGTCTGAGAAAAATTAAGCGGTTTTTTACGCCCAATATACGAGTAGAATGGGACGCAGAAAACCGCACCATTAAAGAGTGTCCATATATAACTCCCAATTTAATTTAACTCATAATACCAAATGAAACATTTGCACATTTAACAGCAAATTCTGTTGATATTTACAGTAAGTTGTTGAGAGTTTAATGATTACAAAATGTTATGAAAATAAGTAAAAGGTACTCGTGATTTGCAAACTTTGACTTGAAACGCCCACTAAACGTTCAAAATTAAGGTTCTAAAAGATAATTAATTCATGAAATAGTCTGCCTCCGTGGTCGAGTGGCCAGCGAACTGACTTCTCACCCGGAGGTCCCGGATTCGATTACCGCCTGGGGCGGTGACTTTTTCTTTAACCAGGAATTATTCCCTATCCCCAAAGGGTCTGGATGTACGAATTAGAGAGTGAATATGTGTGTGTGTTTAGTAATAAAACTTGATTATTCTAATGTTCTAAAACGTAAAGTACTACGAGTTTCACAAGTCAAAGCCCCCGATATGACCACTGAAGTTGAAGGGGGCGATACAAATGAAACAATAAAAAAAATCATGAAATGTAACCATGCAATAATGTTAATTATTGCTCTATGCCCTCCTGTATTAATTTTTTACGGACACCGCATAGTTTAATTTACATGGCCACGAAGAATTATCGAGTGTTAATGCAAATGTTCTTAAATGGTGTGAGAGGTATTTTGCGGCACAAGTACCTCATTTCCAACATCTATTACGCAGGTATGCAGTTCTTGCAGTTTTAATTTGCATAAGTAATCAATCTATGCTCGTAAATTTAACGGGCTATGCTACTCCGATAGCAAACACCGTGCTTCCTGGTGTCAAAAAAACTTCCTGATAGGTCTGTCTGGCGTCGAAATGATTGATCTACTGAGTGTTCATTTTTATACGTGATTTCCGGTGAGCCGATAACGCCATGGTCGATTGTTGAGAAGTCACAACATTCTCTGCTTAGAAAGAGCAGTGACGATTTGCGGAACAAAAAGCAAACCACAACGTTCTGGAATTGGTTGCGTTACTAGTACAACCATGGTCCTTCCCGTCTCAATAATGAATAACATTCAAAGTTTGCTCTGTTCTTTGTTGACAAACAGAATATGAACACAACACACCTTGGCACTGTTGTTTAATTTATTATCATTCTGGTGCCAAAATAGGAGTAACATACTCGTATATATGATTTATAGCGCTACCTAGATATGATTGGTATTCCGAACCATCAAGTATGAACCCTGCCGCTAGAGGGATAATATCCAACTCGCCTAATCAGGATGGTAGCAAATTAAGTATGTACTTCTGTCATATCACATTATTCAACTCGTTTCTATCAGGAAGATCACATCTCTCACTAGAGGGATTGTACGTCATCAGTGATGCCATCGATGACCTTTTTATTTGGGAAATCACGGACGAAATGAACACCCACCATAGCTAGTTGTCGCAAGATATACAGAGCCTTCATTAAAACCACATACTTTCATGAATCCGTACCTTAACGACCTCGGCTACTTTGTTGATCCAACCCATCTCACGGTATCCGAAAACCCATTTGCCTTTATAATGTATCAGGATTCAATGTCAGAGCTACCACTATTGAATCCTTTCCGTCTGTAGCAAACGCTATTTAATCTACAAAAAGTAAAATATAATATCATTAATAATATGAAAATTTTATTCCCAATGCTTGCCCAAATTTCCGTCCACTCTAAGGGAGCATTCTATTTATGCTAAACTTAATTATGAACACACGGTAAGCACATGAATTAGAACTAAATTAAATTAGAACTACCGATAAAATCCCATTTCTGCAGGATATATCAAATTAATGCCTTACTTGAGTTTTAAATAAAAAAATACAATTTATGTGATCAGCCGTCATATTAAAGCAGAAACAGTAATATCACGTTCACCTGACGTCCGCCTTGGTGAGATGAGAACTGGTGGGATATGAGCAAAAGCCGACATCACCATGTGGTCCCACTCCCGCACACTTAATTTCCATTATACAGGTGGCGTTGACTGCAATATTAGACAAAGTTGTGCCGCACACTGCCATAATTCAATATGCAATAACACCGGCTGGCTGCGAGAGAACAGGTTTTATAAAGAGATTAGCGAGGTGGCAACACTCCCGGATTATGTCGCCAGCCAATGGAAATAACTCTTACTTTCACTGTAGACTCTCCCTTGTTTATGGTCACATCCCGGATTATCGTCTTTACACCACAGCGAGGTGAGACTCTGTCTTTACAACATCCCTGCAGTACTCCTCACGTTATAACACGGAATGCGAAAACCTGAAATCAGCACAACGTGAAACCATCCCTAATCCTTACAACATTACACAAAATGCTAACGTCGTAGGAAAAAGAAATCGCCTTCTTCGGCGAGATGGTTACGCAGTAACGTCTGAAGCTCGCATTTGGAGGTCCTGCGTTCGACTGCCGGTGACCACCTACTCTGACCATAGGTTTTAATTATTTATTTATCCTGGTTGGAGTTAAGGCCATAAGGCCTTCTCTTCCACTCGGCCAGGCAATGTATTTAATTCAATACAGGCATGATACAATGAATAAAGAACAAAAATACACTTCTATACAACTTAATAAAGCATATATAAAAGGTGCAACAAATATACTGAAATAAAAAGACAGAAAAAAAACTGTAAACAAAATTATTTTATATGAAATATTCATATAGGTCGAAACACATATTCGTGGTTTTTCCCTGGTTGGCAAAGTGAATGCTGCAGTGATGTAGTCTATCATGAATTTCCTCTCTTCCTTATTTCTGTCTTTCTTAGTGGTCTATGGGTAACATGATGCTCTGCTTCCCAAGGTCGCGGGTTCAAACTCAACAAAGGGCAAAGAAATTGTTTTTTGTGTAGAAATTCTTAGCATGACTCGGTGGTATTGTGTCGTAGATTTGCGGCACGTAAAAGAATCTCACTGCTAAAGAGACCTCTGAGCAAATTAAGCGGTCTGCACGCCCCGCCCAATATAGAATGGGACGGAAGGAATGTGTTGGTTTACCGGGAAACATGCGAGTCAGTTGAGAAATATCTGCCATGATAGGTCAGTGGCAGAGCAACCGGCTAGAGACCGGGAGATTCGTGGTTCAAATCACGGCTACGGCATTGAATTTTTCAGTCTGACTCTACCTATACAATTACATAAAAATTAGTTTTAGAAAAATGCCATTGTGTGTATGTGTACCAGTTTGTCTGTCTGTCTAAGAACAGCATGACTCAAAAACAAAAGTTGTTTAAATATCAAACTTTATATACAAGTTCAGCCTGTTCCAAGGAGTTTGTGACAAGGAGTTTCAAGAAAATCTCCACATCCCAAACTACTCTTTACATGGAAAGATTGTTGAACTTTTTATTTTCTCAAAAATGGGTGTAACGATTTTGATTGAAATACTGTATATTAAAACATTTATTTGACAAATAGAGTCTTATCTTGAATTTCCTCTGAAGATCTCTTTATTCTGGATGACTTTTATACAACTGGCAAACCATTAGATGTAAACATACATTTACTAAACAAAAATGTAGAATTCGTCAAACACAAAGTTTATGTCGAATACATTTTTGTTCAGGAGCATACCATTTGCGACATATTGCTTTATATAGGTTTAAATATGCCAATATTTCTACTTTTCAACTGAGAAGTTGTTATTTATATGCTTTCATCGTGGCAAAGAAAAGAGAACAGAATTTCAATACCATCACGTAGGGACTGCCTTTTAAAAGATTGAACTATCGCTTTAGCTTCTTGTATTGCCGTATTCCCCTTGTGCTACGTGCCTCCTTCTTTCCTTGTACAAGGAAACAATGCCATAATATAACCATTTCTGCTAACTTTCATGTTGATATACACTAAGTAAGCTTGTCCAAGAATAGTTTAGAATAGCGCAGGAAGAGAAGCAAGATACTCCTTGAACCGACATCTGTATAACAATTAAATCTGAAAGAATATTTAGTTGTTCACACATTTCATCCATTTCTTTCTGTCATCGCCCAGATTTTTTATTTTCAGTTAAAATTATGCATTCTCTCTGGCTAGAGTATTTAAGACCTGAGAAACAATTTAAGAAGAATGTAAATGCACTGGTCGAGAGAATTCAAAATTCAAACATATACAGCATTATTGCCGAATCAAAAATAGAATCGCATTTGAACATTATTTTTTATAATTTAATTGGTTAAATACGAAAACTTAGCTTAAATGTATTTATATTTCATCCTGGGACCAACAAATATATTACTTACTTATTCTAACCAAATTATTTCAACTTGGCTAGCAAAGAAAGAAAAAAGTGCCCATATCCATGACGGGTTAGGATGTCTGCCCTCCTGTTACACCACTCGCGTCTCACCTAGATTCGATCCCAAGCGACCACATGTTAGATTTCTGGTGGACAAAGCGGCGCAGGGCGGGTTTTCTCCGGTTTTCCCGCCATTGCATTCCATCGGTGCTCCATCTTCATTCCATACATCACCAGTCTCATCGTCTGTGGTGGCACAAGTAGTAAAGGCGGGGTTAAACACCACCAAGAAAAACCAAAAACTTTCAGTTTTGGGGCTGGCACAAAGTTTAATATCTTGGATGAAATAAGGTTCCCCTCGTGGGTTTTTTGGTGCTCATTAAACCTTATATCAGGTATTCGTCCACTTGCTCATTTAATGCAAGTGAAAGAATATTGCAATGTAATGTTTCTATAGAGATGCGTGTTAAATTTAAGCTTCAACACATCACAAATAACAATGTGTTACAACAAAAATATATAAGTAACAACTTCCAAATGTAATTATTTATACAAGTGTTTAATTTTAAATTTTAAATTGAGGTGGTTTTTGTGTGAGGATGAAGTCTAAAATATAAATAAAATGATCTCTGCGCTCCCCCAATATCTAAATTAGGTTAATTTTTTTTTTAAATTACAATGCATATTTAAATTACAGTGCATATAAATGACTCTTAAGATGACAGAGGGATAGCTGTTTCAAATCCTTCCACAACATTAGAAGCAAAATTTCATGGGCATTAAAAGACAGGTCGTCTCCTGCAATGGTTCTCACGTTTGCCTTGGTATGTGAGTCATTGCAATTGGTGATCTTGGAATGCATAACATGCAGGAAATGCGGTGCGCTGGTAACCAGAATGTTTGGAACGAGACTACTCCTGATTCTTCTAGAACCTTCGGTTTCTGCAAGTTTTCAGAAAGTTCAGTGACCTAATTTTCTACTATAAAAGGAGGAAGAATTGCAAGAAATTGTTGGTTGTGAATTGTATTGAGTAGTGAGTGATTGCAGTGTTATCGCGCAGTAGTGCGGAGCCATGGATAGCGTGTAGCCATCAACTGAATTCTTAGCAGCAATGAGCTTTATTATAATCAATTTTAAAGTAAGTTTGAAGGGACTAATATAGAGAGACCATTATGTCTACTGATAAAATGAATGTCTGCAAACATTTATTTGGATTTCCAGGTAAAGTATTTTAAGAATATATTTAAAAACATCTAATGTGTTCCATCCCATGACTTTCTTATACAAGATTATTCTTTTACGTTCATCATGTTAATGAAGATAAATATTATCAAAATGCTCTTATTAGTTAGTTCCTTATAAGTAGGAGAAAAATAAGGGAATACTGTAGCTATGCAACTGTCATTGAAATTTGGTTCTCTATTAATGGCCAAGATGTAAAACAAAAGACAAAATGTTTTAAGTATTTTAAAATTGACTGGGGAATATTTCGGAAAGAACAAAAACAAAGCAAAAAACTTATCTCATAATGATGAGGTTCAGGGGTTATTCCCAAGAAATCCAAGGTATACATTTTATTTGCCATATAAATATCTTTAACATAAAACATTTTGATGAAAATTATTAGAGCCATTTTTAGAAAGTCGAGAATTTCGAAAAATGTTCCATGTAAAAGGTAGTTTCCGGTGGAGGATTTTCCTGAAAATATTCGTGTCGCATCATTAGACAATATTGAACTTAAATCCTAGCTTTGGTACTCCGTATTTGAGTTATGCTATTCACAGGCACACACCAGACAGACAGACAGACGGACAGACAGACAGACAGACAGACAGACAGACAGACAGACAGACAGACAGACACACACTGGCCTTTTTTCTAAAAGAGTTTTTTATTCACAGTCTTCAAAACATGTCTTTTCGGTGAAATCTCGGTTTTGAATTTTTGTTTGGAATATAATACCTACTCTATGCACTATGCATATTCTACATACGTGATAGAGAAAATAATTAATTGCATTCTCTGCTAATGTTTCATTTACCAGCCTTTTTCTTTCTATAAAGGGGTAGCAATGTAGAAAGAAAATCAGGAGCGGAACTGGTAGCTATCCATCTGTGATAAAGACACAAACCTCACACTTTTCAATTTAAGAATATAATAAAAACGGGGAACCATTGGAAGTGTAAAGGTATCAAAACAATTGCCGCAGTGGGAGACCAACATTCCTACCGTCTAGCACAAAGACCAGATTGTCCATGTCTCGAGTTAAGAAAAGCAACGATTTCCCTCTCTCTTCCTGGGTCTCCTTCTGTTCATCGTTTTCTCGGAGCTGAATAGTGTCATGTATACCAATAAAGACTCGCTGCTACATAGTGACGTAATCAAGGTGGCGACTGGAAGGCCCAAGTACCAATACATTAGCTTATTTGGGATAAAGACAGTTACTCACCGGAGGCGTGGAGAGAACCAGCTGCGGCGCCCAGGAGGACATCGATGGAACCCTCGGTGAGCATTTCGCTGTCTTGCAGGCTGATGCTGAGCGTCGCATCCTCCTGCTGCAGCCGCGCCAGTACCGAGGCGAGTCCTCCTTTATCCGTCGCGTCCAGATCGTCGCACGTCGACTCCCGCAGCTGGAGCGTGACGCTGCCCTCCGCCCCGCCCGCCGTGCTGTACATGAACACGGCATGGTGGCCAGGGGACGCCGCGTAGCTCGAAGTCTGCAGCGGCAGCCGAACGCCCGGCACCTCATGCACACCCTGCAACATGTTACAAAACAGACATCAGGTGCACCGCCGGAATGTCGGAGTAATGGCACAACTCTAAGCATCTCAGTCCATCACCAAATTGAACTGTACAATGAGCACGCCAGTTCAGCGCAAAAAGAACCAACTCGCTATCAAATTTGGCCCAAGGATAAACACGTGAGTTTACGGATAAATTTGACTCAAGAAAACGTCAGTTCAATGTGAAGCATGGATCAAGCTTCACTATCAAAGCATTATTCTGTCGACACAATCTCACACACATCTTACAGAACTTACACATATAAGTCAACAAGGAACACTTTGTCAGCTGTCACAAGATTGCCATATTTAACTCAGTCGTGGATACGTTCCATTCAACGATTTTGGTTCAGAGAGATCCAAGCATAAGTAATCAGCCTAACCTTTAATGTAACTGAAGTACTGCTGATCACTACAGAAGTGGCTATAAATGAATTAATATACAGTTGACTTAAGAGCATGCGCACTTTGTTCAACAGCCTTTGATGATATTAAAATAACATTTCACAAAAAAAAAAGGCTTGTGTGTCCATTCGTATAGCCTTCTCTGTTATTCAGATAAACTATTCTTACAGAAGATAATGCTCATCGAGATAAACATTACCAAAAATGGTCATATTACTTTTTTCCCCAATAAATAGGAGGGAAATACAGGAATACACTAGGCTAAAGTGACAGTCATATATTTTAAAAGATGTCACTATATGATTGGCATTGAAATTTGGTTCTCTTTCCATTGCCAAGAGTAAAATAAAAGAAATATGAAGCGGATAAAGATTTCCCTTTAAGCTAAGTTTTATATATTTTAAAATTGAAACCAATACCAAGGAATAATCGGAAATTATTACTTCTACAAAAAAAAAAAAAAAAATAAATAAATAAATAAATAAATAAAAAAAAATGATGACATTAATTGTGTGTTTTTACGAGATGTTCTTTATTGTGTACCTTGTGAGTGTTTTGTCTATCTCTTACGGTTTACCAATTATGCAAAACCCATCCAGAATTAAGAGGCTATTCCTAGAAAATTCAAGATATATATTTTATTTGTCATGTAAGTATATATATATATATATATATATATATATATATATATATATATATATTATATACAAAATAAAAATGTTCCAAAAATGTTCCATATAAAGGAAATTTTGGGTTATGGGGATTTTCTAAAAAAAAACCTTCGCTTTGCATTCTTAGAAGATCCTGAAATGCAATATTAAGTTAGTAATTAACCGACTTTTCATTTTTGAGCTATCGTGCTCACAGATACACACACGGAATTTTTTCTATTTTTTTTTTTTTTTTTACAGAATACCCTAAAACGTTATTTCCAGTGAAATCTGGGTATTGAAATTTTGAGTGGGATACAATACCATCTCTCCCTATATATATGAACTAACTAGAGAAAGTATTAACATTAGTTCTACTAATACGAAAAATTGCGATAAGGATTCATTATGGATTCAATTAAAGAAAACAGCATTCATCCTAAATAAAGGCATTCCTCACAGAAGCTACACGCTTTTATCTTTGACAGTTCCTTTGATCGATAATCACTGGCAGATTGCTTGATATAAACTAAGCTGTGGCTGATGGGTTAAATATCTTTTACGTTTTATTAATTATGCAAAATCCAGCAAAACTCACTCAGAACGAATTGGTCTTTAGAGGCTATTCCCATAAAATTGAAGATATACATTTTATTTATCCTGTGAATGTCTTTAACATATGGTATTTTAAACAAAACCAATAACAGCCATTTTTGGGAAAATCAAACGTTTCCATGCTAAGGATAGCTTGGAGTGGGAGGAATTTCCTCAAAATCTTCGTGTCGCATCCTTGGAAAATACCAAACTTAAATACCAAGATTGATATTTTACCGACTTTTCGTTTTTGAGTTATCGTGTTCACAGACACAGCACACCACACACACACACACACACACACACACACACACACACACACACACACACACTCACACACGCGCAGACCTCTTTAAAAATTACTTTTTTGGATACACAGGTACGTAAATCGTGAATTTTCAGTGAAATATCGCCATTGAATTTTTTATTGGATTGCAATACCTTCTCTACCTATGTACATAGTACATCTAGAGAAAGTAAAAGTTTATTTTTAGAGAAGGATTTATAACATTCCTACTTGCTTCAGTAATATATTAATCTGAAATCAACAGAATGTCATGTTCATCAACAGGAAGGATTTAACAATCCCAAACTTAGCATGCATCTTAACATTTTGGATGTAGAGACATTTTTAGATGATGTTTGACCAGAATAAACAGTGCATAAAGTGTACTTTAATCTTTTGAAATCAACTTTTTACCAAACTCATCACTGTTATTAACTAATAATTTCCATTATCTATAACTTGTAGTGCATGTTATGATAACCGAGGGTGATATTCGTTGAGTTCTTACACCAGAGATATACCTACTGATATTAAAACATAACATTTATTAAATTATCTTCGAAAATCACCAGAATAGAGTGGTACGTGAGTATATTCATCTGTAAGCTTTGCAGTTGTAACAATCCGCAATCAAAGTCATCTACAAGCCAGGGACACGCAATCGATAACACACGCCCGCCGTAGTGCATTTGTTTGTTTAAAATGGCGTCATGTTGTTGCGTGGCCACCGAGCACGCGCATTGCGTTGTTTATCAAAGGGTGCATCACGCCTGTCAGTTGTTTTCCCCGTTTACAAGCAATTAAATAAAACTCCAGAACAGAGTAGCTCTTGGAATTTTAATTAACAACTGCCGATCGATCGGAGAGACGACTGAGCAAGGGGTACTCGGGTTTCTTTTAAACATTGTAGAGCACTGTTCATCTGTGTCTTTGTTTCTCTGAACACTACCATTTATAATAACCTGTCAAGTTCTAGCCAACGAATGGTTGAAAACTTCAATGAGGGGGGCACGTAAGGTAATCTTACACCAGAATGATGGTCAGTTTCACTAATCTTTGAAACTGCCAAAATACCTACATGAATGAATTGAATACGCTTCAAGTCAAAATTAGTGTTTAGTAGAGTAATACGTCACAAAAACTTTTGTTGTTCTTAAGAGGGGCCATTTCATATTGTTCAATCATTTACCGTCGGAATTGCATAAACAGCTTGGAGAAGTTTAGAATATAATCGTGAACAGTTACACCGAAGCTTTATTTTACAAAATAAGTAAATTAAATAAATAAATAGACCAAAATAAGCCTACAGCAAAGCATACTAAGCGCGCTATGACTATGGTCTGCGATTCTATAGGAAATTTGGGGTCAGTTCCGAGGGAAAGTTTTTTTTTTTTTTTTTTTTCCCGCAAGATTTCTGGAGAAAATAATATTTGTATGGCAATTGATTCCCGAGTTGTTAAACTAAGTAATTATCTCACGGCTTGCGCTAAACAAATCCCCGAAGCAAGTTTCATACTATTTAATAAGTTGCATTAAACAAACACCACTGGGCAGCCCGCCTGGGTAACGAGGATGTAGCGTGTCTGCCTCACATTCAGCAGGTCGCGAGTTCGAATATCGCTTAGGGTGAGTTACCCGGATAAGGATTTTTCCTTATCCTGTGGAGACAGATGTCGAGTAACTTTAAGCTCCCACTGACCCCACATCATTTGAGCATCATTTTACGAATTTCATTCATAGGTCGATATGGCCAACCAGGTAAAGGACGTTAAGCTACCAAATACAATTGGGTTGTATTCATACTTATCATAGACTTAAAAATGTTATATTGCTAGTCTACATATTTACTATGAAAATGAGGGCAATGCCGTAAAAGCTGCAACTAAACATACATTTGGCAATATTGATGTTTCTGGCACTAGATTGTAACACGCAGCATCAAAATAATACCTATATTTTTTTATTTATTCCTTTATTTAATGTCACCTAACTAAACAGATCTTATAGCGACAACATTATAACATGAAATGATATAAAACTCTGAATACAATATTTAAACATTAGATTAATAATTATAACTAACGTGTAACATCAGTTATTAGATTCCTACAATAATACCTATCTATATATTATGTGGTGATTCACACAGCAGTGTCTTAAAAGTATAAGAGTATAATATGTTTACAGTATAGTGGCAAGTTTACAGTATTTCATGGATTTAAATAATGACGATAATTTAGTTAATTCGTCGAGTGGTGCCTGATGATCTGCAGGAATTTGGTGGCTTATTCTGTACTTAGAATAATGGACATACTCTGTTTGATCTTTTAGATTGATGGTCTCTGGCTGTAATGCTCTGTTTGGTGAACACGTAGTCAGGAGTTAATTTATGGCCAATTCTTAGTCTGGTGAGTAACATCTGTTGATGCCGGGTGTCAGTTTTGTATATTTTAATAAATAATGTGTTAAGTTTTATTTCATGCAGTTCATTGTTGCCACTGTTTTCAATCCAGTTATTCCTCCATTATTGTATCAGCTTCTTCTTAACATACTGTAGACCATATTAATGTGGAATGGGGATATTTGGTGGGTTTTTTTTTTCTTCTTTTGTTGCTTCATTTGCTCTTTCGTTCCCCTCGTCAATCCACATTAACTTACTTCTTTATTTTCAAACAAAAGTTTGCTGTATATTGGATTTCGTTGGTCAGTGGATTATCTGACGAGAGATTTTTAAGGGAAATTAAAATAATTTTGTTTATGTTTTTAAATGTATTCGGGTCCCCCCTCATTATTTATATGTCGCCTTTAACAATATGTCACATCGGCGGCCTTTTCTTTGGAACAATTACTGGTGGCACAAGTATTTACTGTTTTAATCAATCTTTAGGTTACTTACATAAGTTATATTTAAGTTTACACGCACAAATTCACACTCTTGTTCATAATAAAGAGAAAAATTCCCATCCCGGGAATCGAACCCAGGATACACACGCATGGCAGCCAGGCACACTAGCGACTGAGCTACACTTACAGCCATTGGAAAACCTAATTTACGAACATAAGAACGTTATTCTAATACCGTCTACTATCTTATGGTGATCTGTTTCTGCTACTGGTATGCGTATAGCGTGAAAAATGGCTATTATTTTAGATTTCCAGTCGTCATAGACAAGTTAAATTATTAACTACGTCTTACTAAGGATGATGTAATAATTCTGAAAATTGAAGCATGTAAGCTTAAAGCTGCGTTAATTAACTCAAAGGCCGCGCCATGTTAAACCACTCGCCTCTCACCTAGACTGTCCAGGATCGATCCCGAGTGACCACATGTGAGATTTGTGGTGGACAAAGCGGCGCAGGGACGGGTTTTCTCCGGGTTTACCGGTTTCACCCGCCATCACATTTTTCATTCATGTATCATCGCCTGCGGTGCCACAAGTAGTTAAAGCGCGCGTTAAACACTAAAAAAAAGTTAACTCAAATGCATCTGTTAATAAGAATTTCACCATTATAGGAAAGTACATCAAAAGGTAAGGGATAAATAAATATTAAAAAAGAGAAATTGTTGCAAATTGTACTGCAATATTGTCCATCTTTCTGGGTTCTAATCCTAGGGTCCATCAGCTTCTCTGGAGAGTTCTCCTTTCAGCTCGCGGGAGATAGAACTTCTTTCATCATTGAGGCATTCGTAAACCTACTTTTTTATTACTATTCTTTTATGCAAGCAAAGAGTCTGCAATATTTCATGTCAAATGAATAGACGGCGCTATTGCGTCATTTCAGAAACATTTTCTTGCCCTTCATCCGAGGAATCTGAAGAGCTATAGATATCCAAAGCTCGAATAAAACAGTTATCTAAACAGCAGCTGTGCACTTTCGCTCAACTTGCAGTGCATCCCATCTCACGTCATAAATGCCATCCCAATGACGTCCAAGTGAACAGGCCATCAACTAACAACATGTGTACACGTTTGAACATTTATAGTCACGGAAACTGCGTCACAAAGATGTTTGTGTGACGTAAGCACAAAGTGACTCAGCGAGGATGGCATAGTGCCAAACGCTAGGCAACAACTTGTCCTTCTTCC
Organism: Hymenopus coronatus; assembly: GCA_030762935.1. Lineage (NCBI taxonomy): Eukaryota > Metazoa > Arthropoda > Insecta > Mantodea > Hymenopodidae > Hymenopus > Hymenopus coronatus. Next base: position 63,539,206 of record CM060882.1, read on the forward strand.
GGTGGATCCTCTTCTAGACACTGACAAAGCGTCGTTGCACCCGGATGTTTCACGCCAACAACCTCACCAGGCATACCTTCCGCAAGATTTAATGTTTCCTCCCAACGCAGTGTTTTGAAATACCTGCTCGGTGTGTAAATTATCTGGATATCGTAAGTCTGTTGCACTACCTCTCTCGTGTTGAGTGCGTTCCATGTTTCTGAGGCAGTCTACCTCTCATTTATATTTAATGCATAGCCTATACAAGCGATTGTTGAATTACTGAAACGAAAAAGAAAATCCCTTCAACGTGTTACACTCACGTGTATTTTTACTATGTACAGTGTACATAGGGATAGAGAAGGTATTGTATTCCACTCAGAAATTTGATGTCGAGATTTCACCGGAGTTATATGTTTTGGGGTACCCTGAGTCCGAAAAAAAAAATTTAGCAAGAGGTACGTGTGTGTCTGTGTGTGTGTGTGTGTGTGTGTGTGTGTGTGTGTGTGTGCGTCTGTGGACAGCATACTCAACAACGAAAAGAACGTTAAATACCAAACTTGGTATTTATGTTGTTCTGGACTCATAGATTAGTTTGAAAACAATAAATTATGCAAACATTCAGAATTATTTGTATTTCCAAAAGGGCAGACATTTTCTTAAAATTCAGGATGTGTCACATTAGTAATAATTATTGTTTATTCATACTCTTCATGAGACATTCGTTTTTTTTTTTTTTTTTTTACTCTCACCATTCCTTTACGAAAAGTTCACGTATCATAAATTAAACTTCAAACTAACGTGCATTGAATTTAGAGTAGCGGTGATCACTTTATATTTGTTGGAGACCTAGATTTGGATAAATAATGAAAAGGCTCACTTGGAGGTTACATTACAATATTATTTTTGGTGGCTTTTAAACACTCGGCGCTCTGCAGTCGGTACCTTTTGTCACCTCGACAGGGCTGCCTTATTTAAACGTGATCTCACAGAAGAGCCATTCTTCATTCTGTTTGTTCAGCACACTCTCGCTTTAATTCCCTTCTCACAATGGAACAATGCCGCCCGAATTTCGTTTCCCTTAAATTTCTCTTTTCTTTGTTTATTTAATGGTTTACAATACCAATCATTCTCCAAATAATGTGCAATTTATCCTTCGATAGGGTGGATATCTATACAGAGAACACGGAGATGGCACCAGAACCGCTATAAATTGCGTTGCAATTCATTTTGGGGAAAAAATCCTAAAAATGGTGGTAATCCACCTAGAGATGATAATGAACTCAATAATATAAATTTAATATTTTTTTTTTTTAATTTTGTTAAATGGAATTATATTTAATTTTAAATATATAATATGTAGTGTATCTTAACTTTATGTGGTGTATATTGTGGGAATTACTAAGTAATAACAATTCTAAATAAGCCTTTATAGATTCGTAATATAACTCGAATGAATTACTTTGCTTATATTTTATTTTCCCCAAATCTCCGAGAGTTATCAGAGCATTATAGAAAATAAATGCTTAACAAATAAAACAAGTAAAACAGCCTAGTATAGTTTTCCCTTTGGTCACTACACAAAAATGAAACCGAAAAATACCGATAAAATGAGCACAGATTTTATGTAAAAGATTTCTTCGTATTTTAAAATGCTGAGGTATTTTAAATTTCGAAAATATTATTAATTAATAAATATAAGATTTAATATTTGGATGTGTCTCCCGAGCTCATTAATTTAACATGAGCGCATAAACAATTGATTGTTGCCTCACCTCCTATAGGTGTATAACTTAATCATTAGCTAGCTGAAACCTTTTATTTTTTTAATGTTTCATTTATATATCCTCCTTTAACATCTAAGGTCATACCGGGGGCTTTGCACTTTTAACAACTCGTTGTCTGTAGATTCTTCTTTTTTTTTTTTTAACGATTGGTTTAAATCATTTTATTTTCCTCAAGCACACAGACATCCACTCTTACATACGTACTCCCAGACTCTGTGGGCGATAGGGAATAATTCTGGCTAAAGAAAAATTCCCCGCCCCAGCCGGGAATCAAACCCGGGACCTCCTGGTGAGAAGTCAGCTCGCTGACCACTCGACCATGGAGGCAGTCATTGAAACCTTTGTTAAATATATTTTGGAGAGTTTAATATTAATATTTTATATTATTCCTGGGAAATGGTGTTATTAGAGTTATTCTGAACAAGTATAGGTATATAATCGCTGTATGGTGATCGAAATGGCTGGCGGGAGACAAATTACATTAGTAAATTAGACAAAAGTTGTTTCTTGAAAATTGTAACTTTTGTTTTAGTATGTTAATAAAGGTCCTGAATTATTTCGAGAAGATGAAAAAGTTATAGTAGTAGTAGTAATGCTGGTGGTAGTAATAGCAGTAGTAATAAGACGTAGTAAAAATCTACATATTACACTTGCAAAAATACAAAAGCGCATGGACCTCATGATCATACATGTTTGTGTGAGAGAGCAGTCTGGGGGTACTAAACATAAACGTAGCATTAAATATATACAGTGTTTTGAGCGTTAAGAACAATAGAAGCCTCCCCCTCCAACATTCCCCATGGCTATTAACCTACTTTTATACAGCTTAGCTAGAAATACCTCCCGTTTACACCATTATTCAGCATGAAATGCTAGGAAGTCCTCATTCCCCAAACTGGATCGAAAACTGTGAGGCAAATATTTCTCTCTTAAAAATTGTATTTCTCTGCGCTGTGCCAGAATATCACTCCATGTATTTCCTTCACCACAGAGTGAACATTTTCTCATTCCGATGTAATCAACTAATTTGTTACTTTTCCAGGTGCTCAGTCTTAGGCACGCTTCTTTATTCTCGTGCACAGACACTAAAATGAACGTCCTTCCCAGCCCCGCTGTAACTTCTGTGAAATATTTTCCACACACTGTGATTTCAATTTTTTCTTTCACCCACTACCCTTCATGTGCCTTCCAAATATGCAAATGTACCTCATTCCAATGCCTTCTGTGCCGGTAAGCAATTTTAGAAGTCAGCGAGCGAGCGGTGTCTTTACATACAATCGTAGTACCATTTCCACTGTTGTTTAACCAACAATTCATGATTTAACAGTAGGTTAAACTATGAAACCAAGACTTTAACATTGTAAGTCGCCATTAGTGTATGTCATCTCTAAATAATTGGAGATGCCCTTGTGGTTTATCGGAAAAAATTTGATGTGTTCCATTCACATGACTTTCTCTGCATCTCTACAATAAATTATTGTTAAAAAGCTTATTCTTCTATTTGCTTAATGCTAATCGAGAAAACATTAGTAGAAAGGGTTTTATTACTTGCTTCCTTGTAAGTAGAAGGGAAATAAGGGAGTAACTAGGTTAAAGCGATAGTCAAATCTTTTAAAAGCTGGTTGCTATGTGATTGAAATTCGACTCTTGGCTTAGCCAGGAGTTGACAAATTCCAGTATGAGAGAAGTATAAGTACTTTAATGCCTGAAACTAATAATAACGAATATCTCAAAAACGGTTCTACACTACGAAAAAATGTATATGACATAAACTGTATGTTTTAACAAGCTCTACATTTTTTGTGTGGTAATTTTTGTCTACTTCTTACGGTTTACCAGTTATGCAAGATTTCACAACATTCAACCAAAATAATCATGTCTACAAAAGCTATTCCCAGAAAATTAGATATATACTGTATTTGTCATGTAAATATGTTAAATATAAGAGATTTAATCAAAATCGTTAGACTTTTTTCCGTGTAAAGGTAGTTGGGGTGGGGAAATTTTCTTGAAAATCTTCGTGTCGTATCCTTGGAAGATACCAAACTTCGTTTTTGAGCTATTCTGTCCAAAGAAACACACACACACACACACACACACACACACACACACACACACACACACACACACACATGGACTTTTTCCCAAAAATGCTTTTTTTTTTGGATTCAGGGGGACCCAAAACATGTATTTCCGGTGAAATCTCGGTACCGAATTTTTGGGTGCAATACAATACCTTCTCTATACAGTATGTACATAGTACGTTTAGAGAAAGTAAAAATACGTGTCCGTTGGGGAATTTAATGTCATGCCGGTATGTTGCCCAAGTAAGTTCACTGAGCCTGATGAGCTGATAAACGGAGGGGATGTGTGACTCTTCCCATTGCTCCTGGAGTTACCAAGACTGTTGCTCAACATGCAAAGTACAACAATGGTGGAAACAGCTCAGCGAGTGGCCGAGTACGAAAATATATCTTCCAGTCTTTCTTCCTCAAATGAGGTTTCACAATTTTTTTCGGACGTATAGTGGAACGGTGACACGTTTTCTCAACATTAATTTATCAATGCCAAGCTTAGTTGTAGACACAGAGACACGCAGTATTGATAGAAGAGTATCATAATTCAAACTGTAACGTGTATCACTTTTAGTATAGTTTAATTTAGAAAAGAATTACTCACATGTGTATGTGGAACCAAACATTATTTCAATACAGCCTCTGAATTTTGAGTATGTATCGGGTGGCAACAGTTGGTAAGGCTGCAAGCCTTTTACAGAAGTACTGCGTTGTAATATAATTCTAATTGTAACTGCAATGGGGCATGTATTACATTGAAAGCATGATTTGGAAAACAGTTGCTTATGTTTCTCCATGCTGATAATTTCTGTCAATAAAATGTAGCTGACTACCTACTGCCTGTTGTTATTCGTCATGTACATAGCTAAGCTGGCAGAGTGGAGTGGGCAAGGAAGGGTGACTGTGTAACGATGAGACCACGCTCCCTAGGTCTGACAGAGCAAATGGGCGAAAACCAGGAGATCCGTGGTTCAAATTCAGGCTATGGCTTTGAATCTTTCAGTCTAATTCTACATTTGCTACCCTACCCTACACAACACTTACCAAAACTCAAAGAGAAGGGATAAAATACTTATGAAAACTTACTGACAATATATTAATTATTATTTTGGCGCTTTTAACTTAAAGTGGCTTAAAAGTTCATAATATACTTATATGACTCTTATTAACATAGAGGGATTAAGGATATCAAAATGCGCATAACATGCTTACGAAACATCAGAACAGTTCTGACGCTCAGAAATTTTCTCCACAAACGCAGGTACAACATTTTTAGCCGATAACCTTATAAGTCGATAACATGACTGTCATTTTATTAGCAGTGCATTTGTTGGATTGCTTCAAGCATTTTCATTTATGGCCTATGCCTTCCCTCTTATGTAACCATAGCGACAAGCTAAACAAAACAAGCACGTCAGATCATTTGGTTGCCATGGTAACAACAGACAAATTCGTTCAGGAGCTCGGTACAGGTAGGAATCAAGTCACTAAGTCCAATTGAAAGGGCGCTCCTTTATGGCTTCAAGTAGCGAGATGCCCACAATCGATCTGCTAGTAATGGTTGGTTTTCTATGTGATGCTCCGTCACTGTCCAAAGACAGAGAGGGGAGATTAGTGCAGTAAATGGTGATTTACCATTGCGGTAAAGTTGTAATGGTACTCCCCGCCCCACTTCTGAATGAATCATGTCGAACGATCGTTTGCAATCCCACAATCAATCTCTTCCCTGAATTACGCGCAGTAGGTCCAACCTTCCAACTCAAAATATTTTATGCACTACTCCCGCAGGCTTAATGCTTTCCTCGTACATGGTACAACATGCGTTCTCTGGCTGTAGTGTAGGGGAGGTATTTCTGGTTCGATTTTTTACTTTCTCTTCTTCGTACATACTACATGGGCATCCTTTTATAAGAACAGGTAGAGAAAGTCATGTAAAATTGAGCACAAGATATGGTTTTATGCTTCATTTATAAACTTACTGTTTCAACGTATGTAAGTAAGCAAGACAAATACTTTCCAATTTCATGCAAGATGAACAGCATTTTGTATTTGTTGTCGATAAAATTTGTGATTTATTTGTTACGTACACTGTATCGCAGTGATGTACTTGACGAGCATGCATCGTATAATGCATGAAACAAAAATAGAGGCCAAAATAGTAAACTCTATGAGCATGCACACCAGTATTCCAGTGCTGTTAGAACAAAGGCGGAGTTACCTATATTTACTGGATGTGCCGAAAATAGTTATTATGACTACATGCTGTAGCCATAATCGTCGAACATGTGTGCTTCTTATTTCGTAAGTCATAGCTAATTGTAGACATCCATTGTTACACATGCATTAATGGACACCTGTGTCGGCGACAACTTCTTTTGATATCGCAGCTGTAATTGTTACACCTGTGCGAGTGGACACGTGAGGTGTCGGAAGATTCTTAGACGTCGATGCTCGCATTGTTACACAAGAGTAAGTTTATAAACATCTGCGATGTCTTTGCACGTGCGACGGTGTCTGGAAGATTCCTGTCACGTGATCAACAGGTATAAAAAGAAGAACAAAGCCCTGCCCAGAGTTCAGTTTGCATTGGGAATGCGTAACGAGCAGTTGAGTGAGTTTCGACAGGAAATTCATAGCGCGTAGCCACCACCGCAGCGAAAGTCGAAAGGAAGCTATCGGCAGAATTGTTAAAAGCATTAAAGAAAGACAGATATTTATTAGTATATTGAATTTAGTTTATGGAAGAAATAACGAGTGTCTGGTTGGAGATAAAATAGAGTTTTTGTTACACTGTCTATATCATAAATCAGGCTGTTCCAACTTGACTCGTGTTAGTCAAAGTACACGCAAATATTCAGCCACAGAACTCAGAGCAGAGCTGGAGGGGAGCGTGATAGGCAAACCTCACCGGGCAAAGATCATACCGCAATATTTATGTTCAGCCACTTCACAAGCTTGCCCTCAATGGTGTGCCAATTTGGATGTTGCAGGTATGCCCCTGAGTGTGGCAAGTTACTCGCCACTCTTTTGGTGCTCACCCACGCTGAAAAAATGTAAATACATCTTTAACTTGTAGAAAGAGCAATCTTTAACATATTAGTCTGTCGAAATCATTGCAACCATCCTATATATGCTGAAGAAATATTTTAATGGCGGTTCTAAATGATTAAATTCTATTAAATGACCCAGAAAATATTGGGTTTTAATCTTAATTCGCTTCGAATTCGTATTCTGAAGCCAAGAGTTCCACTAAAACAGTGGTACCCAGCCGTGCATTAACCGTATTAAGGCGTCCATCATTCCAAACTCTCTGCAAATAAATACAATTCGAGAGAATTAACTTATGAAGGTGCATAAAGCTACACTCTTTTAGTGGTAAGTGCTAGTGAGCGATTTTTATGATAACATACATTTCAGAACATTCAAAACACTATGTATAATATTCCGTCGTGCTATTCAACGACAAAGCATAATCGGAACAGCTCTAGCAGTTCCGAGTATCAACATAATTACACACTGAAATTATTCATAATAACGAAATAAAACATTCCCTGCCTGACAATAACAGAACAGAAATAGAAACTAACAGGCCGTTTTATACATTTTTTTGAATGCCCTAAAACGTGTATTTCCGGTTAAATCTTGGTGTCGAATTTTTGGGTGGACTGCAATACCTTCTTTATTCACTTTGTACATACTATGTATAGAGAAAGTAAAAGGGTAACTGTGAAGTAACAGCCGCAGCGGAGATCGCTATCGGATTACTTTCGCAGCTCAAATGGTTTATTCGATATCATTTCTCAGTATTGTGTATGTGTTAATAGAAAACGTTTTATGACTGTTCAAAATCAACTGCAAGACATAAAGTTTTGGAGATTATGATTGAGAGATTTGTTCCATTTTTGACAGCTGTAGAGATTTTCCGTCAATTAAAAGAATTGTATCTTGATTCACAATGAACAAACTTCATGTGAGAAAGGGTGTGAATTTTCAACAATGGTTGAAAAAATATGAATGATAAAATTCGACCCGGATTTCCGTCACTTATCACAAATAATGTTAATACTCAAGTAAACAACAAAATCGTATAAGTCAGACATATAACCCTATACGCACTTTGACTTGTTTTCTAAGCATTTCTCGTTCTTTTCTTGGTGTAACTGTGTCATCTGTGAACCTCTTGGTTTAGTGGATTGGTGGAAGCCGACAACGACAGGAATTTTAAAGATCGTGGACAGATATGGCAAATACTTACCTAAATAGTGATTGAACGGATAATTAAAGCATACTCAACATACTTCAACTTTAAACTTTCTTTTTACTTTCTCTACACCCACTATGTGCATAGTGTATAGAGAAGGTATTGCATTCCACCTAAAAATTCGATACCGAGATTGCACCGGAAATACATGAATCCAGAAAAAGCATTTTTATGTGTATGCATGTGTGTGTGTGTGTATCTTTGAGTGTGTGACTGTGGACAACATAGTTAAAAAATAAAAATACCAAACTTGGTATTTAAGTTTGGTATATTCCAAGGATGCAACACGAAGATTTTCAGGAAAATCCTCCCACCCCCAACTACCCTTTACTTAGAAACATTTTCCAAAATTTTGATTTTCTCAAAAATAGCTCTGAGATTTTGATTAAAATGTCATATATTATACATATTTACCTGAAAAATAAAACGAATATCTTGAATTTTATGGGAATAGACTCTGAATACTACTTTATTCTGGATGAATTTTACGGACTTTTGTATAACTGGCAAACCGTAAGAGATAGAGAAAATTTATCTAACAGAAAATGTAGAGCTATTTAAAACTCACAATTTATGTTATATACATTTTTTTCGTGCAGTGGATCGTTTTTTAGATATTCCTTGTTATTGGTTTCAGCTTTAAAAAAATTATACTTTTCGGAAATTTGTCAACTCCTGTCCATAGAAACAAAGGAACTTCAGTCATATAGAAACCAGCTTTTTGCTAATACTTCAGCCTATGCTACTCCGTTATTTTCCTTCTACTTGCATGGAGGCAAGTAATAAGACTATTTCTGCTAATTTTTTCTCGATTAGCATGAAGTAAATTGAAGCATAAGCTTTTTAACAATAATTTGTTGCAGAGATGTAGAGAAAGTCATGTGAATGGAACACATTAGATTTTTAAATAAAATGTTTTAATGTATTAAAGCCAAAGGGTCGTCAGTTTTGTGAATTATCCTCAGAAAATGCACTGGTGCAGCATATACTGCCATACCCTACAGCTGGGTGTTTAATTTAATGTTCCAGAACGCAATTTTCAGTTTCAAATGCTGAGGGAGGCTGCCTGAACGGATGACTGGCGAATAATTCCTAATGAGATAAATATACTTTTATCTTGAAATACATAGATTACAGAAGCCGTGGCACATCTGCGTTGAGCAAGATGGGAACTTTATTAAATTATACTGTGCATACTCTGTTAGCAAAAACGCAATTAAAGTTACTTTTTGACTCCATCGTATTTTCCAGAGGAGTGAAGCTTTGGTGATCTGTTCAGCTGCACACTAACTTTACACAGAGAGCAAGAAAAAGATGACGCCATCACATTAAATTTAATTTGACTACTCATGAGAGCGCCTGGCTGAGTCAGCCGCCCCTGTCAGGTGCGCGAATAGATCAAATTGTATTCAGTCAGCAAATGAGTTTGCTGATTGGCTTAATTTGTGTGCATAATCGAATCATTCTGACGGATACACGCGAATGGAAGCGACAGTTACATCGAGAAGCAGGAGGATGACAGGCTGGACCACAGCAGTCCGGCCGGCCGATTCACTGGACCGTGTTGGCTCCAAAGGTGCACCCATAACCGTCAAACACTCTACAGCACGCTTCATGGCTTAAAGGATATCTTTCCTGTACAGTAACTCACAGCATTCGCTTCCACCACTATATATACATCTAAACGTTTATCCAGAGACCAAAGGGAAATCAAGGGTTTCGTAACAATAATTGCTATTCCTAATAAAGCATTTAAGCTTTTATATTTTGATGATGCAAGCTCTTTCAAATAAACATTAACAATATCTTTTTACTTTCTCTACATGTACTATGTGCATTGTGTATAGAGAAGGTATTGTATTACTCTAAAAATTCGATACCGAGATTTTACAGGAAATACGTGTTTTGGGACCTGCTAAGTCCAAAAAATTAATGTTTAGAGAAATGTCCGTGTCTGTGTGTGTGTGTGTGTGTGTGTGTGTGTGTGTGTGTGTGTGTGTATCTGTGGACAGCATAGCTCAAAAACGAAAAGTCCGTTAAATACCAAACTTGATATTTAAGTTCAGTATCTACCAAGGATGCGACACGAAGAGTTTCAAGAAAATCCCCCACCCCCAACTATCCTTTACATGGAAAACATTTATAAAATTTTGATTTTTTTCAAAAATGGCTCTAACGATTTTGATTAAAATCTCTTATATTTAAGATATTTACATGACAAATGAATTATATATCTTGCATTTTCTGGTAATATCCTCTAAAGCCATCTTTATTATGAATGATTTTTTTTTTTAATTTTGCATAACTAGTAAACCGTAAGCCGTGAGAAGAAAAGCTTACTTAACAGAAAATGTAGAGCCCCTTAAAATACACAATTTATGCCATATATATTTTTTTCGTGAAGTTGACTGTTTCCGAGATATTTCTTGTTATTGGTTTCTGTTTTTAAATACTCCTCATAAAGGAACTTGTCAGCTCCTGACCACACAAAGAAACAGATTTCAATCCCATAGCAACAACATTTTAAAACATGTGACTGTCGGTTTAGCCTAGAGTATTCCCTTATTTCCCTCCTACTTATAAGGAACTAAGTAATAAAACTATTTTCGCTAATGTTTATCTCGATTAGCACGAAGTAAAAGAATAAGCTTATTAGGAATAAGTCATGTGGATGGAACACAACAGATTTTTTTTTTATTTATAGCGGCTCTTAAGAATATAATTTTTTTTTTTTTTTTTTTTTTTTTGCATCTGATGAATTCTTTAGATCTGGAAACTGCTGAAATAATTAAATTTCGCTCTTACATTTTCTAAAATGTTTTGTGTTTTTCTTAAATAATAGTAACAGATTATATTTCATAATAGATATTACTGGTTTATAGGCCCTGTAAACTACTTTGACACATTTACAATAAGGAGTTTTCACATATTTCCATTTTACACAATAATACATTCATGGCTTTATCCGATATTATTTTGTGATGTTTATTATATTTTCTTTGAGACCTACATTCTTTTGAAACCCAATTTTATGTTTTATTTCCAGCTTGGGTATGTGCAATACTCCAATATTTAATAACTTATTTTTAAGGGAGGGAATTATATCTTGCATAGGTAGTTTTTTTGTTTTTTTTTTTTCAGACGACTCCACCGTAACATTTTCCTGCTTTGTAAGCAAATCACCTTTAATATTCTCATGTATAATCTTGTTTTCTTCTTCTTTCGCTACTTACCCTCTAGAATTCAGGACTTACACCCCACAAGGCTTACAAGCCGGCGCCTGAAGTAAGATTGAGGAGCAGACGGACTTTGAATGTGAGAGAGTGGCCAGGGTGCGTGATCAACCTGAAGCCTGCTTTAAGAGTAAAAAAGGATGGTGATATGAAATGACGGTCAAATAAATGAAAGGAAAAGTGATGATGAAGCGATTAGTGAATGAATGGCGGGGGAAACCGGATCACCCTATGAAAACTGGCGCAAACGCCACTTGCGGACCCTGGGATCGAACTCGGCGAGAAGCAAGAGATCTAACCACTCGGTCACGGCGTTGCTTTAAGCTGTATTTCAGTAACGTTAAAATGTACATCCACTCCATTTTGCTCTTTACTTAAGTAACTATTCAGCATCACCAACATCATGGTTTAGCCTAGTCAGCCCGTTTCAACGATGTCTTTTCCACGGCCGTCCCACCATTCGTCTTCCTCTTTGTTTGATAGAGACGGCTTCTTCAGTATAAGCTTACCATACATTCTATTTAACTAGGTTAATCCTAAAATATATGTATATGTCTTCTTATCGATAATTTACAATATAGCTCTTCTAATAACTATAAGCGGTCGTCTCCTTAGTGCGGTGGTAGCGCAGGTGCTTAACAAGGGTGAGTCCTGTGTTTTATTTCTGGTACTGGCATGGAGATTTTCTCCCAGGAAGACCTTAGCCCGGGGTCCACTCAGCCTCGTGAAGTCCCGGTGGAGGGTCAATTGAAGAGCTACTTGAGGGAAGAATGGTGGATCCAGATAGCGTGGACCGCATTAACCGACTGGGAGGGACTGTTTGCTACTTTTTTTTTTAATATAGCAGTTATTTTTATTAACATTTCATATTATACATACTAATACATACGAATTAGTTACATTAATCAATATGGTAATTGTAGCTGTAATTCAGATTAGCTAAGGTGGATGTTTCAGCTTGTTTTTGTTTTTTAGGAGTAGTTGCTGACTCTGTCACAGTTCGGCACCTAGAATCTCTGAAAATGCCGAAGATCTAACGACAGAGGAGTCCGTTTTTCCAATTCCCAGCGTTCTTTCCGGATAAATTTCTGGAAGTCCGGTAGTTGTGCTGCGTCTCGAGCCAGCAGAATCCAATTATATGTGGCAAATATGGTTCAGGTCAGGGTGTCTGACAGTTGCCTGTTTGCCTGTTGGAATTCCAAGTTTAAATAGAGTTCACGTTTTTCTTGTGCCCCACCGCAGATGACACATTCTGCCTTTTAGTTTATGGTGCAGTGTCTCCATTAAGGCTGGGGCAGAGATTAGAAGTTGATCTGCCATGCCGCCACAATTTGTCAGCTGTGGGTATAACATCATTATTGAGTGCAAGACCTTCCAGTCGGTGGGGATCTTCGGGTTCGTAAATTTCTTCCAGATGACACTCCACGGACGCCGCGGATCGTTTCGTTGCACCCGGGGTAGAACACGAGTTGAAGCCATAAGGTGTTTATAGAACTAAGCTGACTGTTTAAAGAGTAGCAGTTGAGGAACTGTTTGCGGCAGTGTTGCAAAAGTCTGCCACCAGCGTCGAAATGCACTGAGGCGTTTATCTGGGAGACGTAGATGTGCTGTCCAAAGATCATGCTGAAGCGGAAGGCCTTCACCATCCAAAACACGCAATAGCGACTTCCCAAGAAGTGCCAAACATTTTGTATCCACTGCTATTAAGCCACAACCACCTTTAGTAGTGGGAAGACGCAATTGCTCCCTTGCAATCCAATATGCAGCCCCAGACAACAAAAAATAGCCAATGAGACATTCAATCCTTTGAGAAAACTGCTTAGAAATGGGTAACACTTGAGCAATGTACCAAATTCTTCTGAGTGCGTAAGTGTGCACATACCACGCACGTTGAAACAGGGTTAGTGTCCGCGTCCGCTGCTCGGCTAAGAGAAACCGCAACTTCGTCAATTTTGTAGTCCAATTGAGTGGCATAGTTTCATGCAAGCAGTGTGTAAACACAAGAACCAAGATCTTCGTTTGGTTGACACTCCTCATACCTAAAGGATGACCAAACTGTATAACTTCCGACTTGGCAAGATTCAATCTGGCCCCAGAAACGGCGCTACATTCTCGAAGACACCGATGTAAGGTCTGCATATCAGCACTACTGGCCAGGAATACCGTCACATCATCAGCATATGCCGTAAGCTTGAATCGCTGGCCATAGAGTTCCAGACCGCCCAAGGATGACTGCAGGTGTCGCAGAAGGGGATTGAGGCTCAAAGCGAACAGACCCATTGACAAGGGACAACCCTGTCGGACTGACCGCCCTATGCGGAGGCTCGGAGAAAGATGGCCATTACAGAGTATCCAGGAAGTCGCAGCAGCGTAGAGGTTTTCTAAGAAGACAACAAATCGTCCCGGGATCCCCAAATGTCGCATAATAGTCCAGAAATAACAATGGTGGACGTTATCAAAAGTTTTTTCAAAATCGAGATTAACCAAAGCCGCTGGAAGCTTCTCTGTTTCAGCATGAGAAATAATATCTCTCAACAAGCCAACATTCTGTATTATGTTTCTGCCATTCGGCACGGCAGTCTGAACTTTGCAGAGGATTGCCTCATAAACCAAATTGAGCCGTGAAGATAACGCTTTAATCAACAATTTACAGTCAGTCACAGTTCAGCAAGATAGTCGGCCGAAACTCGGCAACGGTTCTAGAAGAGTGATGCTTTGGGAGCAGAATAATTACACCTTCAACAAATTTCTCTGGAACCGTCGAACTCCTTCTAACACCACGGTTAGTTCTGCAGCAATAACATCCCAGAATGTAGAATGGAAAGCTAGGGAATACCATCTGGTCCAGGAGCGGTGTTCTGTTTTACGCTTTTCAGACCTGCAGAAAGTTCCTCGATGATAATAGGGCACAAAAGAGAAGAGCCGAGTTGCGAAGATACCCGAAAAAGCAGTGGGGACAAAGCGGGATTGCTGTCGACACGTTTGGAAAAGGAATTCCTGAAATAATCATGAAAACAGTTCAGGATGGCAGAGGTCCCAGAAATCACACGCCCATTGTCACAAAGTTCTGGTATAAAGCGATGATTGCATTGCTTGCGGTCGCCAGCAAGGTGGAGGAGTAAGCGACGATGGGACACATCACGAAGGCGAAGGATTTCCAATTGTTTGAGGGAGATTTGTTCCTTAGAAAGGGCTGTAAGAAGAGCTGTTTTGAAGAAAGCTACGCGTTTACATCTACGTTGAGATCCAGAAGGTGCGTATAAGTTCACCATGACTATATCGGTGTACATCGCGGAGATGAGGGGTGGAGGTCGACATTAGTTATGTGCATCCCTTTCCTGTAAATCAACGCCGTTCTGCGGCCGTTTGGGCCAAGATTCACAATGTTCTCATAATTATACAGAAAATCAAGAGTAGGCACATTAATTTCCTGCAAAAATCCCACGTCGACATCATGGAGTTGTAGAAACTGTGCGAGTAGACTCTGACTCGCTGGATTTCAAAGGCCATTAGCATTAATCTACTTAATGTTCTTTTGCTTTTGAGCTATGCTGCCCACAGGCACACACACATACAGACAAACACAGACAGACACACGCGACATTTTTCTAAAAATTGTTTTTTTTCTCATTCAGGGGGTTCTCAAAACATATAATACCGTTGAAATCTCGGTATCGATTTTTTACCTTCTCTAAACACTATGTACATCGTACGTGTAGAGAAAGTAATAAGATTCTATAAAGTTATGGTAGAACCAGTGACATTATGGAAGTGAAGCATGGGACTGTGAAGAACAAAGATAAGAAATGAGATTTCTACGATCAGTTAAGGGCTGCACGAGAGAGGAGCATATTAGAAACGGTGCAATTAGAGAAGAGCTGAAAGTAAAACCTTTTCTAGAAGAAATGGAAAACTACAGAAGAAAATGGACACAACATCTCCACCGCATATCACGAGAAAGAATACCTAAACAAGCCTCTAGCTAGAGACCTGCAGGACGAATATCAATAGGACGACCTCAACAAACATGAGACCGGAACAGCCAAATGCCTAAACCCTGAAGGAAGAAGAAAAAGACTTTTTAATTTACGAAGATGTCGTTCAAGGCGATTAGTAAATTATTTAGTCACTCAGATTTTCGTGGAATGATCATAATCATTTCCATGAAAACCATTCTTATCGCTGCGTGCACGTATCACATTTTTTTTTTTTATCAACCACGAGATACAGCAGTGTAACCACAAAGCCATTCTTCGATGTTCTCACAGTTTACGTTTTGCCGGAGAGTGCAACTTTTAATGCAGAAGCTAAGGTAACATATTTTTGTTCCTCACACATTCTGGCCAAGGGATTCCCGTTTTAAGTGTGACTGGACAAGCGGGAAATCCGCAGTGCAATAACGTGGCGTAAAAGCCTAAGCTTACTTGGGAAACATACAGTACAGTCCTCAGTAAATCATAGTCCACCAAAAATGCTTAGGAATGCATACTATACGAATGGTAATAAAATAAAACAAATCTGATGTTTTCCATTCACATGACTTTCTCTACATCTCTGTCATAAATTATTGTTAAAAAATTGTTCTTCTATTTACATCATGATAAATGAAACAAACATTAGCAGAAACTGTCCTTATTACTTGGTGCTTTGTAAGGACGAGAAGGGCATGATGTCCTCTAGCTGTACGCTAAACAAACCTTATATTGAAACATTAATCTATTATTTACATCATGCTAGTCAAGATAAACACAATCTGAGTTAGTCTTATTGCTAGCTTCCTGGTACAGAAGGGAAATAAGAAAATGCATAGGCTGAAGTGATAGTGTCATGCTTTAAAATCCGGTCGCTATGTGAAACAATTGAAACTGTTTACTTGTTTAGAGAAGGTATTGCATTCCAGCCAAAAGTTCGATATCGAGATTTCAGGAAATAGACGTTTTGGGGTCCTCTGCATCCGAAATTTTTTTTTTTAGAAACATATCTAAGTGTGTGCGTATGTGTGTGTCCGTATGTCCTAAAAACGAAAAGTCGGTAAAACACCAAACTTGATATATAAGTTTAATCTTCCAAGGATGCGTCACGATGATTTTGAAGAAAATCGCCCCACACCCAAGTTCCCTTTACATGGAAAAATGTTCGAGAATTTTGACTTTCTCGAAACCGGATCTAACGATTTTGATTAAAATACCGCATATTAAATATATATTTACACGACAAATAAAATGTATAACTTGAATTTTCTGGGAATAGCCTGTGAAGACCTCTTTATTCTGGACGAATTTTGCTGGATTTCCCATATTTATAAACCGTAAGAAATAGACAAAACTTACTACATGCTAGTTTTCATTAAAACACATTTTATGCTATACACACTTTCTTCGTGGAGTTGACCATGCTTAAGATATTCCTTGTTATTGATTTCAGTTTTAAAATACTTCAACTTTTCACATACGGGAATTTGTTAACTTCTGGTTATGCAAAGAAACGGATTTCAACAACATAACAACCAGCTTTTAAACGACTTGACTATGGTTTTAGCCTAGTGTATTCCATGATTTCCCTTCTACTTACAAGAAAGCATTTCTGCTAATCTTTATCACAATTAGCATGAAGTATACAGAAGAATAAGCTTTTTAATAATAATGTAAAGAAAATCGTGAGGATGGCACACATCAGATTTTTCATTATTTACTATTAACAGGCATGTAATGTTATTTAAACCATCGTGACATACGAATACAAACATATGAATGACACTTATTTTCTTACGATCACTTCAATGGAGATAAATAATACACTAGTGATTTGTAAGTGTAGCTAACAAGATCATTTTATAATTACGCTTTCTTAGCTTAATCTTACGCTTCACACGAAATTAGTAGGCCTAATAAGTTATTTGGGAGAGGTCCGTCCAACGCAAATGTTACATTAACAGTGACAGTCAAACCCGGCCCAGACCGGTAGTTTTAAGGGTGCTTAAAGGCAACAGCCCCATGTCAGCATATTAAACAACTCTTACGGGAGAAAACACACTAGTGGCGTGGTATGATCCTAACAATTGTCGGCGTTATTAACGAATAAAATATAGCCATCATGACTAAAACTGCCTTGTTGTTGCTTTGTGCCAGAGAGGGGGGGGGGATCTTGTAATGGCGATAGCGGTAGGAAGGGTACTGCTATGAGGTAATCACTTGTATTATCTTATCGCATATTATGAACTAAGATGCACTGGTGCGACGTTTAGTGTGTTTGGACGCAACTATTTACCTTTAGTTTGGGGTAATAGTGGTTGAAGAATTCTCAAAACAGCTTCAAGTAATATGTTTTGTTGTTTTTTATGGTGTTTAACAACTGATTTTACTACAGATGGCACCGCAGACAATTGGTATGTTGGTGTACCACGAATTAGGCCGTTGGGAGAGTAGTAACGCCACAGCCATCAGGACTCGTGTTAGGTCGGACTGATTTAACAAGCTTACAACAAAAGTTCAGGTTTGCCCCATTTTTATTTAAAAAGTATGAAACTGTTGCTAAATATGAATAGAAGAACAATTACGAGAAACTGAAATATATACAATAATTAAACGATATGCTCAATGAATATTATTCCATAGAAAACAGTGTGTCATGGATGTCCCAATAGTTTTCCTCAAATCGCCATGTACCTAAAATAGTTTGTGACAAAGTTTGACATCAATACGCTATAAAACATTGGAGATTTCCTCTCAGGGCTGCAAAACCTAGTTACATGCTGGTACCAATCGGCACCGCCAGGGCTCTCTGTGTCCGCACAAGAACAATACAATTACCGGAGGAAGAGATACATAAATAATGGACGTTTTGAAAACAAATTAAGCCGCTCACTGCAATTTGTCCGTTGCCATGGAAACCGGTCCCTCAGGGTACAAGGATACGTACGGGGCAGCTTATGCAATCACTTGGACCGTGAAATTCGTTTAAGTGGAAGTTTTTCATTATGGACACAAATTTTATTTGCAATTCCATGATACGATGAAAAAGCGGACGCGCGTATGGTGTTTGTTTTCTAGCGTGGCGTCCAGACGCGGCATTCTGACATCTAGTTGCCGGCTCAAGGGTTAAAAAAAATGATTAATTTAAAAAGCTCATTTCCTTTACAACTTACTCAAATTCAAAGCTCAGACCGCCTATAAAACTTTAGCTATTTGGCTGACTGTGGCGTAAGAATCAATAGCTCTAATAAAGAGAGTAGTTTAAACATTAATGCATATGCAATCCTATATTCCGATGCCTATATTCCGGAAGAGCGAGAGAAGGAATAGACAGACAGAGAGAGAGAGAGAGAGAGAGAGAGAGAGAGAGAGAGAGAGAGAGAAATTCTAATAATGCACAATTTTATCTATCCATTATGTCACACGAGGTACAATTAAAATTTGTACCATACTCGTAGGTATGCACTTTAAGAAAAGATAATAAGGCTGATTGTTTTATACTTCTTGCATTATTCATTATTTGCTAAGAAGTGCTTTGGAGTTATTCTCATTGCCGATGCGAAATAAAAACATATAATAATAATAATAATAATAATAAATAATAATAATAATAATAATCTCGTGCCGCTACAGCTTTTCGAGCTTGGGGCTAACTTACCCGACTGCGGCCTCAACCGCATTTACGCACGGCAGAGGAGGCGACCATCCAACCGATACGGGAAGGTGACGTGAGCAGCAGCAGCACGCATCCCCCGCCCATAATGTTCGTTTTCATGGCCGGTATTGCTGCTTCATCACCTTCCTTACGATGTTTAGTAGACACTAGTTCTATACCTAGGACTGAAAATCTGCAGCCTAGTGGGTGGAATCGAACCTGGGCGCATTCCCTGGCTGGAAATCTGATCAACCGTTCGGAATACCGCGCAGGATGTTTATAGTGTAAGTACATTTTCACTTCCTCTATTACGTAAATTTACAATAAGGAAGTATATATGCCGTTTAATTAAATGTCTCGATTTTACCGGAAATACATGTTTGAGGCCCTCTGCACAAAAAATCACATTTAGAAAACGTTACCTGTGTGCGTGTGTGTGTGTTTTAGCAGCATAACGCAAACACAAAAAATCGGACGAATACTAAATTTGGTAGTTAGGTATATCATCTTCCAGAGACGTGAAGATTTTTAAGAGTAATGAAAATC
Organism: Hymenopus coronatus; assembly: GCA_030762935.1. NCBI lineage: Eukaryota > Metazoa > Arthropoda > Insecta > Mantodea > Hymenopodidae > Hymenopus > Hymenopus coronatus. The sequence continues at coordinate 63,558,713 of CM060882.1, forward strand.
ATGTGAACATAATAAATAATGTTTTTCTAATGAAACCTACATGATAAAGCTGAACTGTTTTATATGTATTTATTAATGTAACATCACAGTTTGAACTAGTAAAATATGACACCCAGTATTTGGGATACTTCATGCTACGCATAAAGTGTGTAAGAACCTGTGTATTTTTCTTGTAATAGGGTTTTGGCTGCCTTTTATAGTTGCTACTGTTATATAAAGTTCTGTGAGAATGAAGAGGAACTATGAGCAGATACGAAATGAAACTTTATTTGTTATGCACATAAATCACACATGAGATACAGTAATAGCTGTTTGATTCAATTTGGTAAAATAGGATTTTATAAAAGTTATTTCTTGTGAATGATTTTTGGATGGAGATATTATATGATATCCATTATTGGTGTATAGCCCAAGGATGAAATTTAATATTAATTTTGAGTTATATTTTTATATTTTTACTTTCTCTACACTATATACATAGTGTATATAGAAGGTATTGTAATGCACCCAAAAATGTGATATTTAGATTTCACCGGAAATATGTATATTTTAGGACCCCCTGAATAAAAAAAAACAACAAAAACACTTTTGTGTGTCTGTCTGTGAGCAGCATAGCTCAAAAACAAAAAGTCCATTAAATACCAAACTTGGTATTTAAGTTCAGTATCTTCCAAGGATGCGGCACGGAGATTTCGAGGAACTCCCCCTACCCCAACTACCCTTTTTCCAAAATTTTAATTTTGTAAAAAATGGCTCTTAACGATTTTGATTAAAATATCGTATATTAAAGATGTCTACATGACAAATAAAATGTATATCTTCAATTTTCTGGGAATAACCTATGAAGACATGTTTAATCTGGATGAATTTTGCAGAATTTTGCATAGCTGGTAAACCAAAAGAGGTAGACGAAAATTTACTTCACAAAAATGTAGAGCTCGTTAAAATACACAACTCATGTTATACATTTTTTCGTGGAGTTGACCGTCTTTTACATATTCCTTGTTATTGGTTTCAGTTTTAAAATACTTATACTTTTCTCATACGCGAATTTGTCAACTCCTTCCCATATAACCGAAGCAACATAAATCACATAGCAACGAGATTTTATAAGATTTGCCTATCGCTTTAGCCTATGGTACCTATTCTTCTATTTACTTAATGCTAATTGAGGAAAAAGGGTTTTATTACTTGCTTCCTTGTAAGTAAAGACATGCATGTTTTGAAAAAGGTCCATGTATGTCGTGTGGATCTGTGTGTGTGTGTGTGTGTGTGTGTGTGTGTGTGTGTGTGTGTGTGTGTGTGTGTGTGTAGGGGACAGCATAACTCAAAAGCTAAAATAGTAAATTCATTGTATTTCAAGGATGCGGCACGAGCATTTTCAACAAAATACCCCCACCTCAAACTACTCTTTTCTGCTTTTTAACAACAATTTATTGCAGAGATGTAGAGAAAGTCATATGAATGGAACACATTCAGATTTTTTATTATAGAGTTCACTTCAGGCAAATAGATGAGACAAACACCCAAACACATTCTAGAAATTCCAGAAATATTGGGGTCCTAAGATTTGATATTCCAGTGACAAATAAATTGGACACTTCTTCTAATTCAAGTTTAGACTAAATTAACTATTACTGCACATGTGTTGTTTCCTAGAATTTTCCCTTAGTTTTAGCAATGTTTAGCTAAAACTGTGAAGTGTGAAGAGAAACTCCTCTGCAGGATTCGAACCCGAGAGCCTTTCTTGGCTTCCTGCGCATTCCTGAAGCCTTTCTAAAGACTCTTCTATATCTCCCATCACTTCTGCACAGCGCAGGCACTTGATATCTGGAAATGACGTATATTACGCACATACCTTTGCGTTACCTCATTTCCTGTCTATACGAAAGTTAGGAAATTTGTGTTTCAATTTCATTCCGGCAATTGACATTGCTTGTCTTCTGTCGAGAAACAGCTACTGTCATTTACTTTTTGATTACATCCACTTTCACCATCGCTCTTATAAACAGGGCAACTATTAAATTGACTCCAAGCTTAAAAAGTGATGTGAGTCATTCATATGACTTTCTCTACCTATTCTGCAACAAATTATTCTTAAAAAGCATATTCTTTTCTGTGATTCATGCTAATCACATAAACATTAGTAGAAATAGTCTTATTATTTATTTCCTTCTAAGCAGGAGGGAAATAAGCGAATACAGTAGGTTAAAACGATAGTCAAATATTTGAAAATCAGGTTTTCGCTACATCATCAATGGAAATTCCCTTCTCTCAGAATGACCAGGATAAAAAAATGAATAGCTACTTTATATTTGAGAAAAGTTTAAGTGCTGCATATTTTAAAACAATATATAAAGAATATCTCGGATGTTTAGGTATATAAAAAACTGTACAGGTATATCATAAGTTGTTTGTTTTAACAACATTCTATATTTTTGTGTAAGTGTTTGTTAGTTATGCAAACATCACCTGGAATTAAGGAGACTTCAAGGACTATTCCAAAGAAATTCAGGGTACACATTGTATTTGCCATAGAAATATATTTAATAAACGTATTTTAATCAAAATCGTTACAGCCATTTTTGAGCAAATCGAAAATGTCAATAAATGTTCCATGTAGGTAGTTTGAAGTGGGAGTTTTTTTTTTTAAATGTTCGTGCCCCATCCTTTGGAGATAATGAGTTTACGATTTTAGTTTCTGAGTTATGCTGTCCCTCACGCACCCGCGCAAACCCATACAGACGTACATGCACCTTTTCCAACACGCATTTCCGGTGAAATCTTGGTGAAATACAATACCTCCTCTAGCTACTAGGTACGTATTCACATAGTACGGTACAGAAAGTAAAAAAAGAAAAAAAAAAAGAAAAAAGAAAAAAAAAAGTAAAATTAAGGAAACAACAAACACTAGTTTACACGATGTCTACATGGTGAACTTTAAAATATGTACCTTCAAATATTAATATTAGATTGAAAACACTTGGTGATATACTAGATAAATGGCAACAAAGGGCATACTACTAAGACTGACTTTCTTTCAGACCTTGTATTCCTTTGAAATGAAAAACTTCTATCCATTGGAAAATTAGCGCACAGTTGATGAGAAATTTCAAAATTATTTCAATAGGAGGCTGCAGGTTAGTGTTGCAAGTACTCACCAATGTCGTTGTGGCAACGAATAGACACTGCAGCATTTTTAATTGAATGTTCGGCCTTTGAACTTATAATATATTTGTTTATTAATCATCTTTTATTGTAATAATCAATTATATACACTTCTGTATTATTTATTTGAAACAATTTCACAGAAAGTTCCTTTAGTTTTATCTAAAACATTCATTGTAGTTCATTGTTACTGTTTTTTAGTATTTAATTTTTATTGGGGGCACAGTAACTAAGTAAATAGACTGCTTGCTTCATACCTTGGCAGCCCGAGTTCATTTCCGGGAGACCGCATGTGTAATTGGGTGGATACAGCTGCATCTGGGCGGGTTAGACGGTTTTTCATTTCACCAACTGCTCCATCATCACCTTTCCTATCACCCATTTCGCCTTCACTCCAATGGCAATCCTCAAACTCATGCAAAGCTTCAATTTTGTTACAAGTTCTTCATTCTATGATTAAATGATGTCGGCTGCTCGACAGCCTTCTGACCCGTGGCACCCACATGCAAGTCTTAGATAAAATATGGTTGACAATTAATTTGTTTAATGCATGTTGTTGTTGGAGTAAGTTTCTCAGAGCTTATAAAAACGAGTATACTACATTTACATGATTATTCTAACCTCTGTCGCTTATGAATGGGTGTAAAACTATTCATGTTAAAACTTAAATTTTCTATGTATCTCATTTCAATCGTAATAAACCTTTGCTGAAGTATACACATTTCGTTATAGATACAAAGATAATATCGATAGTCAAATGTTTTAGAACTGAATGATATATATTGACCTTAAAATGACATACTATTTCCTACAATCCCTAGAAACAATTAAATATTGACAGGTGTTTAAATGAATGGCATGCTATTGAATAACTCTAACCATTAAGAAAGGATATCTAGGGCGTGGCTTATGGATAAAACGTTAGTTGGAATAAGCGGCTATTCTAAAAAAAAATCTCCATTTTTGTGCAGCACTTTTCTATCTATTCTTAACTTGTACAGTTATGCAAGATTATACAAAATCTTCCGAAGGAACAGAACTTCACATATAGAAAATTCATTAGAGGCTCTATTGATAATGTAACTATTTTAAAATGGCATTTTAATCAAAAGCATGGAGTCATAATTTAAAACCAGAAACTTTGAAAAAGTGTTTCACGTATATAGGGTACTGTAAAGTTGGCATATTTTCTTGAAAAATTTTATGTCACATCTTCGAAAGATATTGGGCCTAAATTAGGTAACATTTTTATATTTTTTATATTTGAACTTTTCGTTTTTAGTAATGCAGTTCATAGGTACATACACACTGATCTTTTTTAAAATTACGTTTTTAATTCAAAGACTGTCAAAACATGCATTTCCGATGAAATCTCGGTGGTATGCAATGCATAGGGTAGGGCAAGTAAACATACATTAATGTATTTCTATTAAGTTGGTTAACTTTTTCAAAAATGAATATCAATTAGTTTCAAGATGGCAATATAGCGTTAACTCAATGATACAATTTAAGAAGTGGCGTCAGTTTTTAACAGTTTCCGCTTTATTGGTTGTACATTTCTTTTTACCTGAACTGTACACAGTTTTTTTATGGTTGAACAGTACTAAAGATATTTTAAAAATGAAATTTTGGGCATTATATACACCACTTTTGGAGCTTACTGCGTTATATTAAAACATATAGAATAAAAATCACAGGATATACGTAATATGGAAGAAACCGACCAAAATGACTGAGTAGTGACATCAAAGCTCCTGAGAATTTGGTTAAAATCTTCATTTAGAAGAACTCGACAAGGGTTACTCCAAATTTTCCCCTAGCAGCACAGCGTAATACCGGATTAGTATATATTTTATACAATCCACAAAGCTCATGGTTAAAAAGGCAAATCTACGCCATTTACTTGTATTTGCATTTTTCTGTTCCCCACGTGGAAGTTCGAATGAGTGTGATAGGACGAAGCGATCTTGGGTGTTAAAGAGACGATTGGTAAGGAAGAACGACTTTTTATTACTTTCTTTCTCTACTTTCTTGAAAATATTTATCTATTTGCATATATCAATTCCAAAATAAATCAGTGACTACAAATACTCAAATGTGGATAGGCTGCTGAAAATTTTCAGATTTCTTAGTGAAAATATGTTTAACGTACACACGAGTTTCAGTAACCAAAATAACGTTTAATAATATCCTGCCTGTATATTAGAATGCGATTCTTCTATTTATACCTGGTTACCCGCTCTACGTTTTTACTTTCTCTACCACGTACAATAGACACAACTGATAGTATTGTATTTCACCCAAAAATTAGATACCAAGATTTCATCAAAATACGTATTTTGAGAACCCCTGAATAAATAAAAAATTCCGTAAGTGCGTGCGCGTGTGTGTTTTAACAGCATTACTTATGAAAAAATTCGATTGGTATTTAACTTTAACATCTTCCTAGAATGGACAAACGATATTCAAGAAATTCTCCTACCGAAAATACCCTTTACATAAAAAAATGTTTTGAAAATTAGGATTTTTGTTTCAAACATATCTCTAACAATTTTATTTCACTTTCATTTCAAATAAAATATGTATCTTGAACCTCTGAAATCTTCTTCATGCTATGACTTTTGCATAACTGATAAACCGCAAGAGAGAGAAATTTGCTTAAAAACAACATTTATGTAAAGATTATTTTTGGGAAATTAACCATCAAGAAATATCCCCCTGAAAGCTCTATAGCGATATTTCACCGGAGATACATATTTTGAGATCCCTCGAATAAAAAAAAATTAGAAACAAGTCCGTGTGTGTGTGTGTGTCTCTGGGTAGCATAGCTCAAAAACAAAAAGCTGGTTAAATACCAAACTTGGTATTTAAGTTCACTAGCTTCTAAGGATGCTATACGATGATTTTCAAGAAAATTCTTTACTTAGAAAATTTTTCTAATATTTTGATTTTCTCAAAACTGGTTCTTATGATTTTGATTAAAATGCAATATGTTTAATTTTTATAACAAACGAAATGTATAACTTGAATTTTCTGGGAATAGTATCTGAAAAACCCTTCATTCTGGATTAATTGTATAAAGTTTTGTATAACTAGTAAACCGTAACTACTCAAAAAGTGTAGATCTCGTTAAAAATACACAATTTATGCCATTTTTGTAGCGTTAACAGTTTTCGAGATATACCGAATTATTATTTCAGTTTTAAGGCAGTTGAAGACATATTTCTGTTCGTCTCACTTTTATTTATTCCTAGCAAGCAAGAGGACCTAATTTCAATTGCTTCACATAGCGACCTGTTTTTAAATGGTTAGATTATAGCTTTAGCCTGTGGACTCCCTTATTTCCTTTCTACTCACAAAGAAGTAATAAGATCAATTATTCTGGTAATGTTTATCTTGTTAGCATGATGTAGATAAAGTAATTTTTGTATGAAAAGCTTGTTTATGGGACGGCTAGAGAAATTAATATGAATGGAACACATCAGAGTTTCTTCATTTACATGAAACATATATAATACACTTTTAAAATAGTTTGAGCAGAGCAGATTGAACGGAGCAGAATGAGCAGAAAAGCCATGTGAATTAAACACATCAGAGGTTTTCACTAGAAATAATATAAACTAAGAAATATTGAAATTGAAAACAGTTTCTATGCCGGGCTAGAAGTTCACAATTTACTGTGTGAGAAAAGTATTTTAAATCTAAAACAACTGACAAGGAATATCTCAGAAATGGTCAATTCCACGAAAAAAACGTAAAGGATCCATACATTGCGTGTTTTAATATGATCAACATCTTTTGTGTGGTGAGTTCCTGTCTATTTCTAACGATTTACCAGTTATGATAAATTCAGCCATGTTTTTTCAGAATAAACAGGTCTATAGAGGCTGTTTGCAGAAAATTCAAGATACACACGTTATTTGCCATATAAATATCTTTAATATACGGTATTTTAATCAAAATCGTTAGAGCAATTTATGAGAAAATCAAAATTTTCTAAATGTTTTCCACGTAAAGGGGATTTTTCTCAAAATCTTCGTGTCGCATCTCTGGATGATACTACACCTATATACCAAGTTTTGTATTTTACTGACTTTTCGTATTTGAGTTATCGTGTTCACAGACACATGGACACACACGGACCTTTTTCCAAAAAATGCTTGGATAGAAGGGGCCTTAAAACGTGTATTGTCGGTGAAATCTCAGTATCGAATTTTGGGTGGAATACAATACCTTTTCCATACACTATGTACATAGTACGTGTAGAGAAAGTAAACATGTGATGCGTTTCATTTACATGTGTTTCTCTTCGTGTTATGCAAACAACTATTCTTAAAGAAGTTTATTGTTTATCTGTATGCTAATCGAGATAAACGTTAGCAGAAATGGTCATAGCACTTGGCTCCTGGCGCAATTGACATTAGTTTTTCTCCTCACAATGATAATCAAGAACGAAGATTGCTCACTCTAGTACCCCACTTAACAGTTTTAACTTGAGATAGTCCCTTTGAGTTCCGCACTCTTTAACGCACGAAAGGATATCTATCTGCACATGTTAAATACGAGGCAGTTGGGCCACTTAGCAGTTATCGGCAGCGATGACACGGTTGGGACTGATCAGATGAAGGGAAGCTGCATCCACTAGTGCGCAATACCACATGCCCTTTGTACTTACGTGATCCCTGGAAGGAAGAGATGGTGAGACGAAGGGCGACCAGATTCGGGAATGATACATGTTAACTAGAACGGGGGCCCTAACGATTCCTAATTGGCACCAAACCTGACGCCTTCGCGGCACCATCAATCGAGGAGTATCGGCCGGCCTAGCAAGCGACACGGAAAAATCTTCAAAAAAAAAAACAAATCAATAAAAACAAACAAACACACACACCAACCGCTATGGAGGTTATTACTATGAAACATTAAGATGAAACAGAAATGCTAACAGCAAAGAATGGAGACAGAAAATTCGTGGAATAAGAGGAATCGCCCCTAGCATTGACATATCGACCTGGGCAAATAAGGAAAACACCCAAAATCAGAATGGCCAACCAGACGGGAATCGAAACCGGAACTCCCAAATGCAAACTTCATACGTTTTCGCGGAGCCATCTCGCTCGGTCAGCGATAGGAGAGAAAATATACTACTCAAGTGATTTTAGTTAAAATCAGTTGCTCTTTACATTAGGAGCACATTGTACCTAGAAGCTCCTATTATTCTAAAATATTCGGATATCCACGCATTCTGAAACCAATTATCCATTTGACATTTTTCTGTGAAATCGGAGACAAAGTTCTAAAGAAATATTCTCTGAGAGATCTAACTTGCTTGATGTTTAACTTAGGTTTAACTGGCTGAATTGCTGGTTGAACCAGCGCACTGGTTGAAAGTCCATTAATAATTATTCGTAGAGTGCCTAGAAGCCGCGCCGTGGCGAGTGCCAGACCACTTGCCTCTCACTAAGGCGGCTCGGATTCGATCCCAGGCTACCGCATGTGGATTTGTGGTGGACAAAGTGGTGCAGGGGTGGGTTTTCTCCGTGGTCATCGGTTTCCCCAGTCATCGCATTCCCCCGTGCTCCATCTTCATTCCATGTATCGCCTGCGGTGCATATGTAGTAAACGCGTTAAACATTATCAAAAACGCTTCAGTTAGGGTCCGAGAAGTGGCAATTTGATCTTCAGTTGGTTTCCTGTTTAACTTTTCCCTCCTATAACTCGAGTACCGTTTACATAGTGACTTCTTCAGCAGCTGCCATTCATACATGTTAATTTACAAATTTATCGCTACTTTATTTCTTCAGTTTGTTGAGCAGCATCTCAGCACAATTTGAGGTAGAAATTTTCTCGCGCTTGCGCTTAGTTTGAAGTAGAATCGACACTTATCTCAAGGCGTTTTAATAATCTTGTTGAGCTTTACGGATCCAGACTACGTGGCGATTTCTTAAGTAATCCATTACTAGGATTTTCTTTGTGGAATTGTAGTTTATTCACAGTCAATTCTTATATGAAACTGCAATCGCTCGATGCAATTGTTCGAACACGAATATTCTTTCGCTCGCGAATCTATCTTCTTTTACAAGTTACGATGGGAAAATCTGATTCCTCGGAATAACATTTGTAATACAAATGAGCGGAAATTATGCAACGATCCCGCTGTAAATATTCGTGAGTATACAATTCTACGCAAATATTTGAATGTACGTGCATTCTCGCTAATGACCTCCAAGTGGCCTTTTACATGCTTGTGAAAAAGCCTCTTTCATAACAACCGGCTTCACAACCAAGAAAATCAACTCGTAACTATGATACTTATTGTTGAATGAACAAAATCGCATAGAGAAAATCAAAGTCACATGACGAAAGCATAATGAATAATAAACATTGCACCCAGCGATTTCAACTTCGAAATGCAACAGAACAAAAACATTTGAACATCAAATATTACAAAAACGACATGAAATTCACAAAATGTCCGCAGATTTTGTGGTTAGGATATAAATATCGCCTCAAAGCCCAACCATCTATTACGTTCCGTTGAATTTTTCCAGGCCAGCTATGCCTACATACTTTTAATCCCTAATCCGGTGAATATAGTTTTCACTTCTCACATGTGCTGATGCAAGTTTGTATGTGACTTGTGTCGCCACATTTACGAAACGTCCTATATCTGAGTGCCACAAATATGCATGCCGAGATTAAGATGCCCCTCCGCGCCTTGCACAGTGTATGTAAATACCGCAGTGTATAATCTCTGGACACTTGCAGAGGAGATTTCCATGTCATTCCAGGCCGCTTTCGCTGGAACAAACACCCTTCCTTATAAACATGGCGGCGTAATGGATTTGAGAGCTTGTTATCTCGCATCACGTTAATCTGGGCCCGGATTAGTGGCACTGTTACGGTCTTGGCGATTATGAGGCTTTAAAACTGTGCGGGTGGTTCTGCAGCGGGAAATAGGATCGATTCTCGCTTTAGCCATAATCATTCCATATTCCTCTCATGCTCCTCCAGTGTAATTTTGCTGTAAACGGCTTGCAAGTGCTGCGATGGGCTTTTACTTTAAAGATCAATACTTTTGTGTTAAACTCGCCTTACAAAAATCGTCTTTCATTGTGTTTTTTTAACCGATGACAGTTTTGAAGCATACCTTTTCCATTTTTTTTTTTTTTTTTTTTGCAAAAGAGTGTTCCAAATCAAAGTTCAACAAAAAGCATAATTTTTAATTTTCATTTTGCAACACTGAGCCAAGTTCACAAACTAGTGCATAATTTTAATTCTTCTTGAAGCGGATCAGTTGTGTATTAAAAAAATCTGCATTACACTTACATGACTTTTTCTACCCTTTCTTCAAAAGCTGTTCATACAAGTATTTAGTTATGTGTTTCATGCTAATCGAGATAGTCATTTTCGAAGCCGTTTTAACACATATTTGCTTGCAGGAATACGGTGTATAAGGGGAACTCAGTATATCCATATGAATTCAATTATGAAAAATGCATTGGAATGGTTTAAAGCTAATGACTATTATTACATGAAAACAAGGCGTTTCAAGTAGTTTTAGTTTAAAATCATTACCAGCCAATTGTCAGCTAAATATGGAAGCTTGGATAAATTGTTAGGTTTATATATGGATAAACAATTAACATGGGGGAATGCATATTGATAAATTAAAAGGCAAGCTGTCTAAGATTATATATCTATTTAGAAATTTAAGAAATTGTATACTATTGCAATATTTGAAAACTGCTTACTTTTCTCTGTTTGGATCTGTGATAAGATTCGGATTAATTGTATGGGGTGGAAGTAAAATAACTAAAGATATTTTATTATTACACAAGAAGGTCATAAGAACTATTAAAATTGTAATGATAACATACCACGCAGGCTTTTTTATAGACTTAAGTATTTTAACTTATATAATTTGCATATTTTAGAATGTTTTATTCACGTGCACACATGGTCAAGTAGTTAGTTACTTATTAAGAAGACAGAGAGAGAAGACAGAGAAATTATATTGATATACCATTTGCAAGGTTAAGCAAAACAAAAAAGTTATATTTATATGGGGCACAAAATGTATAGCAAACTATCAAGTAATTTAAAACAAATAAATATATGAGATTTTAAATCTAGGTTATACAAAAGGTTATTAAACAATCCATTTTTTTGAATATGAGGATTATTAATATATGATATAATGTTATAGTATATTTTGACAATGTCTGTTGCTTAGTGACAAATAAAGTTATTACACTTGTGACAGTCGAATATTTCGTAAATGGGTCGTTATATGTCAAACAAGCCGGCGAGAGTAAACGAAGTTGTGATTTTGCAGTTATAATGTATAAGTAATTCAAACCTAGGATAATAAAGAGTATCTTAGAAATATTAACGCCACAAAGCATTGTATTACATGCCAAATAAAATGTATATATTGACTGTTTTGAGAATAGCCTATGAAATCCATTTAATATCAAAGGAAGTTTGTTTCACCTTGTACAACTAATATTAAATTGGTCATAGTAGAAGATGAAATGGGTGAAATGATCTCAGTGTCCATTCAGGTTAAAATTATACGTTTGTCTTTTCGGGAAAATTCCGGAATAAGAACCTTATCCGAGTAACTCACTCAGACCGAAATTCGAACTCGGAACCTCTGAAATGTGAGGCAACCAACACCACACTGCAAAGGGAGGCAATACATTTTTAAACCATCTCTTATCAGTCACAAGTTCTTCACAAAAAATCCAAGCTATTTGTACTACATTTGTCATATGTCTTAAATACGAGGTATTTGGAGCGAACTTGTGAAGAGCCACTTTTAGAAATAAAAACCAACGACAATTTCTCCATATACCTAAAAGGTAGTTTGGGATGGGGGATTTCCTGTTAAATCTTCGTGACTTATCCTTGGAGGATGCTGAAATTAAATTTCAAAATTGGTGTTTAACTCACTTAGCGTTATGCTTTTCATATAAACACACAATTATATTTTTCTAAAAATACTTAGCTTTTTTTATTTCAAGGGACTTGAATACGCGAATTTCCATTGAAATTACGGTATTTCATCTTTGGATGGAATACACTACTTCCTCTACATAAATAAATATTCAATAAAAGCATCTAAACGAATTAAACTGTTTCAAAATGGCATACCAAAAAGCCAAAATTAAAATCGTTCTATTCATTTTTAATTCTTTGCTTAAAAATTAAAGTAAATTCAAGAAAACACTTGAAACACTGAAACAGCTGTGTTATTTACAGCAGTGTGTTTTACAGTTCAATAAACTTATTCTTTTGTCAGAATCCTTCGAGTTAGTGGAAAGGGCAAAGGTTGCTCATGCCCAGGTCAGTTACGTATATTGTCACTTTTTGATAGCTTACCAATGCAGCCGCGTGGCGTCCTTAAGTTCAAACATCCCAAAGAATAACCAAAGCATACAATCTAAGCCTCTAATAAGTGGGAAGTCTACTGGGAAGTCATAATTCGCTTTCTTTAACTCCTGATCATGCAATAGAATATAATTTCAGTACGATACAAGGCAACCAGCTCTTAAAATATTTTAACAATTACTTTAGCTTAATGTGTTATTCCCCTTATATCGATAAGGAAATAAAAACACCATTTCTGCTCATCTCTATTTGCATGAAATAGATGGGAGATTAAACTTTTGCAAGACTAGTATGTTGCAAGATAGGAATATAAAGTCATATGGGTCTATAGCACATCTGATTTTTTTTTATTAACGTAGGAGGAAGCTATCTTCAAGAGATCCAGAGTTGGAAACACGTTAAGGTGAGTTAGGCAAATAGATTTTCCCTTAGCCGGGGAAGACAAATGTCGGCAACATTAAATACTATGGACCCCGAGAAACATTTAGCAACATTTTACCCATTCATTCATTGTCCGACATTACTTCCAATTTAAAGGACGTCAAACTTTATATCCTGTTTTGGGAAACTTTGCGAAGATACCATCTCGTGGTATATAAAATGGGTCTTAAGTTTCATGTCAATCATGACATTTCTTGCACACGCATGCTCGCGCCTACTCGTACATACTAAAATATAAAAGAATGCAATTTCATGTTGGACGTTGGATAAAAGGGACAACACGACAAAAGCCAATAGACCGACTAGAAGAGAATATGAACGTATATAATACTTTGTTTAACTAAAAATTATTCCTTTCAGTTCAAGTTTGCTATGTGAATTATATTCGATATGCCACGGCGTTTAGCACACGCTCTCTGCGAGTTCAATCAACACCGACATTGTAAACAAGCACAACAAAGCGTATGTGGCTGACAGCGATCTCAAAATGACGCACATTTCTTCTCCTTGATACAGAGCGTCTACCGCGCATGTGCGGAACTGCGATCGCAGCGCTGCAGCGGAGATAAATTGAAACGGAACTTACTTTCTGGACGTACCTCGTATTACTATCGTTGTATTTGGATTTATTTGCTTTTCTTCGCATAGCATATCAGTCCCATTACAATCAAACAATATTATGCTTTACTATCCTCACTACCAATTTTGAATCATTTTTCCAAAATGAACTTTTCTCCATGTATCATCCTTTACAATTAAATATATATTATATTCAGTATCCTCAATACTAACTTTTGTACATTTTCCGAATTATGAGTTTTTTTATATTCAGCAGCACCTTTACAATCAAATATAACATTGTGTTCAGTATCCTATTACTAATTTTAACCCATTTTTCCAAAATATGAACTTTGTACATTCATCAATACCTATTATGCTCACTATCTTCACTTCTAATTTATGTTAATTTTTCCGAAATATTAACTTTTCTGCATTCATCAATAACTTTAAAATCAAATATAATATTGTTTTCCGTATCCTCACTGCTAATTTTAGTCCATTTTTCCAAAATATGAGTTTTTCTCTGTATATCAGTCCCTTTACATGCAAATATACAATAATATTGTGTTCAGTGTTCTTAGTGGTAATTTTGGTCCATTTTTCGAAGTATGAGTTTCTTTTCTCCTTACTGTGACCACTTATGAGGCATTGGTTTTGCGGTATACCCTTTTTTAAACCCTTTTAATAGGTTTCCATACGGTAACATAATAGACTATTCTGTTAATATAATTAATATTAACATGTTATGAGTTGAACATAATATTTGCTGTTCAGGTCAGAAATTAGTTTATAAACCTATTGTTCGGGCAGCTATTCTTTTTTGTATATTAAATATCGACAAATTCGTTTGAATTTGATGATTTTTGAGACTAAAAATCAAGCGGTCCTTTCTTTACCTTGTGGTGAGGGTAGATACATTATTTTCTATGCAGTTTGAGAAGATATGATTTACCTCCCTTTAGATATGCTTCGTGACTCACATTGAGTCTTAATCAAAATTAAATTATGACAGTAAAAATACCAAATAATGTATTTTTCAAACAATATAACAGCGTAAGGAATTGCCTGCAGCTTTGCGGCTAGAGATATTTCTCTTCCTCTGTGAGAAAATTTGCAAAGCTATTTTATATTTTTGGCGAGAAAGTCAGCAGCAGTCAGCAGCATATCAGTGAGTTGGACGAAGTCACATAATTCATTGTGACCTCGGAAGCGTGGTCCCTATGAAGGCCCTCCAAGCGAGGGTGAAAACAAAGGCCACGCTATTTCCCATTGTCCCTACCAGAGGTCTGTGCGATGCTAATGGTCATCCCGCGAATTGTCTACAAACAAAAAACAATCGCCGTGGCCGGAAGTCCTCTACCTTTTGTTTTGCTGGGCAGGAAATGGTACAACAGAGATGTCTCTTCTGGAGCACATCACATGACGTCACGGGATCAATATGAGGCGCGTGTTGACGTCACGGCGCTTGCGCCGGCCGGGAAGTTAAACGTGAGTGGCGCAACATCGTGGGAAACAAAACTTGCTACATGCTGCGTCGTATAAACAGACAACCTTCCAAAAATATTAGCATAATATGAACAATGCTATTCTCTGTTCTTATTAAATTTCTGAATATTTACATTTTTAAAAAATAGGCCGTTGTACTCGTACAAAAATTCATTGACCGACTCTGTTCACAATTTCGGTAAATATAAGGCTTGTTTTGGAGAAAACGGATTCTCGAGTTCGTAAAACATAATGTTTCCTCTTGAGCCTCGGCTCAATTCACATAAAATACCTTTAAAATGAACGCATTCTAACTACTACACACACATTTACGTACTCTTAAATGTGAAAAATTTGACGATGGCTTATATTAACCTGAATTCAAAAAATAGCAGTATTCAATCCATTGTATCTAAACATTAAAAGGAACTATTCTATCGCATGGGATATTCAAAACTAGCATGTCGAAGGGCCTGAAAGCTTATTAAACCTAAACGTCAATTTCAGTTAAGGTCTATAGTTTACCGAGGTGGAGATTCCGGCGGTAAGGTCTAAGGTCCATATTCGGGAAGTCTCCGGGTCAATTTCTGGGGCCAATCAATTTGACCGAAGATTTTTTTCGAGATTTTTTTTTTTTTTTTGATCGCTATATGAATGCTGAGTTGGTTAATTTTATCCGAAAATGTTCCTACTTTTCATCACTGCAGTTAATTTCCTCCAAGATCGCAGGTTCATACTCAGCGAGGGACGATGGATTTAATCGAGTGTGAAACTCTTTGACCTGGCTTCCTTCGGAAGAGAAGTAAAGCCGGTAGTCCCGTGTCGTAGATTTACAGAACGTAGAAGTACCTCAAACCCTGGGAAGCAAAAAACCACAGGAGTTAAAGAGCGTCCATTGATAAAGCTCAATTACATTTGTGGACTTATTTTTCTTCAGTATAACAGACATTGAGCTAATCAATCACATATCCGGGATATACTATGATCTAGATTTTTGCTTGCCTCTTGATAGGCCTCCGGCCCGCATTGAGTTTAAAGATCTTAGGGGTGTAAGCCCCATATCTATATTGAATATATGTATATCGGGCAAGCTGGAAAGGTCAAAACGTACATGTATTTGACTGTGAGAAATTACTCTGTTTGCCGGACGATAATATTATTCTTATTTCTTTTTGTACAATGGAAATTAAATAAAGGATAAGCTTATTATTTTCTCCAGTTATTATTACTTTCTCTAGCATGCATAAATAGTAGGCTCAGACGGATTCCACACAAAAATTCGATACCAATATTTCACCGCAAATACAAGCCATGAGGACCCACGAGTAAAAAAAAATAAATCATTTTTTGAAAAAAAGGTCCATGTGTGCGTGTGTATGTCTGTGAGCTGCATAACTCAAAAACATAAAGTCCATTAAATACAAATGTGTATTTAAGTTCAGGATATTCCAAGGGTGTGACACGAAGATTTTCAGGCAAATCCCTCCCACCCGAACAACTCTTCAGTGAAACATTTTTTCAAATATTTTGATTTATCAAAAATGCCTCTTAAGGATTTTGATCAAAATAACCATATGTTTAAGATACTGTTATGACAAATTAAATGCGAAGAACTTCTGAATACCTATTCATTCTGGATGGTTTGTATAAGTAATGAACTGTAAGAGATAGACAGAAAATATCCTCGTTAAAACACACAATTTATTTCATTTATACTTTTTTTTTTAGGATTAACCGTTTCCGAGATATTTCTTATAATTGGTTTCAATCTTATACTGCTTAAACTTACTTCAAATAAGAAGTCGTCGTTTGTTTTGCACTTGGCTATGAAAAGAGAACCGAATTTCAATTCCATTGCAGGGCGATACCTTTTAAACGATTTAGGTCTCGCTTTAGCCTAGTGTATTTCTTTATTTTCCTTTTACTTAGTGGAAACCAAGTAATAAAACCTTTTCTGCTAAGTTATCTTGATTAGAATGAAGTAGAGAGAAGATTAAGTTCTTATAAGAATATTTCGAATGAAGAACACAGAAAATCATGTGAACAGATCGCATAAGATTTTTCTTTGCAATTTAAGATTATTTTATAGTAGTGAAATTCTTGTTATTCGTTTCTTATCGTTGTCCATTGGCGTGTATCTACTGTATTTGTGAATCTGTTAAAGATCAATCTGTAAATAGCTGAATTGAGATAAATATACTAAATATTCAATTTGTAATTTTTGAACTCGGAAGAAATAATGGTTCTGCGTCGGATCGTATTCATTTATTTTAATGAGTTATGTAATTATTTATTAGAATTTGGTTGAACACTGAGCCATAAATAAAAGACTGTCACAGAGAAAGATGCTATTAGAGAAAGGTAATTATCTTGAGTTTTGAAGGTAGCATATGCAAGAGCCGTGTGTGCAGGAGCGGAGTACAAGAACGAGAGAGAGAGAGAGAGAGAGAGAGAGAGAGAGAGAGAGAGAGAGAGCGTATGTGTGTGTGCAGTAACACAACCACACTGCCTTTTGACGGCCCTCCACTCTGCTTTGTTTGGAGCTACCGAGGAATTAATTACTGAGGGTCTGCACTAGACACTCCCCCTCCCCCACCCTCTGGAGACTGAGTGTTGCGATCGCCACCAAGTGTTTGTCCTCCACATCGCTAATGGTCATCATCTTCATGTTGCCCCTCAATCTGTGCTCCCCATTTTTGTATATTCCACTATCAAGATCACGCGGTTCTGTTTCTCACATTGCGTGCATTACAGGTAGGAAGGCCAAACTCAGTGATGTCTGTTTTGAGCGAAATAAAAATATTCCATAAGCGACATCATTTCTTTAGTACTAGTATTATCACTTTATAATAGTGCTTCAATGGGTAGGATCTCTCAGTAATAGCACTGAGACTATCATCTGGTAGACTTTAAAACAACAATCCTTATTCCGATTAACCTGACTAGGGATTCTCGTAGTATTCTTTAGAGCAGATTTGTATGCCGGGTTGACATACTAACTCTCAACCCTCAAAGTTTAAAAATCTGATTAGTTCCATTCAAAGGACCTGCTCTACTCTTCCCTTAACAAATTAATATTCTTAAAATTCTTATGTACTCCATGCTAATCATGATACGCTTAAGTCAGTTTCCCCTACATCAATCGACTTTTGTAGTAATCTTGAAGATATGTGGGAGCAAAATTAATTACAGGATTGTGTTCGTTGGTCCGACACAAACCCCCGTGAGATAATAGATAAAGATCTCAATGCTCCAGATGTTATTGTCTGGGGAAGAACTTCAAGTATCGGATTAATAGAACCTTAATTTCTTGAAGGTACAGTTGCTTCTCCATCTTATTTAGAAATGATGCAGAATTTTGCAGTACCCAAGATGGAAAACACCCACATTATGAACTCCACCTGGCAACAAGATGGAGCTCCACACCATTTTGAACTGAACGATCGAAATGTTTTAAATAACTTATTCGGAGAATGGATTGGACTCTGTGGAACTTGTGATTGGCCACCATGCAATTTAAGTCTGTGGGGGATTCTGAAGGATATGATGATCACCGCATCGCCAAAAAATATAGATGAACTGAGGATGTCCATCCAAAATGCTTCATACATCAATGAAGATAAACCTTTATTGTCCCGTACTTGTAAATCAGTTGTAAGGTGTTGCCTGAAATTTATTGAGTAAATAGGCAGACAATTTGAATAAAAATGAATGTGTTTATGTGTTGCCAAATATGTAAAATAATGTCTCTTTATTATATGTTCAAATAAAATATATATGTATCCATGTTATGTCTTAATGTATGGGGAAACAGATTTTAGCGCTATTCTGTATATATGAACAGAAATGGTATTATTACCTATGTCCTTGTATAATAGTTACAAGAGAAATGAAGAAATTCATTAAGCTAAAACTAGTCATAGTTGTGATGATAGCGATGACAGTTTTCTTCGCATGACCAGTAGGAAAACAAAAGAATGACAGTCGAATGGCATCTTCTATGAGAAGATTTTACACCCATAACTAGTTATAACCTGGAAGTGGTTAACGCCACATAAACTGTGTGCTTTAAGGATGTCTGCATTTTTTGTGCAGTAATAACTTTATCTATCTCTTATGTTTCACCGTCTATGCAAAAGTCATCCAGAATGAAACGGACTTCAGAAGCTTTTCCTAGAAAATTGAAGATATATGTACATGTGGCATAAAATATTTTTAACATATGGTATTTTAATCAAAATCGTTAGTCATTTTTGAGAAACTAAAAATTTTAGAAAACTTTTCCTTGTAAAGGATAGTTTAGGGTAGGAGACCTTCTTAATAGTCTTCGTATTGCATCCGGAATTGGAAGATCCAGAATTTTTATATCAATTTTAGTATTTAACTGACTTCCCATTTTTGAGTTATGCTGTTCACACGTAAGCGCGCACTCACAAAGACATTTTTCTAATTTTGTTTCGATTCAATGGACCTTAAAACATTTACTTCCGGTGAAATCTTGACATCCAATTTTCGTGTGGACACTGCACATTGCACGTGGTAGAGATAATAACAAGATGAACATCAACACAAATATGCAAACAATTCTAGGGATGTCACTCTGAGATAATTATTATTTCCCACAACGAATTTCAACGCCTAAATATATAGTGCATGTAGGTAAGTGTAACAGTTAACATTGTAATAAGAAACTGTTTTCTTCAAGAGGTCGCGAGGTTGAGTTACTCGGATAAGTTTTTTGGGGGGCTTTTCCCTTATCCTGAGAAGATTAATGTCGAGTAACTTTTAGGTCCATGGACTCCGAGATCATTTGAAATTCATTTCATAATTTTCATTCATCGTCCGATATGGCCAATCATGTTAAAGGACGTTAAACTACAAAATAAAAAAATAAATAAAAAAAAATCTGTTTAAACATGGAAAATAGGTATGCTCGTAGGCTTTCACGGCCGGTGTTATTATTGGTAAAATATAACATGTCCGGGCTTGTAATGGATTTATGATGGGTAATAATGGTGGTGACACACGCCGCTAAATATGGATAGCTACATAACATGTCTAATGTCGCCATCTTACACAGACTTGATACTGACATTGATCATTTCATTGTGGTTTAACTGTCTTTTCAACATGGTTCAGATCAGCTTATAATTCCTAAAACACCTACATTTATTTTGAAAACAACCTATATTATAATAGTTCACATATAGGTAGATAAAATAATAACAAATAATAATAATAATAATAATAATCAAGTTTTGTTTAAAAAATTCAGGGTTTATGAGAGGTGTCCCGAGTTCGAACCCCGTCTGGAAGGTGGGAATTTTTTTTGTAGCTGATGCTATTTTCTATTCTCCCCAGAGTTTAGAAGTATGAATTCGATTATGAATGTAGTGTTGTAATGTATAAAAACCCAAATAAATAAAACTCCAATGCAAAATGTACCCGGCGGCGCCGTTGCTGAGTGTTTAAACTTGCTTCTCACCAAGGTTCCACATGTGGGATTTGGGTAGACAAAATGGTATCTGGGCGGCTTTGTTCCGGAATCTCCGGTTTCTCCTGTCATTCATTCCACCAATTATTCCATCACCACCTTCTCTATCATCCATTTCACTTTCATTATATATCATTATCTTTCTAACATTCATACCTGATATCGGGCTGATCACGAATCCTGCCTCTGTGATCCTCAACAGGCATCTGACCCCAAGCTCTGCATACGAGGAGGGTAATAGGAAATGAAGAAGACAGCAGTACACAAGTTAATCCCGTTGCCTATAGATAACTGTCACGATGTTGCCGCAGTTAAAGGTGGAAAATAATGGGACAAAAACGAAAAGCTTTAGGACATCAGATCAGCAGCTATCCAACAGGAAAACAAAGAAAATCAATTGCCGAGAATAATGAGGATGATGGCATTAATAATTGGTTAAACATCAGGTAGATAGTATTAGCTGTTTCATGTGAAAATATGTCGAAAATATTCACGTAGTAATATTCTTTTACATGCAAAAAAATGTTGTAAAAATGGATTTAAAGACTTTTCATAAAAAAACAACAAAAACAAAACAAATTCGTTGCCATCCGCGAGTTTTGAACAGCGATCATAAGAACCAGATTAACATGGTAACCAATACTCTCTAAAGAAAAGATGGTTGTAAATTTAATGTGAGAAAGCAAATACTGGTTGAAAAATTCAATGTGTGCTGCAACAAGCTGAATGACGTCACTTGTCTGGCCGATG
Source organism: Hymenopus coronatus (assembly GCA_030762935.1). NCBI lineage: Eukaryota > Metazoa > Arthropoda > Insecta > Mantodea > Hymenopodidae > Hymenopus > Hymenopus coronatus. Next base: position 63,580,008 of record CM060882.1, read on the forward strand.
ACTTCAATCCGCCTAGTATGTTGCTTGCACAGAGATGAATCATGTGTCAGAGAAGCTGCCTAGCAAGCAAGGCGTTCAGCCTGAACATGAGAACCTTACACGTCGTAGCACCAGACGATGGTCTAATCAGTATCTGTTTACCAAAGCCTCCAAAGCCTCTTTCGCAATGATTTTTGCTTAGTCTGTACGGAAGGTCCGTGAAAGCTATAAGCGCGGTACTTTGTATCATTGTTAGAGAGGTCGGCTTGAATTTTTAAGAGAGACTGTGTTACGTGTTTACGAATGTAAATAAAACACAATATATATGGAATGAGTGGACGTTGGCAGCATTATTTTAAAAAGGTTAAAATGCTTGATTATTATTTTACGCTTTTGCGTGTGACATTGAGAGGCACTTGATTGGTCTATATTTCGTGGTGAATATTACCGTATTCGTGCTCTTCGAACGTAGCGCTTGCTAGCCAATTTCCTCACCACACATACACTACGCTGTCCTTCACCTTAAAGCTGACTCTCGTACACAATTGACACACTTCATTCAGTACTTATTCGAGAAATTATAAAGGAAGATGATTTCGGCAAAAATTGCTGGAGACGCTTCAAACCATGCTGTCTCTCTGGAAACAATGTTTGTCGAAACTGGATTTTAATATTCGTCATTTGAAAAGTGGCGACTTCTTCCTTTCCGTACCACTTAACTATAGTTAGTAGAGAAAGTAATAGATAGATAGGCTGAAAAATTCAATGGCATACATACAAGAAGTTCTGTATTCCACCCAAAAATTCATTACCGAGAGTCGGGATTCATTTCTAAATTCAATACAACCAGAAACATATGCTTTGAGAAGCTCTGAATAATAATAATAATAATAATAATAATAATAATAATAATAATAATAATAATAATAATAATAAAACACAAGAAAGAAAACTCGTTAAAAAAAGTCCAAGTATTTCTGTGTGTACAGCATGACTCAAAATGAAAGTCTCCATTAACTGCCAAACCTGATATTGAAGTTGATTGCAACACGCACCTTTTCAAAATAATCCCTCCACTCAAAATATCATTTATATTGGAAGTTAGTTTTTTCATAAATTACTTCACCATCCTTATTAAAATTACAATTTAACATATTTGATGAAAAATAAATTGAATATATTGAATTTTTACAAGTAGTCTGTACAAACCTCTTGATTTATAATGACTTTTGTATAGCTTTTATGTCATAAGATAGACAAAAATTAGGTACACAAAAATGTAGATCTCATTAAAGCACACAGTTATGTCAAACTTTTTGTGATGAAAGCTATTTCTGACATATTCTTTACTACTGGTTTAAATTTTCAGAATTTGAGTTCATATTTCTTTACCTCGTGATGATGCAAAGAGGAAGAAATTTCAATGCCATAAAATAGCAACCTATTTATAAACATGTAATGGTCATTTTAACTTAAGGTATCCTTCAATACCTACAACGAAATGTGAAATGAAAGACTATCTGGATATAAAAGCACTTTGAATAAGCTTTTGTAAGAAGACTAGAAGAATGTGCAGGAATTGCATGTGAATGCAAAAAATCAGGAATTTCAAGTATGCTATATTTTCTGTCGGTGTCGTCTCCTTACCGCGATGGTAACGCAGCTGCTTACCAAGCGGGAGACCTGGGTTCGATTTCCGGTACCGACGGGGGGATTTTTTCTCTCCTGGGAGACCTGATCCGGGGGGCACCCAGCCTCGTGAGGTCCCTGGGGGGCCAATTGAGGTGCTACTTGATGGAGAAATAGCGGCTCCAGGTCATGAGGACCGCATTAACCAGAAATAAGGATGAAAGGGAATTTTATCAATATTTCTATTTAAACCTAGTCGATTATTAGATCCAGTTTGGTGTAGAAATAATAAATGAACTACCAATGATATTGAAGATATGAATATTAGATTTTTTTAGATATTGAATTTGATTCTTATATCATTCCTCAAAATGAATTAGATCCTTATGCCGGGGGGGGGGGGTGTTGGAGGCGCTGACCACGTCTCACCCTCCAATACTGCACCCCACCCAGACGTCTGTCATGGACCGAGATGGGGGACGCAGCGGTCGGGCGGTAGGCCAAGGTGCCATGCAGTTGTTATATTTTCTGTCATAAACAGTAAAGTGACATGCTCAAAAAAAGACAATTCAGCTTCAACTACTCATACAGGGAAATGTTACAGCCTGTTAAACATGAAAAAAATTGCATGCAGCAAAGTGCATCTCAATCCAAGCCTGGCAGCTCTTGTGAAGAATAAAGTTGTTTTTAGAAAATGGACTGGATAATTTTGCTTCTACATGAAACTTTATATGTTCCTTAGACTCTTACTTTCTTCAAAAGAACTTGGAAACCAATTTGCGTTTGATGGTTTGGAGTTTATTCCGAAGTAATTCGAGAATTTTGCTCTCAGAAATAACATGGATTAAATCTGAATCTCTTCAAAGCAATAAGGATCAACATGCTTTATTATTACGACAGAAATAAACCTTAAGAACAACGCGCAGAATGCTGCACAGTAAGATAGAATCCGTAAGAAAACAGCGAACAGCACGAGATGACCCTTTTTCTCCAAGACTGCGGGAAAATGGCAAGTTTTAAAGAAGATAAAGGATTATCATTAGCAGAGGCAAGGCAAGATGAGAAAAACGGGACGCTCGAAGCCGAGTAATTACGGTGCGCACCCGTGACGAAGAAATAAGGAAGGAAAGAAAGTGGAAAGATGACATGAAGGCGACGGAGAAAGAGGCGCAGAATAAACAAAAGAAAGACGAGAGGGAAAAACTCAATTAGCGAAATGAAAATATATTTCAAGGAGTAAAAATCTAGATACGATTTAAGAAACAGACGAAGGCCGGCTTTGCATCTTTTGTATACGAGATTCTTTTTTTTTTCTCTGTAAATAAGATTAAAAGTAGAACGTGGGGAGGGAAGCTCAGGGGTATTAAAAGCAGCTCTTTTCAAAACATAAAGAGAAATGAAAAACAAATAACTTGTATCGAATATAAAAACAAACAGAAGTCTGTGATATGTGAAAGAGAGTATCTGTTTTTCTAAAGTAATTATTGCAGTCCAACTTCCAACACTTGACGAGATAATTGAATACGTTAAACCATTGTATGATAATTAGGGAGAGCAGGAGATTGTTTTTATTACTGGTGACATAAATGATCAACGGAAGTACCAGTTAAAAACACGTCTTTCATAGATAGTGGCTGCGTCAATTGCTGAAGATCATTTCCGATATGTAGATGTCTCTTGTTTTGGTGTTTCACGACAGATATCGACAGATATACTTACTACCCGTATATTCATTAAGAATATCTTAAGATTGTTCTTGCCTACCTACAATTAAATGCTTAAAAAAATCGCATATTTTTCTTGAGCACCTAAGAGGAGAGAGTCGACTAAAGTCTCAGAAAGTGATTCTTTTATTTTGAAAAAAAAAAATTGTGAAGATCTAGCTGATCAGAATGGTACATGAATTTACATGATTATGATATTAATTATGGCTTGAATTGATATTTGATATATAGGTCGCACTTTAAATGTCTGTCACGTCCCCTAAATTGTGTTTTTCTCAAAATTAGTTTTCTTTGCTTACTGTATCTATTTTTCTAAAAATAACGTGCCAATCGTAGTGAATGAAGCTTTGCATGAACATGTAGATATAATGCTTACTTTTTTAACCATAATCGTCTGTGTATCTTGGATAATACGGCAATTGAATACAATTGGTTAAAAATGTGCCTCTTAAGCACAATATTTTTTCAAGAATTATAATTCTCTACTATAATTAAGTTATTGAATTAATTCCAGTTCAAACTAAAGCAAATGTTCCTTATTGTCTTTATTCTAAATTTCGAAGTTGCGTTATCGACAGTTTCTGCAAAAAATAAATAAGTGAATAAAATAAATAAATAAAAAGGAACATAGCTCATAGTTGACACAAATTCTTAGGCTAAAACAGCTGATTCATGAAAACTACTTATCATATATATGTAAAATTTATATTGAGAATTATGGGCGTGTAATGTTCGAATTATAAATGTAAAACTAAGACGAGATAATATGAGCCTTGCTGTATATGCAACCGTCAAAACGTATAAATGAAGCGTGTAATCTTAGAATGCTCCAGTACAATCAAATTCGTTCGATAATGCATATTCAAAGCGATATTTGCTGACTGTTATGAATGACCTTACTTAATTCACTGACGTTCCAAATGATGTATGTCATTCGGAGCCGAATAAATCCTTTTTTACAAAATATAGCGAAGATTGTGTACTTGGTGGTATAAAAAATGAAGTCTTGGTTGAACCGAGACGAAGTCAACGGAAATTTAATTAATGTATACTTAATGAATCGTAATTCATTCCCATTTTCTTTATTATTTACCTTTGAATATGATATTAGCAAGGAGATGTTTAAGTATTACTTTTGAGGCGTTTATTTACGTTTATGTGATATAACGACTTGTCATTTATTTCATCACTAATAGCAGTTCCTTATTTAGGCATGTGTTTGGATAATAACTTCTTTGGCGTGACAAATATATGATATACACATATTTAAGGACGATTAATTATTTATTTCACGAATATAGGAAAAATAGTTCGTTAGGCACAAATTATGGATATGCGTGGCATCCCGTGAGAATGATTACTCATTTCTGCACAGAGCTTCTACTTTTGCCTGAAATATTGTGTCAAGGAGCGAGAAAGAGTCCAGTAAACAAGAGGTATGGTCGAAGAAAAGAAACGTAGCTTGCTTCGTCTCTGGAAAAAAAAATTCAGTACTGGCCATTCTCAACAAATGAGAAGCGTATTTTGTATAACACTATTGTATGTGTACCAGACCGAGAATTCATTTTATCATAAGAATTCGGTGAGATTTTCTGCAATAACTTAATAGAATTGATTTGTTGCTAAAATTCTACATTTTAGCTTATTTCAGTCACTTATCTATCATTAAAGCGTTCCAAGGTTTGCATTTTGTTCATGAAACTGACAATTGCCTAGAAGTAGTATTATGATTAAAGCTGGAGAAGTCATAGTGAACATAACACTCCTCTTAGGATTGCTAGTCACACTATAGTCATAACTGGCCCACACAGAAATGAAAAATATGAGGATCCGCTGTGGTGGAAAAAATGTAAATGGTGTGTTATTTATGGACGCTCTTTAAATGCTGTGGTTCTCAGCGTTCCATTCTAAAGTGGGCGTGAAAGACCGCTTAACTTTGCTCAGAGGCCTCTTTATCAGGCTTGAGGTTCTTTATGTGCCGTAAATCTATGACACGGGACCAATGGAAGCCATGCTAAGAATTTTTACACACGAAAAAATCCATCGTCCTCCGCCGGGTTTGAACCCGCGATCTTAGATATAAAGTTAGCATGATACCCATTACACCACGGAGGGCGACGCAGTGATGGATCTTAACCATACGTGCATATTCGTACTACTACTTCATAAACGGTTCATTTGGGAATCCATGTTTTCTGAGAACCTTCTGCTTGTGTTGTTCGGTGCTTTCGATCGTTTTAATTTTCGCTATTAATTATAATACAACAATCTGTGCTAGGGCACTGGATTTACATTCTCAGCAGAATAATAACGATAAATGTTATCGTCAACTGTGCCAGGGATTAGTTTTTCGATTAGTTTCGTCTCCTCAAAGAAACTGATCCATCCATTTTTGATGAGGTTTAAAGATCCTCGTAGGAATGCGGAACTCTGGTATCCGCCGAACATGTGTATGATATTTCTCTTTACATTCTTTTATTTGTTATACAGGGTATATTAAATATATTCAATCCTTTCCTTATTACATCGCTGAAATTTTTGTGCGTCCTATACCCAGCAGCTTATATTAAAAGCTGTGCTTATTTCCTTTTTGTTTTTTTGTGATATTCCCCAAGCATTCTGAGCCGTATAAAAGAGATGGTATTCTAATATATTTTTCTAATTGTCTCACATATTTCATTAAAATTTGTAATTTCCTTGTTGCTTTAATGCTCTTGCCAATACCAATTTAATAGCCTAAATATTTAAAGCTTTTTACTAACTTTGTTTTCAATACACACACATGCACGCCCGCACACACTAAGACACACTTTTTAACTCTTTTAAACTGGTAGGTCATATCGTACGACATACAGTTTAAAGCTACAGACATTCAATTCTCAGGACAAGGGAAAAACTTGTAACAAGACCTCTTATCTGAAAAGCTCACACTAACGAGATTCGAGCTCGGACCTCCAGAATGGGACTGACTAGCCCCAATCAACAGAAAATATACATTTTATATAAGGAAGGACATGAATGTAATTATTTCATAATATGTTGCTTGCTATCTTTAAGGTGTTACTCGGGAAATGTAGGAATAGTGCTGCACTGTTATCTGTCTAACCTACATTGAAGTACATAGATCATATTACAGGCAACAGGGATAGTTGCTGCGTTAGCCGCAAGTAAACAATGCTAAAGACATATGTCAGAGTAATTATTTTTAAAACATTTCGAATTATAAATAATAAATAGATAAGATTCGAATATGCTACCTCTGCATCTAGGTAGCTATACCGACATATATTCAAAATGTAAATATATTTCCAAACACAAACATTACGAATCATTATCCATTTAATTTTTCAGAGTTAACTAACTACAAACTATAATTAAACATTAAAATAAATAAGTAAAGATCTAGGATATAAAAAGAATAAAGGTGTAAATGAATTACAATAAAATAATGATAAAGCAAACAATTCTCAAACAGAAATATTACAGGAAAGCCAGAACTTTGCAGGTACATCTATAAACTACATCGTTGGCAGTCAGTGACAGGTGCTACTATCCTGCACTAACTAAACTATATATTAACCACAACAAGTTTATTCTACTATATAAAAGTTACTCCTATGTACATACATTAATAATACGGTCCATTTATAATTAACTATACTACTTTGCATTTTATGTATGTAAAATAGTAATTAATGTTATTACTATGCTCTAATAACAATTCAATTTTCTATAATTAGTCTTATATTTCTTTAATAACTCTTCATACTTTAAAATAGGTACTAAGACTAAGTAGACTGTTATTTATTATTTATTTAATGTATATTATTTAAACACATTTAAACAACCTATATTTAATAACTAAAACAATGCTTCATTTTAAATTTTATTTTTCTTAACATTTACTGGTTTATAAAGTAATTTCCCACTAATAGTTCGTTAAGTTCCGCTCTCAGAGTTTATTAATTTTTTCTCAGCTTTTATTGCAGATACAAACTGAATTGATTTACATATTTAATGCACATACATGAATCTAAATTTAACTCCATTTTTTAAGAATTCCTCTGTCTCTAAGGACAAAAGGCACTGGCATGTCAGTAAACCATTTTGCGCGCATTATTTTCGTGACGTTACGGTTTTCAGCAACTCCTGAAAATGGTCACTATTTTCTTCCAAACAAGCTGCTACATGCTCCCAGCAAGTGTTGAAAATGACCACAATTTTCTTGTAAACCCAATTCTACACGTCGGCGCTTGTACCACGACACCGTTTTAACGTTGCTGGCCTTATTTCGGCAGTACAGCTAGAAATTGCGTTTTTGAGTTCTTGTAGGGTGTGTGAGTTTCATATGTACATTCTT